>RJWH01001122.1:0-459755 GCA_004363575.1 Solenodon paradoxus
ACTAGGTACAAAGTTTCCATTTGGGAAGATGAAGAGAGGGGGCGTGGTGATAGCTGCACAGTGTGTGAATGTCCTTAATGCCAATAAACCAGACTCTTAAAAATGGCTGATGGTAACTTTATACACACACACACACACACACACACACACACATTTCACCACATTTTCTGTTTTGTTTTAACAAAGTGAATTACTGTGGTGGTAGAAACTGCTGCTCTGTGGAAAACTAGGTGTAGTAAGTAGCTGGGCGCTGGCTAGCCAAGTCCATTCTGGATGCACAGTCTGAAATGCGATGAAATGACTTTTCGCCTTTATATTCTAATTTCCATTTCTGTGAGTAGGCAGCATTTCTCCCGGCCTATAGTCATGTCCACTAGAGAGAGGGAAGCACTTCCTTCTGGCTTCATTCTCCATCTTCTCACTGGCATTCCAATCTGTGGCAACCACACACATGGAGGGAAGCAGCCAACAGGGGGAGCAGGCCAGCTGAGGAGTTTGTGGAAACGTCTGTTTTGGTGAGAAGTCTCAGTCAAGCTAGTGTCCCCAAGTAGGCACTAGACTAAAGATGCATCGATTTTTTGTTGTTGTTAAGTGGGCTGAGTTAAAATCAAGTTGCAGGAAAATCCTAATTCAGGGGAAAGATGCATACCTGTGGAACAGCAGTCTGGTGGGTCCTCTGCCTTTGGTGTGTGGTTATTTTCAGGGGAGTCTTCCCTTGGCAGTTCTGAAAGGGCTGTAGGCGGGGAAAGATGAAAGTGGGTGTGGGATAGAGAGCAGGAGATGAACAGATTTGTACCTGTTATTCCCTTGAGAATCTCATGAGTCTCTGTGCCTAAACTTTCTGCGATGATTCGATTATTCATCTGTCTGATGCCGCATCCATGAGCTACATGTGGTTGTTAGGCATTTTGAACTGTGGTCATTGTGACCAAGGGACAAAACATCCACTTCTGTTTAATTAGTTGAAATGTAAATAGCCACATGCAGTAATGGCTACTTTCTTGGACAGCAGAGTTCGAGGTCACCTTCTGCTATTTGATTCTTGTCCAAATCATCAGACCTGAGGAGTCTGGAGTTTGATTTTGTTCTGGGAAGATTCAGGGATTTATTTATACTGGGGTTAGACCAGAGAATAGCTGAGCTTTTTAATACGGACATTGGAAACCCCCAAACTTTATGAAAAGCACACATAGTTTCTTTATTTGTTTAATCAACTATTGATTATTAATAATCAATTGTTGATTAAGTACCTACAGTGGGACAGACCCTGTGTTAAAAAGTAGAAATATTGTAAAGAACAAAATCCAGAGGAATTCTTGCCCTCGTGGGGATTGTGGTCTATAGGAAACATGGACATTGAACAAGCAAATATAAATGTGAATTGAAGAATGTTATGAAAGTGTCCCCTCGAGTCAATAGGAAGGAATCTTTGTCAGGGGTGATATCATTTTGTCACATTCCATTTTAACAGGAACACATCCAGTCATATGGTCCCTGAACTCTGATTCATCTTTTCTACTTCTCGTCACTTTCCTTCTCAGTAGAGTCTTCTGGGCTGATCTGGTGCCTTGGCATGGTGGCCGAACTCACAAAAATTGTGAACCCTTGTTGCACACCCCCACCCCACCCCCCAAAAAAATCCAAGAGGGTTTTAGAGGGAGAGGAGAGTTGCAAAAGGAAGGAGCAGGGTTGGGGAAGGCTAAGACTGTGGGGAAGTTGATGCCACGGCCCCCCAGGATTGCCTGAGACAGCTGTGGATGGCTTCCCAGGGACAGGACGCAGCTACAGCCCCAACCCAAGACTGGCATGGGGCCAAGACTGCAGCCTGAGTCAGCCCTCCAGCTCCACCCAGTGCTGCTTGACTGTCCTTTTGGCTGCCCACCCCTCAGTTGGCAGCCCCAGTGGAGGGCAGTTAGCTGATTCAGTAAGCAGTTCCTGAGCATCTCTCAGGAGCTGGGTGGCACTCGAGCTCGATTCTTTCCCCTCCGTCCCCCGGTTGAACCCTGCTTTCTCTGAGGTTCCCAGCTTTCAGGGTAGATAGATTCCCTGGGTCTGGGCCTGCCCTTCTCTACTCTGGCTATGGTTGACAATTCCTTGGTGAGTATTTGGAAGGTGGCAATGCCTGGGTACCCCTCCCCGCAAGACCAATGTTGGCGGTCTAGGCATTTTCGTGAAACTCCCTGGCCAGGATATTGTGCTCTGTGCCCTGGGTGGTAGAGGTGGTGACCTGGGAGTCCTACAGGGGTCCTGCCCCTCCTCTGGGGAGCCTGGGGTTGGCGACTGTGGAGGCAGGACCTGGTTTCTGCAGGACGTCTCCGAAATGGAGGCCCCAGATAGCCCTGGAGTCCTTGCCTTGTCACTGTGCAGGGAGAAGTCAGAACGAGCTTTCCCACAGTTCAGGGTAACCTCCTGATCGTTTCCAGCTGTCACTGCTTGACAGGAAGACCTTTTCCACACGCCAGACTTGAAAACTGTCAGAAACGCTGTCAACCTGAACTCCCTTGCTGGAAAGCAGAAACCCTCCAGCAGGCGGAGGATGAGTGGGGAATGCCTGTGGGGGCGGGGAGGCGATGGGAGCCCCAGGGAACTCTCCTAATTTATCAACTGGCTCCAGAATAACTGCCTTTAAAGAAAATAATGAAGTGTGTCGGAAATGCAAGAACTTTCCCACATTTGGCTCAGCAGTTGGGCTCGAGGTACAGGTGTAGGGGGAGCTGTACCCCCTCCATGGGTGTCACGGCACGTGTTTTGCAACCCCAGCCCCAGCTCAGCCCCATCCAAGGGGGTTGAATGTGGGCTGTCATCCCTTTGGCATACGATCAAGACTCAAGAGCAAACACATTGCACGTTTAGTCTTAAATGCTCAGAGGAGCAACATTGTTCTGAGATTACACATTTTTCCAGCATTATGCTGTGCTTAAGCAAGCAAAACAATGAAGTGGAATTTTTCTTCCTTTTTTAAAAATAATTTCTGGGACCACACAGAGGATTCTTTTGGTTTGTGGAGTAATAGGGACCGATGGCTGTACCCAATTAGATGCTGGGTGCTGAATGGGGACAGTGGCTACTTTCTTACTCAGTTAGTGGGACCACCTTTTTGAATTGCTTCTTAGTGCTAAGGGGCTATGCAAGGTTCAGAGTCGAACAGTGGGCTTTCTATCCCAGCCTGATTCTTCCTGACAGTTGGAACTTGGACAGGTCAGTTCACCTCTATGAGCCTCCATTTTCTCAAGTGAAAGAGGGCTTCTAAACAGTGCAGCCTCGATGGGACTTGGTGACAATGAGGAAGACAAGCCTAGGAAGGAAATCCTGCCCCCGCCGCTCCCCACCTGCGAGCAGCCCTTCTTTTCTGTTTTATTTATTGGATTTCTCTTCAGTTTTCCTTGAAAGAAGAGCTCCTCTTTCCACCTGAGCTCCTCAAAATCTGCACATCCAGACCCTACCACAGGCCAATTAAGCCAGGTTCTCTGAGCATGAGACTCATGCTTCTACAGCTTTTCAGAGTTCTCTGTGTTATCCTAACATGTGGCCAAAGCTGAGACCCAGTCCTGAAAGGCCCGGTGGACCCAGGACAGTGGAAGGTGTCAGGAAGACAGTGCTTTGGCCTGCGCCTTTGCAGGTTCCTCTTGGAACTCTGAAGAGTCACTGCACTATCCTGAGACTTCACCTGGAAGGTTTTAGGTGTCATGGTTTTGACCCTCAGGGAAGATGTCAAGTCCTGTCTCAGTCATTTGTAGTTTTCTTGGGGACATGTCTTGAACTGCAGGTGCCGCAGGGGATGAGACAGAGCTTGGCAGGCATGAGACCCATCAGCTGGCTCAGCAACTCCCGGAGCAGCACGCAGAACCCTGGGGAAGTGAGACAGAGCCTGTTTCTGGGAATTGGCCCAAAAAAGGCAGCCGGCTGCTAGTGCTGGTGTTAGAAAAGAGGAGAGCATGGAGAGGTTCAAGGAGCGATGGTTCCAGGCCAGAAGTGGGAGCGGATGAGCCGAGGAGCCGGCTCTGCCTTGTGCATGAGCAGGCTGGCTTGTGCTGGCTGTCCCTCTGCACCCAGGCCTGTAGCATTGTCACGTCTGTCCTGGTACAGCTCTGGCTGGAGGGCTGCACAGCTCATTGCAGTGTCTGAGTGATGTGGAAAGCCCTGGGGACTTTTGAACAGTTCCAGTTCCACTTCTCCATTTCCATTATTGGAGGAAGGACCAGGACATCTTTTAAAAAAGATCTGCACACAAATAGCATGAGGTGTGGTCTCCGCAGCCTCTCTACCTGCTACCTTAGCAAATGTTAGGGAAGGAGGCATCAAAATGAAGACATTACAGGAGACAAAGGCACCAAGCATGGTTCTTTAAAACACAAACTAAAACACCCTGAGTCACACCTGAAAACAGCTCTACAAAGAAGCAAACAATAGAACAGGAGTTTGTCAGTGACACTTAAGCTCAGTTTGTGGAAAATGCTCACACCCATTGGGAATTATGGGGCCAAGTTTCTCTAAGTTGTCTTTTTCTCAGGCCTTTTGTGGGAGGGGAACTGGGAGCAGGTGGGTCTAAACAATGGAGGAAGGAGGCCAATAGCCTGGTTCTATGACTCCCTGCCTTTTGGGGGGCGGCTTGAGTTTGGCTGCACCCCCAGGGCATCAGGGCTGGACGGTGGAGATCAGCCATCCCTCTGGTCAGCCTGGGAAGACTAGCAGGGCCCTGGGGAACTTGGACCTTCTTCACGTGGGTCCTGCTCCGGGTGGGCCATGGAAGAGCACCACAGCAGCCCCTAAAGATGCCACCTTCTCCTTTGGCAGGTACCGCGTGAACTTCAGACCCAGGTATGTCACCAGGTATAAGACAGTGACACAGTTGGAGTGGAGGTGCTGCCCTGGCTTCAGAGGGGGAGACTGCCAAGAAGGTCCCAGAGACCCCTCGAAGACACTGCGGCCCACACCTGCTCGGCCTCGAAACAGCATAAAGAAGGCCACAGGTAACATCTGTCCAGCTTGTACTCACCCTGGATGTCCAGTGCTCCTGCAAATGGCAGACTTTATGACTCACAGTGTTGAACTGTCCAAAGTCTTCAAGCAACAGGAGATGCAAATGGCTGACACATTTATTTGCAGTAGGAATGGGGAGACACTCATCTGACAGTCAGTTGTTTTGTCAGGACCAACCTGTGAAAGCCAAGGTCTTAGAAATCAGCACAGGAGATGCTGAAGGTTTCTAACTGGTGTGGCCTGAGGGGCAGATGAGGTTCCAATGTAGTCATGCTTTTTGAGTGTTTTTATTTTTTATCGATGAGCCCCCAGAAAATTGGTAACTAGAGTCATTCTCATTCTGTTTGGGATGAGATATTTGCAAAACCGTATCAGAAGGATCCAGCAGGGTTGTGCTTAAATTTATTTCTGGAAGTTTTTCCTTGAAGTAAAGTAGCACAAATTCACTGACTAGCTGAGACAGTAAAAATAATTCTCATCTATAGAACATCTTTATTTTTAAGAGTAACCCTAGAGTGTTTTTCATAGATAAATGCTTTTTGCCATTTTATTCTGCATCATTATCTCTTCCCCCTGTTTTCCACTGAGTCAGCATAAGCACAACCTAGAATTTCTTATGGATTAGATTTTGGTCATTAAATGATTATATTTTCCCATGAGGTGTTTTCAATTTTGAAGTGGGTGATGTGTCCCCAAATTGTCTATAAAATAAATTTGAAGATACTTTTTACTATAAACATAATGCATATCAATTAGAGACTCTTCATAAACTATAGGGGAAAATTTAAGTACATATTCTCTCAGTACCAAGTGGTAAGTATTGTTAGTGTTATGTTACAGAATATTACTCTCTCCCTTATGTCTGCATATACATTTTCGAAAGATAATTTATTCACTGATTCCACAGATATTTATTGAGCTTTTGTATCTGGTAGCCTCTACACTAGGTACTTGGAAAAAGTGAAAAATATTAGATAAGTAATTGTAATAAATCATGAGAGATACAATGATAGGGACACATGAGGGGGCTATTGGACCATAATAGATATTTTATTTTGTTTTGTTTTGTTTTAGTTTGTACTTCATAAAAGCCTAAACATACAGGTAGCTTAAGTCGAATAGCTTTAAGACTATTAAGACTATTAGGAAAAGCGGTGACCCTCCTCTTGCTCTTTCCCTTTCCTGGGTTAGTTCTCTTTTTAGATGTCTTTGGAATTGACTTGCGTTTCTATTGTCTTCTTGTTGTGGAAGGTGAGGATTTCACCTTTTCTTCTACTCTTCAAAACACTGCTTCTATTCTCCCTATTATCCCAATTATCTCCCAATTAACTAGTCAGTGCTTATATTGTAGTAACTATGTAGATAATGTTTATAGCTGAGTTATGTACTATGTTATGAATATGTTTCCTTTGGTATACAGCTTTTTTATTTTTCTAGAGTTAATTTATTGTTTTTCTTTGCTTGGTCTTCTATGCTTTATTGTGTGTGTGTGTGTGTATTAACTTTTTTTTTTTTTTTAAGCAAAGGGATAGGTAGGAATGAAGGCAAACAGAAGCAGACAGGAAGGGAGAGGAGGAAGAAGCATTTTATTTATTTTATTTAGTTGTTCATCTTGGTTGCTCCCACTGGTCCCAGAACACAGACCCAGAATTTAGGGAAGCGTGTAGACTGTGCTCAACTCCTGTCTCACCTGGTGGAATTTTTAAGGAAAGACGCAGGCAGGAATGAAGGGCTAGTAGGCAGGCAGGCAGGAAGAGAGAGGAGGAAGAAGAGCTTTTTTTTTTTTCCAAAAAGAACAGTTCAGGTAAGAATGAAGGTGAGTAGGCTGGCAGGCATGGAGAGAAAGGAGGAGGAAACATCTTTATTTTATGTTTTATTTAGTTATTCACACTGGTTTGTCCCCCTCTGACCCAGGACTCCAACCCAAGGGTATGTGGCCTTGGAGGTGATTGACCCAACCACTGCTCCAGCAGGGTGCACCAGTCTTCTATGTGTTTATCCCTCATTCCATCCAAACTCTCCTCTAGTTGTCTAGTGAACTCTCAATCTGTCCAGGCACATCAGTTTCATCTTCTTGAGGAAATCTCTTCTAGAGACTTCTTAACTGTCCCCTCTGGACTAGTCATCGTCCAGTCCTGTTCACAGTCACCACCCCGAGGCCTTAACTTGCCTCTCTCCTATTGATTCCCTGTTTCCATACCCTGTGCTCAATCTTTACTTTCTTGTTTTGGTAGAGTGCATTTTCTAATAATTTCATGAGAACATTGCATGGGAGGTTGACTTTTTGATATTTTATAGTCCATAAATATTTCAGTCTAGCATCAGTATTCTAGGTTGGAAAGAATTGTCCTTCAGAATTTTGAAAGCATTGCTCAAGCTTCTTTTAGCTCCCAATGCTGTTGTCCAGAACTATTCTGATCCCCAATTTTTTATGTGTGACTTGGGTTTACTTTGGGTGGCTCTTTTTCAATTTTAGTAAACTTTCAGGAGAAGGTAAGTGGAAATGCTTATCGTGAATCCAGTGTCATTATGAAAAACGTATTACTTTGGAACTTAATTTATAACTTAATCTGTTGAAAAAAAAAGAAGAAATAGCAGGTGCAAATGGAGTAATTTATGCCAAACTCCATGGGGACTTAATACCTAATCTAATTGCAGTTTCAACCTCTCCCAGAAAGAGAACTTTAAATCAATCAATCCTAATTTCCTCAACAGTTCTAGTTAGTTAATCTGCATAAGACTTCCCCCTGCCTTCGCTTAAGTGGTAGTGACTTTGCTGAAATAATCTTCCATTTCTTTTGCCGGTAATATTGCTCCACCCTCTTTTTGGCTGTAAAAGCCTTCCATTTTGTATAACTCTTTGTAGAGTCTTTTTACTTGCTAGATGAGATCTGCCCAATTCATGAATTTTTGAAACAGGCAATTTGATCTCTAAAATTATCTGGATTATTTTCCTTTTTTAACATCTATTATGAACAACCTTCCATGTCATTAAATATTCTACAAAATAATTGTGGCTTCAGAGTGGATTGTTTGCTTATAGTCCCCTACTGTTGGTCACTGAGGTTGTTTATAATTTTTATTATTATAGATGATACTATGAATAAGCATTTTTCTTCTTGATTTTTTTTTTGTTCTGATTATTTACTTGAATCAATTTCTAGACATATAATTATAGGATCAAAGGATTCTGAGTATTTTGATACATATTAGCGAAAAACTCATCCTTCTAAAAAGTTGTAGCAATTCCCACATCATCAATATAATGAGCCACCTGTGTCCTTTGAACTGCATGAGTTTGTTCATACTCTTGATTTTCTTGAAAACATCCAGTATCAATCAGTGCAGTACAATGTAGGAATGTATTTTCTCTTGTAATTTTCTTAATAACATTTTATTTTCTCTAGCTTTATTGTACAAGTGCAGTATACAACACATTCAACATACAAAAATGTGCTAATTGACTCACTAGTCAACAGTGAGTAAGTAGTTAAGTGATACTCGAATTTTTGACTGTGCAGGGGGCTGAAAGAGAGCCTATGAAACCTTCAGCATAGGGATGCTAATAAAAGTAAAAGAACAACTAGGAACTGCTATAGGACTGCACTATATACCACTGAAGAACTAGTGGGCGAATCTCCCTGTCGTGTCCTCTGTGGTTTCACAGTATGCCGTCAACCAGTGGGGTGTGGCTGAAGTCACTGGTGTGGGAAGAATGTGTTCATATTAATAAAGTAGCTTAGAAATATTTCCCTTTAGCACGAAAGAGCTCATCGAGTATTTATTCTCTTAACAATCCAGGGAGGAAGGTGGTATCTGTGCTTCATCGATGAGGAGATTATAGTTCACAGAAGTTAATTCACTTGCTCCAGGGCAGGTAGTAAGCAGCCGAGCCAGAGTGCAAGTGAAAGTCTACTTGACTCCAAAGCCCACACTCTTCAATCCACCACAGTAGGCCCCATGGTGAGGGGGGATCTTTCAGGGAAGGTGTCCGTGTGTTTTGTAAATACGATGTAGACAATGTCATGGTAAAGTTAATGTTACCTCATGTCCAACTCTCTCTTTGTAACAGACAATGAGCCAAGCCCACTCTCAGAGCCCAGGGAGGCTTTGTCACCAACTCGTGCAGCAGAACCAAGTCAGACAGTTGCTTCCAAAAAGGGACCACAAGAACTTCAGGATAAGAAAATCCAAGTACTTGAGGAAAAGGTTCTCCGACTCACTAGGACAGTTCTTGATCTCCAGTCTTCCATTGCTGGCATGAACGGAAACCTCAAACATGCCATTCAGGATGATGCCAGCAAAATGGCATCAGGACCAAGTACCCTGAACCCCCAGCCAGTGCCTGACAGTGTCGTCGGTGGGGACACAGAGACAGCTCCACTTCCTGGTGTCCTCAGCAATAAGGAATCGGGTATGAAGGACATCAAGTCTGAACTGGCTGAAGTCAAGGACACTCTGAAGACCAAAAGTGACAAGCTGGAGGAGCTGGATGGGAAAGTGAAGGGCTATGAAGGGCAGCTCAAACAGCTCCAGGAGGCAGCCCAGGGTCCCACGGTGACCATGACCACGAATGAGCTCTACCAAGCTTATGTAGACCGTCAGATAGATGCCCTGAGAGAGGAGCTCATGGAGGGGATGGACAGAAAGTTGGCTGATCTGAAGAACTCCTGTGACTACAAGCTGATTGGTCTCCAACAACAGTGTGATGACTATGGGAGCAGTTACCTGGGAGTAATCGAGCTTATAGGAGAGAAGGAAGCAAACCTGAGGAAAGAAGTCAATGACCTTCGAGCTCGACTGCAGGGTCCTTCAGCCCAAGCAAATTGCTGTGACGACGGCCAGAATGGTGATTTGAGACAACAGATCAGGACACTAGACCAGAAAATTGAAAGAGTTGCTGAGGCCACCAGAATGTTGAATGGACGATTGGACAATGAATTTGACCGCCTTTTAGTTTCAGAACCAGATGTGGACTTTGATACAAAATTGAATGAACTCGATGCAAGGATCAATGTGACAGAGAAGAATGCAGAAGAGCATTGCTTTTACATTGAAGAAACCCTCCGGGGAACCATTCACGGAGAGGTAGATGACTTGAAGCAACTTCTTCATCAGAAACTACAGTCTCTGGAAGAGCGTCTGGGGAACATTCTCGAGACAGTCAACAGCACTGATATAGAACTCCCTCTCCCAGCATCAGCCCCACCAGGTGTGTCCAGGGCTGGGAATGAACAAGTCTTAATGGAATTGAACCACCTGAAGGACAAAGTGCAAGTTGTGGAGGATATTTGCCTACAGAGCTTCCAAGGAGAGCCTCACGGGATAGAAGAAGGTACATGGCCAAATGGAGAAGACCACATCGTGGGTGACAGTTTGAGCTTTCTGAAATCGCTAAATGACACAATGCATAGAAAGTTTCAAGAAACTGAACATAGCATTCAGAAACTTCAACAGGATTTGAGTTTTCTTGATTCTCAACTAAACCACACAGAAGACAGTGTGAATCATCTTCAGAAGGAGCTGAGCAATTGTAGAGGAGGTAAAAAGGTTGTAGTAGGTGTGTCTGCTAAGGGAGGGGAGCAAGAAAGGATGGTGACGCCCCTCCCATCTCCTGAGGACCCCTTGGTTCATTGCTGTGGCCAGTTGGAGGAGAGGTGGAAGATGCTGCAGAACCAGATCCTCTCTCGGCTGGATACCTGTAAGGAAAATACACATGGGGTCCAGAGAGAGGTGTCTGTGGTTGAGGGCAGGGTGTCTCGCATGGAGAAAACTTGCAGCAAACTGGACTCCATCTCTGGAAGTCTGCAGAGGATCAAGGAAGGACTCAACAAGCACGTCAGCAGCCTGTGGGGCTGTGTCAGGCAGATGAACGGGACACTCTGCTCACATTCCAGAGACATTTCTGGCCTGAAGAATTCAGTCCAGCAGTTCTATAGCCATGTTTTCCAGATTTCTACTGACTTGCAAGATCTGATCAAATTCCAGCCATCAGAAAGTAAGTTGACCTTTCCAATTCATTGCTTGTTCTTGTTTGCCACAATGTACTATGGTAGATTTTGGATATCTTGTGGAATCAGCTACACTGAATCAGTGCCACCCAAAGTGTGGTTCAGATTGGTGCCAGTTTGTGTATGGTTTGGTTCTGGGTCACCATGACATAAATACCAGCATCAAGAGTAAATGTTTAGGATCTGAAAATAATGCAGCATCACCATAGCATTTAAGTAAATGATGTGTGTATTTTACAAAAGCATCAGTTCACAATACAGTGAACTGGTCCTTCACAGGTAGATGGTAGAACGTTCACAGATAGATGAGCTTAGAGTTGGGAACACTGGATATTGTTGTCCCCTGATTTACCTATGAGGTCTCCTGTGTGTTCATCTGTGCACCTCTTTATATGTATTGCTTTTCGTTTGTTGTCATCATATCATCTTTGGGTCACCTCCTAGTCCCTAAAATATAAGCCCAAGATGATGGTAGGTAGTCCACTGTCATATTCCTTTCCAGAAGAGAGTCAGGACTGTGTCCCAGAGCGCCGAGTCCCAGAGCGCCGAGAGCCAGCCATGCTTAGTGCAATGCTTGCCGCACATTAGACACTTAGGAGCTACTTGGAGAATGAACGAATGAATGAATGAATGAATGAATGAATGGGTCCTTAATAGTTTTAAGTAACATAGTCAACAAAGTTAATCTCTTATTACTTAGAATTCTAAGCATATATTTCCCACAGGACAGAGCTTCTCTTTATACCTGGATACTTGGTATATATGGCTCAATAGTGAGCCAGTTTTTCCTAACTGGTGGCAGGAATGAGACAAGATTGTACAAGTGTTGAGCACTTTTTGCACACCTGCCTTGGACTAGAGCCCCACAGGTGCCTCCTAAGGGAGGCACGTTGTTTCCCTGAGGAAAATGGCCACACAGAAGTGGTAGAGGCAGGATGAGGGCCAGGTGAGCTGCACCCAAGAATTGTTGTCTTCTAGCCCAGCACAAATCTCCTTTGTTTCTTCCAGAGTGGAAAGCAGATTTGTTTGTTCCATAAGGACTTGTCGAGGCCAAGAAATACTGTTTCCTGACCTAGCCTCTCCCTATTGACCTTTCTCCTGTCCTCTCCTTTCGACCTTGGTTACCTTTCTACCTTACGCAACTCTAGGTGACCTTTACACGTTGAACTGAGATTTCCTGGCCTAGTGTGAGCCTATAGGAGTTTCTGGTCAGGTTCCACCTGAGACAGAAAACCCAAGGAAGGGAAGGCTGGAATGTAAAGCAGGTGAGCCCTCGCCTGGCGGGGAGAACCAGGAAGTGTATGGAAGGGTCTCAGTTAGGCAGGTGAGAAAATACTTTAGCGTCCCCAGAGACGAGGAGTTACCTAGGCCAACTAGCCGGCCTCCAGCCCTGTGTAGGCCCACTACAAACACTACTTATAACCTTCCCCCTTCTCCCAGGCCCAGTGCTTATACCTCTGGAATGTTGAGTAAAGGTCCCAAAACTATATGTATTCATAGAATGATTGTCTGAACTATGCTTTATAATGACAGATTGAGCCAGATATTTCCAGTTGAGTTGCGACTCCCAGGTGGTGTGGGAAGCTGTGTTAATTTCTTCATGCTTGTCTGTTGAAATAGGAATTGGAGCTGAATGCCTTTAAAGAGATTGTGACTTCGAAAAGATTATCCATTCGGAATGAACTCATTGTTGTGAATGTGGAATGCATGCATTTTCAAAAATTTCATTGATTGAAAAAAGGCCGAAAATAAACAAGAAAGTTTTATTCATTCTTGTATAACATTCAGGTTTTGGAGATCTGGAACCTGAGTATCAAAGGTTTGTGGGTGGATTAGAGTTAAGGTCATAGAGTCACACAGTGACAAGTTAGAACTCAACAGAGCATTATTAATGTGTGCAAGGCTTTGTGAGAGATAGAGAGATGAATACTGTGATCCTCACTCTGAAGACATTTTCAATACAGAGACACTGAGGTCTGTAGAAAGAATGAATGAGATATATAGAGGACAAATAAGTAGTGTAGAGTTTTATCCTTTTTTATTTTGATAAAGGGAACATTGCATTAAAATGTTTAATAAATTTAAGGTATGCATCATCATACATTAACATATGTGTATAATAATTGACACCAACCGCCCAATTCTATACTTTACCATGTAACTGATTCTTTGCCCAGTTTGCTTACCCCTCTCCCTAGACATTAAAAAGTCTATTTTTTAAATATGGTTCATTTGTTTGGTTTCTCTGTATACCACATGAGTGAAATCATGTGATATTTGCCTTTCTCCTTCTGAGCTTTTGAAGAAACGTAATTCCCTCTAGGTCTATCCATCTTACTCCAGATAGCAGATTTATTCCTTTTTAATGGCTGAGTAGTATTCCATTGTGTGTATGCGTCTATCTATCTATCTATCTATCTATCTATCTATCTATCTGTCTATCACATATTCTGTCTTTATCCTTTCATTTGTCATTTATCAGTTTGGTTACTTCCAGATTTTGGCTATTATAAATAAATAGAAATACGGGAGTACATATATCTCTTCAAGTGAGTGGTTTTGGGGGGTAAATACCCAGAAATGGGATAAGGGAATTGTATGGAATTTCTAGCCTCAATTTTTGAGGAATCTCCATCCTGCTTTCCTAATGATTCCATCAATTTACACTCCCACCAACAGCACTTGGGGTTTCCTTTTCTCCATATCTTTGCTAACACTTGTGTTTGCAGTCTTTTAGATAATAGCCGTTCTCAAAGGGATGAGGTAAGAATGCTCATAAGCAGGTTAATCTCAAACTCATTCTAACAACCCACATTATTACTCTTCCTACCTTACAATTTATATTTTTGGTGTCTTGCTGCTTCTAAGTGGGGTTTCTTTTCATTTTATAGAAATTCTTTCATTTTTCTTGAAAGCCTTATTTAGTAATGATGACTTTCTTTAACTTTTATTTGTCTGAAAAACTTTATCACATCTTCAATTCTAGGTGATAATCTAGCAGAGCAGGATATTCTTGATTAGAAGTTCTTTTCTTTCAGCACTTTGAAAATATCATGTCATTCCCTTCTGATCTCTAAGTTTCTTCTGCAAGCAGTCTTATAGGCTTTCCCTCATTTTTTTCTGACTGCTTTTAAGATTTTTTATAATTCCATCATTTTAATTATAACACATTGTGGTGTATGTATTTCTTTGTTGTTGTGTTGTTGTTGGAAACTCCTTGAGCTTCCTGGATCTGGATGTCTGTTTCCTTCCCTGGGTTAGAGAAGTTCTCCGCTATTATTTCTCCAAATTATTTCCCCTTTTGCTCTCTCTTCTCCTTTTGGAGCACTTTTGACACAAATGTGGTTCCTCTTGAGGTTACTACATATCTTTGTTTCTTTTCATTCATTTTTTCTCTTTGTTGGTCAGCTTGGGTCCTTCCCCTGCCCTGTCTTCTATCTCAGTTTCAGTTGGATGCTTCTTCAAGTCTGCTGTTGAACTCTTCTATTTTAGTTTAGCTATTGTGCTTTTTTTAAAAGTCATGACTTTCTTATTGTTAGAGGAAGGAAGCAGGCAAGAATGAAGGCAAGTAGGCAGTAGGCAGATATGAAGAGAGAAGAGGAAGACATGTCTATTTATTTATTTGGTTGTTCATCTTGGTTGACTCCTCACACGCACACACCCCAGCCCCTGGTTGAGAACCCTATTCTTGAACTGTATGTAGACTATACCAGCCAAAGTCACAGACTCAACCAATAAACCATCAAGGTATGCTGCTATTGTTTGTTTTTGCTATGTGACTTCTCTTTGGGGCACTCTCGTACTTTCTGTCTTTGTTGTAGATCTCGTTTTGTTCATCTATTGTTCTAATTTCCATAAACATCACTGAGACTTGCTTTGAAATCTTCAGGTAGTAATTATGTTGCATTAGGATTTTCCCCTGGAGTTTTTGTTTTAGCCCATCATTTGAGGTAAATTTCTCTACCTCTTCACTTTGTTTAGTTATACTCTGTTTATGTCTATGGGTTAGGTTAAGTGGCTTCCTTTCTCTGTTTTGATGTAAGAGCCTTGTGTTAGAATTCCGACTGCAGAGTTTAGAACTGGGGAGGGAGCTTTAACAGCTGGACTTGGTGGCTTTAGGCTGTAGACAGGCAGATAGGTTCATTAGTGACTTCGGATTCTCCCTGAGAGAGCCTGGAATTTTAATCCCAGAAAGTTCCACAAACTGAGTTTGCATGAAAGCACCCATTTACCTGTGCCACGGTTACAGTCTGTGGCTGCCTGCCAGCTAGGTAAGTGCTATTCTCCTAGCTGACAAGAACAAACTGAACAAATTGCAAGTATCACAATGGTGGAGGGACAGGGCTTTTGCCCTCTGATCCTATTCCAAATTGGCGTCCACAAGTACTGGGGCAATAGACAAAAGAGAGCCTGAGGGGACACCCAGCAGTGACTCTGTTCACTAGAAGGCTATCCTCTTTTTCACTCCTCTCATTGAAGTTTTTCGTTCAACAAATGAAAATCCTTCATTTAATCTGCACACACTTCAATTGTTAGTTGCCCCTGTTCTGGGTCCTGTGTTCTCTGCTCCTCAGAGACCTACTCTTTTCCAAAGGAAAGCACCTATATTTTCAACACCAGGATGTACACCTGGCTTGTGGGTGTAGTTCCTAGATATTGGGGCACTGATGTGAGAGCGAGTTCTTCAGTTCCTGGGAGGAGTTTCCTTAGCATTGGTTTTCTTCTAGAAAACCATTTAGGTTATAGTGCCTGGGCAGTGATCCTAGTGAGACAATAGCTACCTTTCCCTACCTTTTGTGGAGATACCAGAACCCCAATTATCAGTTCGTTTTCAAAGGCTGTAGTTTGTGTCTAGATGTGTAGAGGAGGTAAGCTCAAGATTTTGCTATTCCACCATCTTGGTTGGGGTCATTCCTAGAATCTTCCTGATCCCCTATTATGTGGTAGGTAATGAGCTCTGTGGGGAGTATGTAGATGACTATGTATGTGACAATGAAAGTCTATGAGGAGGCAAGTAAAGAGATGATCACAAAAATGGGGTATGCGCACTGGGCCTGTGCAGAATCACCATGGCTGCTGTGGAAGTTAAGGAGGGCTTGTCAGAGGAGACACCAACATTGAGGTTAGAGGATGGTTGGATGAACCGGAGTACTAATAAAAGCTTCTGGAAAGAGGCGTTACTGAAGTTAATAATTGAATCTGCGCAGGATTCAGAAACACAGGAGAGGAGGGCATACCTGGTGAACAGTTGTTGTGTTAGGTCAGTTATTGCCATATAACAACCTATCCCAAATCTTGGTGGCATAAAACAACGAAGGTGTATTTTCCATCATTCTGTGATCAGAACTTGATTTAGTGGTTCTCTGTTTAATGTTGGTTGGAGTCACCTACTCGGCTGTACTCATCTGGCAATTGGATGCAGTAAAGCTTGAAGGTCCAAGAAGACTTTAGTCATATGTGAGATGACTCAGGTTCTTCCACATGGCCAGTCTCTCTCTTGCTGCCTATGGTCAACTTGGGCTTCTTCTCAGCTTGATGGTGTCGAAGTAATCAGACTTACTACATTGAGACTGACTTATAAGGGAAGGTGGAAGCTGGGGGGCCTCTTCCAGGCTAGGCCCAGAGCTGGCCTGGCATCACTTCTGCCACTTTCTGTTAGTCAACACATGTCAGCTCTTGAAGGGCATTTTGGTTTCTAAATGGGGAAGGAATAGCAATGACAGTCCCAATATCCCAAATGAGCAAAGGTGAGGATGTATATTATAGGTATGGATCAGTGTCCAGACTGATGGACTGGGGCTGCAGACTATAGTGTTTCTACTTGGTTAGTTATGCTGTTCCCAGAGCCTTTTCTTTTTTCATAAGCATCCCTAAGCAGGGAAGAAGGAATTATCCTGGAGCCAGCCTGTGGGGTAATAGCTGATGCTTAAATGGGTCCAAGTCTATTTTGTGTCTCTTCCTTTAATGTCGATGTTCTTCCCTGGGGTTTAAAAGGGACTCTTGAAATTATGTGCAAATATTTGGTTACTGGACAGAAGATCATGCCTTTCATCTAAAACTCAGAGAGTTTCGTAACTTCTAAAAGGTGAAGAATCATTTTATTTTCATCAATGTCTTGCTTTCCACTCAGTGACATGGCTGTGAGGCACCTCTCCTTTCCATTCATATACTTATTCCTTCAACAAATATTTACTGAGTACTAGAGTGTCAGCCCTCACAGATCTTATACCTAGTGGGGAAGACAGTGCACAGCCAAGCAAAAAAAGATCTGATTTCAGCTCTCTAGAATGCTATGAAGGCATAGCAGAATTACCTGATGGATAGTGGGAGGCAGCAATATATTTTATAGGAGTGGTCAGAGGTTGCTCAGTGAAGATGACATTTGAGCAGAGACATAGTAAGAGAAGGAGAAGCCCTGCAGAGATCTGCAGGCGAAGTGTTTGCGTAGTGGGAGCAATAAAAAGGCTTCAAGGCAAAAGTCTGCACTGTTTGAAAAACTTAGAGTTCCAGTTTGAACACATGAGCAAGGTGAAGGGGAGTGTCTGGCAGTGTGATCAGAGAGGGGGTAGGAACCAAATAATTTAGGATTTTATAGCTGAAGATAAAGGATTTGGATTTTAAATAGAATAAGAAACTATCAGAATTTTGAGCCAGAAAGTGATGAATATTTGCAAGTTTTATAATCCCACTATTCTGTGCTAACTCTGTGACTTTAGGCAAGTTGTTTACCCACCTAATGCCTCACTTTCTATCTTTATTAATTGGAAATGATGGTGATGATCTCACCACTCTCACAACCACCTCAAAATGTTATTGTAAGGATCAGTGCTCCTGAGTAGTGGGGTATTACATGGTACCTGGCACTTTGTAATAATTCAATAAATATTGTCCATTATTTTAATCTCTGTCCCTATAATGAATATTTAATCTGCTCCCAGCAGAAGTTTTCTATTTTTCTCTTTCTAGAAGCCCAGGCCTCCAGCCTTATGAGTATGCAGGCCTGTCCATTCAGCGGACATAACTCAGAAAGCCTGGACGTCCAGCTCCCGGATGCTTTGCAGAATGCTCTAGAAAACCAGAGTTTTCTCCTTCTCCCCCACAACCCCACCCTTTTTTTTTTCTTCTCTCCGAGTCCCAGGTCTCCAACCTGGGTCTTTAGGTGCTGTATGGCCTGCACTTTAGCTCTGAGCCACAGGGGTGTGCTGGATTTTTTTTTTTTTTTTTAAGTTGATTTTATTGAATGAATCCTGCATTGTAACATTAACCGGGTTTAAGGTGCACATGATAGTAAACTTACATCTGTATATTATACAGTAAGTTCAGCACTATTTCCTTTACTAAGCAAGTAATCCCCTCTTCCCAATTTATCTCCCACCCCTCCCTGCCTCTTTTTTTTTTTTTTTTTTTTTTTTTGGCTATACGTCTTTTGCTTGATTTAGTTCATTTTTAAGTCTATTTTTTTGTTTTAGTTTATTGCTTGTGCTCTCCCTACATCACAGATGTATGATGTCATACGATGTCTTTCTCCTTCCCGCTCCCCTGGTGAAGGATGTCAGTGGGTGCGCGAAGAGGTGGCGGAGGGGTAGGGGACAAAGGGCGGCGAGCACGTTGGACTAAGTCTGCATTTGATCACCGCTTTCAGGGTCACGTGCACGCACACAGCGCGGCTCCTGACGCCTTGCACCCTCTGCCGGTGGGCTCCGGTTTCGAAAAGCTGTTGCTTTTCTCCGTCTTAACCTTGAAGTTAGGATTTAAAAGTGCCATCCTCTGAGAGGAGCTCTCCCTTAGCACGCCAGGAACCATCTGGGGACTTTACAAAAATAGCAGCACCGGCTCACGCTGGAAATCCCCACCAGCAGGGACCCGGTGAGACGCGGGTATTTGTAATTAGATTTGTAATGAAGTCAGTTAAGTCCTCACTGTGTGAGGGAAGCAGGGAGGCGGCCTCAGAGGCAGCAGGGCAGGCTGTGCCAGAGAGGTGGGAGAAGCAGGAGCCGGCGGAGGCTGTGAACGGAGAGACAGAGCGGGACACATCGTCGCCATGCAGGCTGGACCGGTGTGCCAGGCCAGCCACCAACTCTGTCCTGTTCCCGCTGCTGCTCCATCTACCCTGTGGCGTGATTACTGCAGCTTTAGAATCAGTCGTAAAGTCAGGCCGCTTCCATTCTCTATATGTCTAGACTTTAGAACTAGTTTGTGAATTTCTACAACCTCCGCCACCCACCACCAACACCAAATTCCCAAGAGATGCTGATGCTCAGGTAGGTGCCATCCCTGCTTCCCTGCCCCACCCCCATGCAGTGGAAACAAATTGCTTTTCATTTCAAATGTGTGGCCAGAGATTCTTACACACAAGCCTGCATGTGTTTCCATGTCTTCTAGGTTGTACTTTCCAGAAATGTGGCTCCATTCTCGCTAGGTAGCCCTGCTCCATGGGGTTCCATGTGGTTACCCCTGGACTCATCTTTTGGGTTCAGCCCAGCTGTCCGCCCTGGAGGAAGAGTCACCCTGGGTCCTGGTACATGCTGGAGTGTTGGTTCTCTTCCTTAAAACCAAACTCTGCAGCAGCATTGGGATTGCCACTTGCTTGAGTGGACCCATCAGTGAAGATGTGCTCTCCCTGTGTGGTCTCTGGCCCTGGCCTTCCTTTCACATGTCTGCATGCCTCCCCCAGAGGCTGTGCTGTCTGACCCGCTCTCATCTCAGCCTTCCCACCCAGAAAGGAGCATCAGCAACTGTGTCCTCCAGGAAGCCTTTTTTTGGAGGCCACCCTGTGACCATTCTGCATCAGGGACCGCAGTTCCTTTGAAACTTTCCGTGAGTCAGAGATGAGGGGAGTCTCTTTTCAGTAACTGGGCTTTGCTGCCTGGTGTGATAGTCAGCTGTGAGAACATCTTCCATTCATCCATTTAGCTGCTGTATGTCATCATTTTCATGGATTTTTTTAAAGTCAAAAGTCTTTTTTTTTTTTTTAAAGTAAAGGTGCAAACAGGAATAAAGGTAAGCAGAGGCAGGCAGGCAGGAAGAGAGAAGAGGAAGAAGCCCTTTATTCTATTTAGATGTTCATCTTGGTGGCTCTCCCTGGCCCCAGGACACAAGCCCGGGTCTTTGGGATGTATGTGGACTTCACTGGTGGAAGGTGGTGGACCCAACCTCTACTCTACCAGGGCGCACCTTCATTGACATCTTCAAGCTGTGTCTCTGGTTGTAGCATTTAGTCTGCAAGGTACATTCTAGACACCAGCAGTCTGATTTCACCTTGACTGCCTTTTCATGCATCACACTTCATAGGGCAGTGTTGCACACTTATGGAAGCATGCCCACACCCACCACTCGGTCTGATTGGCACTCAGCTCTGCCTGGTGACAGGATTTCATCTCTTCTAAGGGTTGTGTAGTATTCCAATGTGTGCGTGTGCGTGTGCGTGTGCGTGTGCGTGTGTGTGTGTGTATCGTAACTTCTTTATCCATTCATCTGACTTTAATACTTAGGTAGTTTCCAGTTCTCAGCTGTTATGAATAGGGCTGCAGTAAACATGGCAGATGCATAAATCTCTGTGAGTTAGTGTTTTTATATCTTTCAGTAAATACCCAGAAGTAGGGTGGCAGAATCACATGGGGTTTCCATCTTCAACTTTTTGAGGAATCTCCATGCTGTTTTCCATAGGAGTTTCCCTAATTTGCACTCCCACCAAAAGTGTAAAAGTGTTGTCTTTTCTTCACCAATATTTGTTGTTTCCAGACTTTTGAATGACAGCCTATATCTCAGGTGTAAGGTGATATCTCATTGTTGTTTTGATAGCCAGCAAATAGAAACATCTTTTCACATGTCTGTTGGCCATCTGTATATCCTCTTCAGAAAAGTGTCTCTCCAATTCCTCTTCCAATTTTTTTGGTTAGATTGCCTGTTTTTCTGTTATTGAGTTTTATGAGTTCTTTTTATATTTTGGATATTGAGCCCTTGTCAAAAACTATGGAATGCAAATATCTTCTCCCAGTTAGTAGGTTGTCTTTTCTGTTTTGATGATGTTTTCTTTTACTGTGAAGAAGCTTCTTAGTTTAATGTAGTCCCAATTGTTTATTTTTCTTTTTGTTTCCCTTGATGCTGAAGTTGAGTCCCCTAAGAAGTTGCTAAGGCTGGTATCATGAAATGTCTTTCTCATGTTGTCTTCCAAGAATTTTATGTTTTCTGATCTTATGTCCAAGTCTCTAGTTCATTTTGAATTAATTTTTGTGAATGGTGTTAGAGAGCAGTCTAGTTTCATTCCTTAGCATTCTTTTGCAACTGTCTAGTTTTCCTAACACCATAGCTCAGTGTCTGGTAGTGTAATCCCTCTGAATTCATTATTTTTTCTCATAATTGCTTGGGCTATTTGGGATATTGCTATTCCATGCAAATTTTAAGATTATTGTTCTATTTCCTTGAAATAAACCCATGAGATTTTAATGAGGATTCCATTAAATCTGTGTATTGCTTTATGTAAGATAACCATTTTAGCAATGTTTCTTCTTCTCAGCCATGAACAGGGTATGTCTTCCCATCTTTTTGTATTCTCTTCTATTTATTTTAAGAAGGACTTGTAGTTTTATTTGTACAGGTCTTTTGTCTTTGTTAAGTTTATTCCAAGTATTTGATTCTTTTGTTTCTATTTTAAACAGTGTGGTTTTCTTGATTTAGTTTTCTTTTAGCGTGTTATTTGCGTATAAAAATACAATGGGTTTTGTGCATTGATTTTGTAGCCTGACACTTTACTGTATTCATTGATTAGTTCTCGTAGTTTTTTGACAGAGTTTTTAGGAATTTCAATATATATAATCATGTCATCTGCAAATAATGATAATTTTACTTCCTCTTTCCCAATATGGATTCCTTTTATTTCTTTTCTTGCCAAATGCTCTTGCTAAGACCTCTAGTAGGATATTAAATAGCAGTGGTGAGAGTGTACATCTTTGCCTTATCCCTGACCTTTGAGGAAATGTTTTCAATTTTTTGCCATTGACAATGATTTTGGCTATGGGTTATCACAGATGGTCTTTATTATGTTGAGGTATATACTGTCTGTCCCCATTTTATGCAGTGTTTTTAAAATCATAAATGGGTGTTGGATTTTGTCAAAAGCTTTCTCTGTGTCTGTTGTCTATTGATATGATCATATGGTTTTTCCCCTTGCTCTTGTTCATATGGTGTATTCCGTTAATAGATTTATGTATGTTGAACCATCTTGCATTCCTGGGATAAATCCCACTTGGTCATGATGGATGATCCTTTTGATGCATTGTTGGATGTATAGTTTGCTGATATTTTGGGGAGAATTTTTGCATCTATGTTCATTAGAGATATTGGTCTGTAATTTTCTTTCTTGGTGACTTCTCTGTTGACTTTTGGTTTCAGTGCGATGTTAACCTCAGAGAAAGTGTTTGGAAATGTTCCCTGTTCTTCGATATTTTGGAATAGTTTGAG
The DNA here is from genome assembly GCA_004363575.1 of Solenodon paradoxus. NCBI lineage: Eukaryota > Metazoa > Chordata > Mammalia > Eulipotyphla > Solenodontidae > Solenodon > Solenodon paradoxus. The sequence goes on from RJWH01001122.1 coordinate 22,452, forward strand.
ATGAGTAGGTATAAATTCTTCTCTGAAGGTTTGTTAAAACTCATTAGAAAAACCATCTGGTCCTGAGCTTTCATTTTTAGGGGAACTTTTTATTACATCTTCAATTTCCTTGCTTGTAATTGTTCTGTTCAGATTTTCCATTTCTTCCGGGTTCAGTCTTGGTGGACATTTTTTTTCTAAAAATCTGTCCAAGTCCTCAGGGTTGTCTATTGGCATAAAATTGTTCATAGCTGTTTCTTATGATGTTTTGCATTTCTGTGGTATCTTTTGTAACTTCTCCCATTTTGTTTATGATTGTAGTTATGAGAGTTTTCTCTTTTTTCCTTTGTGAGTCTAACCAATGGTTTGTTAATTTTGTTTATTTTTCAAAGAACCAACTTTTGGTTTCATTGCTCTTCTGGATTGTCTTTTCGTTTTCTATTTTGTTTATTTCTGCTCAAATTTTTATTGTTCCCTTTCTTCTGATTTTTGGCTTAAATTGCTCTTCTTTCTCTAGTTACTTTAAATGCAGGGTTAGAATGTTTATTTGTGATTTTTATTGTTTCTTGAGGTGGACCTGGATTGCAATGGACTTCCCTCTTAGTACTGCCTTTGCTCTATCCCATAGATTCTGGTAGCTTGTGTCTTCATTCTCATTTGCCTCTAAGTATTTTTTTAAGTTCTTCTTTGATTTCCTCTTTTACCCAATAGTATTCAGAAGCATATTGTTTAGTCTCCAATTAATTTGGGGTCATCCAGCTTTCTTTTTGTGATGATTTCTAGTTTTCAGTCATTGTTTTCAGAGAAGATGCTTAATATGATTTCAGTCTTTGTAAATTTGTTGAGACATGTTTTGTGGCCCAACATATGATCTATCCTTGAGAATGTTCCATGCACACTTGAGAAGAAAGTGAAATCTGTAGTTGTTGGATGACGTGTTCAGCATATGTCTACTAGACCTAACTGGTCCAAATGGTCACTTAAAGCTGCTGTTTCCCTGTTAATTTTCTGCCTCATTGATCTGTCCTTTATTGTAAGTGGGGTGTTTAAGTCTTATACTATTACTGTGTTACTGTCGATGTCTCTTATCAGTTCTAATAATAATACATTTCAATGCTTTTGCATTTGGTGTATATTTGTTAGTCAGTGTTAGATTTTCTTGCTGAGTTGATCCCTTAATCATTATATAATATCCCTCTTTGTATTTTTTATGCTTTTTAGTTGGAAGTCTGTTTAATCTGATATAAGTAGAGCTCTTCTGCTTTTATTTTGGCATTCAGTTGTAGGATTGTCTTCCAGCCATTGATTTTGATCCCACACTTATCTTTTGAAAGAAGGTGAGTTTCCTGATTATAACAAAAGTTTGGGTTGGGCTTTTTAATCCATTCAGCCATTTTGTATCATTTGGTGAGTTCAGTCCATTAACATTTAGGGTGATGATTGATAAATAAGTGTTTATTACCATTTTGGAATTTGTCTTCTAGGTATTATTACAGATTGTGTCTTTGTTCATCTCCTTCTCCGGTGCAATGTGGTGGGAGGTGGTGAGGGTAGGGAATAAAGGAATCCTAGCTGCCTTCGCTGGAAGGTGGTATCCCTGTGTAATTTCCCCTCAGGGTCTCCTATTCAGTCCACTGGGGCACTGATCCTTCTGCCCTATTCCAAGACCCTCTCCCCTGGCTCCATGTCCCAGTCCCACTGGGCGGGCTCTCTGCTATCAGAGCAACTATCGGGTAGTCTGGTTCTCCCCAAGGCCTCACCCCTCGACTCTAGCCCCCTTTCCTGCAAGGCCAGGAGTCCAGAATCAGTGATGCAGCTCTGAACCATAATGCTTTTCCCTACTCTCCTGGTGGTGATTACTGCTGCCGTGTCAGTAACTTCTGGCTGCTTTTCCTCAGCACTTGTGTCTGCAAAATAGTTGATTTTCTAGTTGCTCTGTGGGAGATAAGACAAGATTCCTATAAGATCACCATCTTGACTAATCTCCCTGAAGTGAGCTTTTAATAAGAACTTGAAAGGCGAAGGAGTGGCCTTAACAACCTGGAGTCAGGTTCAGCCATGTAGAGTTGGCCCGGCCTGCCCCACTCGCGGGGACAGGACTGGGGCCGTGAGGCAGGTTCCTGGAGGCAGCACACACTGTCCTCACCACTCCTCAAGCATCACACACCCAGGGAAGAAAACTTGGCTTGTATGAGGAATTCAATTCAAATGGCCACTCAGTGAATTAGAAACATGTGTTTAATTCTGAAAACATGGGCTGCTAGAGAACTATCTATCTTTCTAGAATGAGTACTCTTGCAACACATGCATGCGTTAGACACCACATACTGCTGTGCAGGGAGCTCAGCTGCAGTGCTGAGGCCAGGACACAGTCTGGGTTAAATTCAGTGTTTTCTGTACTGTCTTTGTGCTGTGATGGGCATTTCTGGAGCGTTCCGAGAAGTTCAGGGACCCTAGGAATGGACTTCCCATGGAGTTCATTGGGAGTCGGGGGAGTAACTTCAGCCAATCCATATTTTGTTCATTTGTTTTCCTCTGCCTTCCACTTGGTATGCCAAACCTGCATGTTGAGGGAGTGGTAACTGTATGAGATGAAACTACCACTATCTCTTTACACCAGCATTGCCCTTCTGGGACCCCAGAATGACAAATATATTTTGCTAAGTTGGGGTGCCCAGTTTATGACTGGCAGGAATTAGCCTGTGGCACATGGACCTGGCACATTTCCAGCCTGAGCTCATTCACCAAGTACTAAAAATCTTAATGTCATGTGTCAAGTCTTGTGCCAAGCCCTGAGGATAACTGATAACAAAAATGTGTTCTCAGTGGCTCACCGTCCAGCAAGAGAGGCAAGAGACAACATTTTAGGCGCCCTTAGAGGCCCAGAGAGCAGCATGTCAGAGGTCGGTAGCTCAAGCCCTGCTGGGAGGGTCCCTGGCATATCTGCTCTGGGACTTCAGGGTGGGTGACTTTCTCTCAGAGGGACAACAGAGTCCATTTAAGGCACACCGATAACTATAAAGGTGCAAAGGAGGGAGGCTGAGAATTGGGCACATTGAGGAGCCGAGGCTGCAGGAGACTTGGATATCAGAAGAGGAGGCTCTACTTGGTTTTATGAACTGTGGGAGACAACTGGAGATTTTTGAGTTGGAAGAATAGGACTAAGATGTTATCTAAAGAACACTCTGGAAAAGGTTTGGGGAAAGGAACCAAAAGAGATTTCAGAATTAGAGTCAGTTGGACCTAGTAACAAATGTGTGTGTGTGTACACATGTGTGCATGAGATAGGAGAGGAGGGAGTAAACTATGACTCAGCATTGGATGTGGTTGCTGAAAGAATGACGGTGGATTTCAGAGAAAGTTGTGAGGGGCTTGATGGGGGATGGGTGTTTAAAATAAAGACAAATCCGTACTTTGCCAATTCATTGAGGATTCCAGGACCACATAAACGTGGGCTAAAAAGGAGTCAATGAAGAGGAAGCAGAGACTGAGAAAAGAATAGTGAGGTTGAATGAAAAACTCCAAGAAGAGAAGGGAAGTGGAGCCTGCGCTGCTTTAGGCAGGGGTGAGTGCGAGTGTGTGTGCGCACGAGCATGCGTGTGTGTTCCATGTCCACACATGCTTGGGGATAAGGAGTGTGTGTGTGGTGGAGACAACTGAAGAGCAAGAAAGAGAAGACAGACGAGGAATAGATGCAAAGTTTGCTTTGATTGGAGAGAAAGGTAGAAGCAGGCCCCCAATGAGGGTCTTCTACAGTTTTAGTTGTAAAAATATATAAAATAGGACTGAGACAAAGTGACTGCTCCCCACCCCAGAGGCAGCCATCTGCAAGTCTTTAGCTGTTTTGTCTTAATGTTTACCGCTTATTTCTAAATTGATTTCTTAGCTTTAGACGTCTTTATGTGTAGAGATTATATATAATATTTAAATATTATATATATTATCATCTGTATTAGCCTACATATTATCATATTTCTCCCCTTCCCAGTTACCAACATAGTTATACCACAATAAATCAGTAACCAATATTTATACTAATATGAGCTTTCCTCTGAATTAGTAGCTGTGTTACTTTATTACTGGATTGATTTTATAGATCTATTGTAGATGCTCCTCACCCTACTCTAGTCTCTCAATACTATTTTCTACAACAGCACATTTGTTGGTTCCTTTTTCTTTTTTCTTTTTTTTTTTTAAGGAAAGATACAGGCAGGAATGAAGATGAGCAAGAAGGAAGGCAGAAAGAGAGAGGAGGAAGAAGCATCTTTATTTTTTATTTTATTTATTCACACTGGTTGCTTCCCCCCAGGCCCAGAACTCAAACCCACAGATACGTGGCCTATGCTCCTTCAGAGGTGACTGACACAACCGCTGCACCACCAGGGCACGCTGGTTGCTTTTTTTTTTTTTTAATAAATGACTTTCCTCCTCAAGTTCTCTCTTCCATATCTAGTCTGGTCTAATTATTTTCTAGACGTGCTACATTAAGGCTTTCAATGAGAAAGTACCTTCAGAACCTTCTTGAACCACTCTTCCTGTCAGAGGCCTTTGTCTCTACTGGTTTCTTTCTTTCATGGCTGACTCCCTTGTTTCAGTGGAACTCATGATCCAGTTGTTCTTTGAGAAAGGGTGCCTGAGAAAGTTGTACTGAAAAATCTGACGTGTCTGAAAATGTCTCATATTTAAGGAATATTTTGGATGGGTAGAATTCAAGGTTAACAATGACATGGCCTCACAATGTGAAGGCATTGTTCTCTGCTAGTTTTCAGTGCTGTTGTTGAGAAGCATAGGTTTGCTTTCCTGACAGGCAGTCATTAAAAATGTTTTCCCCTTAAAACTTGATCTTCTCTTTATCCTCAGAATTTTAAATATGCCCCAGTTTAGATCTTTTTTTCAATAATGGTTCTGGGGTCTTTCATGTTCATAAGTTCTGAGAAATTGTGTGTGTGTGTGTGTGTGTTTGCTAATTCTCTCCTTACCACAGCATCATCTTTAGGTCTTTTTGTCTTTTTTTCTGGAAAGACTTCTGGGTTCACTCTCCAGTTTTCTTATGATTTGCCTCCTGTGTTGTACATGATGTCATCTTTCTGTTCTGCTGTCTGAAATGTTTCCTTGCCTTTAAATACCAACTCTTTTAATGAATTTCCTAATTTTAGCAAATGAAATAAAATTTTATTAAAAATAATCAGCAAAGGCTCATCCTTATGATCTGAATATGCCTTAATATTAATATGTATACAAACATATAAGGCATATTCAGATTACACACACACACGCACACACAGAGAAACAGAGACACAGACCTATTTCTGCTTCTTGGATGCAGTATCTTCTGTTTCACTGAGGGAATTACATGTTTATTTTCTTATTTGTGTTTCTTCAGAGTTCCTTTGCATTAGTTGATTGGATGACTTGTTTTGGTGTCTGTCTCCCCTATTGGAAGCTGTCCCTGCATGTCAGGTAATCCTGACTGTGGCTAGAGGTGAGGCACTAAACAGGGCTTTGTGCCTGTGGGTTGACTACGGGCTCAATCTTGAACCCTCCTAGCTTCAAACTGAGCTTTAAGTAAGAGAGCTGAGTTGGGGTTGGGGGCTAAGAACCTCCCGGTTCAGATTTGACAGATCTAGGCTCAGTGTTTTCAAGTCACGTCTGTCCTTCTCTGTGGCTGGTTTCCCACATCTAGAATCCTATCCTCTTCTGTGGCCAGTGTCCCCGTGTCTAGAATCCCTTGCCTCAGTTTCTCTGTCTAGCCCATTGTTCTCAACCAGGGCTCAGAAGAGAATTAAACCTGATGTTTTATGGTATGGAGTGACTTCTCATTTTGCATCTAGAATGAACTTAGCTGTGTGCCATCCTTGGAAGAACTGAGAAAGCAATCACATAGAGATTAATTATTTCATGGAGCATTTGTCAGGAAAGGCTGTTTCAGACATACCCTTCCTCTGGGACCAGAGGTAGACCTGCAGCCTGGCTCTGGGAGGGTGGGGAAAGAAAGCATGTGTTTGTTTGATCTTCCATCATTTTCTTAGTGTGTTTTAACAAGACTAGATGGTGTGTCCAAATGAGACAGAGGAATGGTGTGATAAGGAGAAAACTGTCAAATACATGCATAATTTTTCAGAACTGAAGAAAAGGAAAGAGTCCGACACAATTGTTAAACAGAAGTCCCAAGCCAAGCCGTATTCAGAGCACTGCGAATCAAGAGAAGTACCTGCAGGCTTTCGGGGGATCAGTGATTTCACCTGGGCCCCATCTAACTCTGGGACTGGGCATTGCAGGCACCATCCGGGTTGAGGTGGGTGGGATTCGGTTTTCGAGGGCCAGCCCTGATCAGCCCCAGTGGTTCTCCATCTTGCGGTCTCCAGCAAGGCCTCCTGGAAGGCTAATTCCAGGAGTACGTTGAAGGGGAAGGACTGGCATCTCTGGCTGTGACAGCACCATCCCGAGAGGACAGGGAATGTGGCTCAGGAGTTTCCTGCAGTGGAAAGTCCCCGGCTGGTGACCTAAGGCTGTGGCAGGACGCACAGGGACCTCGCTCTTTGGGGCCTGCACTCACTGAGGCCTCTCTGGGTCACTGGGCGTCTGCTAGTATAGAGGAGGCTCCTGAAACAGACCACAGGGGCCCAAGATGAGCTTGTTTTAGAGAAAGGTTGCCGGTAGCAGCAGGCCCGTGGCAGTGATTTATGATATGTGTACAATGTCATCCTTCAGTGAAAGCAGGAAATTTGGGGTTCTGGAGCCCCGTCTTCTAGCATGGAGCCATCATGCAGAGAGAGACCCCAAATAGACCCCAAATCCTGCTCGTCTGAGCAGAAGTCCCGACTGGCCTTCTCAGTGGTCCCTGCGTGAGTAGGGAAGCCTGGCCCTTGGCCTTCTGAAGCTACGAGGACGGCTGTCACCACACTGTGGTGGCTGCTCTTTCATCCCCCAGGTGGGGCTGGGAGCAGTGCCCCCCTCCACTTCATCCGCACTGTGGGGCCAGCCACCCAGAGCGACTTCACAGGGGTCTCTGCGAGGGTGAGTCTGTGCGGTAGTCACATCTGAGCTCTTTAACACTGTGTCTTTCTTTCCAAATGCTCAGCGGAGGAGCCCTCCGAGGCACCCCAGCCACCACTGCGAGGGAAGGCCCCGCAGGTGCCAGAAAGCCCCCCGCACCCGGCGCTGCCAGAGTTGCCCACGGAGCCATCTCACCCAAGTCTGACTTCACCTCCTGAGGACCCCGAACAGCAGCCGTACCCAGGCCAGCGGCCTGTCCTGCCCCAGAGGCCGCTGCCCCCGCCAGCACGGCCTGGCTGGCCCAGACTGCCTGTCTTGCCTGGATCCACCGGGGTCATTATGGAGACTGGAGAGGCTGGGCCTCCAGGGAGGATGGGCATGTCTGGGAGGGGCCTGCCACAAGGGGTGGACGGCCAGACGGGGCAGAGGTCCGTCCCCAGCTCAGAAGGCTACGCGGGAGCACCAGGTAAGGCCAACTGCTGCCAGTCTGCAGAGGGAGCATACATGAGGGTCAGCATGGGTCCAGGGCCCAGCATTCAAGGGTCCAAGCTTGAAAAGGTGGCTTCCCACTTTTTCCCAAAGATAGTGAGGTCCTGAGGGGCCCACTTAGGCTAATCGACTCTTCAATGCCCCAGGGGCAGGGTCATACATTGAGCTTAGAAACAATTGCCCATGGACTGGTTGCCTGTGCCCCAGCAGCTTGCTGTCTTCCCAGCAGGAAGGGCACCTAGAAACTAAGCGTGAGCTGGGAGCTTGCAAAGCAGGTCACCCACTTGTGTCCAGGCCTAAGGTTCTGGCTTAAGTCCCAGCTGTGCCATCACAAGTGAATAGGGACCTGGATAGCTCCTCGCCTCCCTAAGGCTTAGCTCCTCCAACTTCAAAGTGAGGATGGTAATGGACCTCCAGGAGCTATTGTGAGAATGAAGGAGAATTGTCCTGGGCAGAACTGGGGACTGTGAATGTGAACGTAGCACCAGGTGGGACTGAGGGGAAGGGAGGGGCCTCCAACCCAGGCCGGGCACCCAAGCAGTGCCTGGTCTCTTTGCTATCCCTTGGCACTGTGACAATGACACTAGTTGTTTTACAGATGAGGAGGCTGAGGCTTAGGGCACGGGCACCTAAATACATGTGCTGCTGGGGCGGGCAAACCATCCTCAATGCCTGACGCCAGGCTGTTGACGGAAAACATCCTGTCACCACCTGGGACAGCCTGGTGCACCATGAGCCCTGAGGCACCACTGGCAGGCAGGCAGTCACCACTAAGACACACATTTTCTCTCCAGCCGTCCTTTTCTGTCCTCCTCAGCCACCTCAGGCTGCAGTGACCACAGCGCTCCCTCAGGCAGACATGCTGCCTTTTTTAAGACAGTTTGTCGTCTTTTAGTTCCACACATCCTGGTTGGGTTTCTGTCCATGTACGCACGCATGTGCCACCCTTCCCACTGTCCTGACGCCAGCTGGACTGGCCAGGGCACAGCTGTGAAGAGCTGGAGCACAGCTGTGTGTGGCAGCTGCCTCAACCCGCCTGCAGACACGGCCCTGGCCGGGAGGGAGGCATGGGTGAGGGGTGGGAGTGGGACCGGGTGGGTACCGTTGTGCCCATGTCCAGAAAGGCAGTTCCAAGTGGGTGATCTGTTCTAGCCACATCTATGTAAAGGGCATGAGGAAGGGGCTGACACATGAGGTGCTATTAGGATTTTGTCTAACTGCCCCCCGCTTTTGTTGCAGGATACCCCAAGTCACCGCCTCTAGCCACCCCAGGTATGTCTGTAGACCCGGGAGGAGGGGGTGGGCTCTCCGCACAGTTCTGCCTCTCCTCACTGTCCTGCCCCCCTGAGGTGTCAGCATTGTGGTGGCTGGGCCCTCATGCCCAGAGGCAGGGCCTTGACTGGGGACCGAGTTCCCTGAGGTTGTCTCTCCAGGGAGAGAGAACCTCCTCATTCCCAGAGGAAGGATTTCCCTCAGACATCTGGGGTGGGGTGGGGCCTGACTGACTACGCTGCCCTGCAACAGGCAGTATCCGCACACGGAGCCCCACTTCCCCAGGCACACCCCAGCTCGCCGCCCCGCTGTCCCACCCACAGGTCTGCCAGGCCCCGGGTGCGAGGAGTCTGTCTCAGGCGCTTTGCCACCTTCACCTCCACCTCCGCCCCAGGCCCTGCTGGAGCCTGCGATCACTGGTGCTCTCTCCCCAGGTTTCCCGGTGCCTTCCCTGGTGTCTTTCTCCGCGGGGCTCACGCAGAAGCCTTTCCCCAGCGACGGGGGCGTTGTGCTCTTTAACAAAGTGCTGGTCAACGACGGGGACGTGTACAATCCCGACACAGGTGAGTGCAGGCAGGGCTGGCTCCTCCGGTCCCTCTTTGTGCAGGGTGGGGGGTGGGGGTCCAGCAGGGCCTGCGCCTCCCTCTAGATTTGTGGGGAGGAGCTCTCAGCTGCGGCGGGGCAGGGTTGGGGAGTTCATGGTGGGTGGGGGTTGTGTGCAGGGACATTTTCAAGCCATGAGATCAGTGCCCAGCCCTCGGCTGTCACCACCTGGACATCGTTGTTTGTGGGGCTTGTTAGCCAGGCAGGCCCAGCCCACCACACCCGAGCCCAGCCCTGCTGCCCCCTCACTGGGCGCCATTTCTCAGTAACTGTCCTCCTAACATTGGGATAGGACGGGCCAGGGCCACCCCTTAGGAAGAAGTCAGAAAAGACACTTTTTTCTTTTTGCTGTGTGGGGCTGCCCTGCATGCAGGGTCTCCTGCTCTGGAACAAGGCCACTCAGGACATGTGCCCACCCTGGCCTCCAGGGGGCTGGAGGTGACCCCATTCCTGAGAGGAGGCTTCTTCCTCCCACCAGCCCTCCATACTTGGGCCTGTCACTAGGAAGTCCTTCCCACTGGGCCAACCACAGCATCACATGGTCTATTAGAAAGAGAAGGTGCATGGAGTGCATCTGGTCCTCCAGTGTTCCCAGGGAGGTCCTCGGCAGCCCTGCGGGAGTACAGCTCCAGGTGTGCTGGGACAGATGGGGTGGGTGATGTGAAGCAGCCTGGGGGGGTCTTTTCTGGGAGCTGGAGACCCCAAAGAGGAGGCCCACAGAGTCCCCAAGGGCTGCATGCCATGAGGCTGATGGTGGGGGTTGAGAGACGAGTTCTTTCTCGGCAGTCTTTAGCCTTCACCCTCATGTCTGCCCAACCTGGTCACTGTCCAACTAAGCCCCGCCTGTTCTTAGGGGGCTCTTGAGTTGCAGTGGCCTTCAGTCACCTGCAGGACTTGGAGAAATGGAACACTTGGTCCCCCAGCTCAAGACCTTTTTTTTAATCAGTTCCTGAGGCTCAGAGGCAGGCCAGGTGTGAGAAGTGCCTTTTTGCTTTCAACTCCAGTATGTCTTCCTGCTCAGCTCTCACTCCACTCTGTGCTGTTGGTTATGAGGACAGTTGTCCACACCAAAAGGTCAGGTGATCTTTGAGTGACCTGTTTTTTCCTCATGTTATGGGGCACCCAGCCCAGAGTCATACTCACAATGTCCTGCAGAGCAAGACTTCACAAAAAAAAAGACAGAAGCCCTGGACCCAGAGTGCTGGCTGGAGCTGTCCTCGGGGCCCAGGTGCCTTGGGAAGAAATTTAAATTACTATTCAGAGTTCGAGCAAGAAGCTGGCTGGCCTGGGATTTCCTGTTTTTTTCAGGGCAGATTGAAGACCCAGGTCCCTTAGATTCCTCCTCAGCTCCTAGGCCTTCCATTCTGTCAGTTCGTGGCCTAACCCACCTCCCCTTTCCTAGAGCCCAGGGCCCATGGCCATGTCCGCTCCTGCCAACGTTTGGTGTGGGCTCTGACTCTTCTAGCTGAGGCTACCGACAGAGGCTTTGCAAATGACACAATATCTGCAAATATTGCCCCCCCACCTCTGAACCCTTACTTCTGGCCCTGAATGGATGCACCTATGTACTGGTCCAGTACAGGCAGCCTGGCTTTTCCACGAGGGCTGGTTGTGGCCTCCTGGGACTGTTTGATTGTGTCTCCTCTCCACTATTTTGGCCATGCTTACTAAGGAGGCAGCTCAGGTGTTTCGCCATGCATCCAGTGACCAAGAAACAAGCTTGCTTCTAAGTTAGCCTTAGAGTGTTTTCAGTGATGGGGAAAACTCCCAGGTGGCCACCAGGATCCTGAGTGGCTGTGTCCCACTCTACCTCAGGTGAGGCTAGAGAGGCCAGGCCTGTGTGCACGGTGCTGCAGGCTGGGCCCAGTGGTCAGGACATCAGATGGTTCAGCACTGTCCTGGGCTGCTGCCATGTGCAGGGCTGTCAATCACAATGGACCCCAGTGTCTTTGCAGTGTGTCCCGTAGGACGTCATGAGCGAAAGACAGTGGGCTTTGCAAGGAGGGCCTCCCCTCACTATAAAATGGAGCCCCCCGGTAGGCTTCCCCTATGGGTGGGGTACTGTCCAGGTCTGCTCAGGAGCTGACGGCTGGAACAGGGCAGTTCTGGACAAAGTGAGATGGTGTCACATGAGTACAGCTGTCTGCTTTCTTCCACCAGGAATCTTCACAGCCCCACTCGATGGGCGCTACCTGATCACGGCCACCCTCACTCCCGAAAGGGACACGTACGTGGAAGCTGTCCTGTCAGTCGCCAATGCCAGTGTGGCCCAGCTGCACACCGCTGGCTACAAGAGAGAATTCCTGGAATACCACCAACCCCCAGGGGCCCTCCACACCTGTGGGGGTCCAGGGGCCTTCCACCTAATTGTGCACTTGAAGGCAGGAGATGGGGTCAGCATCGTGCTGACGGGGGGCAAGTTGGCTCACACCGACTTCGATGAAATGTACTCTACGTTTAGTGGGGTCTTCTTATACCCTTCCCTTTCCCACCTCTAGGGCAGCTGGGGAGATCTATTAAGGACTCAAAAGCTTTAATATATTCAGTTATGTATAATAGGAACACTGGGCTAGTTTCTGCAGACACCCACCATCTCCCTAAGATAAAGGTTTTACTTGGTGGCTGCAGCCACACTTTAGGGTTCTCAGGCAGAGTGGGACACATGGTTAACGTGGCACTGACTGCTGCCACTCCAACGGGACAAATGAAGGGCTGGGCACACCCTGCCTGTGAGCCAGGTCACAAGCTCAGCTCCCAGGGCCCCGTGTGGCTGAGGTGCTAGCCTTGAAGGCTCACACCACCCCCAGAGGTCTGGGCCGCAAGACCATGTGCTGCTGACAGGGCAGAGCTGCTGGGCGACAGGCCTGAGAGGCGACGGGCTTGCAAAATCGGTACCTATGGCTACAGTCTTGACTGGAAAGCAGAACTGTCGCCAACTGTCTTTTTATTTATACTGCACACAGGATTAGAGTTTAAACACTGAAGTGGCACATGCCACCCTGGAGACCTAGGGTTTACAGCCTGGGCTGTCTCCGGTTGTTCAGCACTGCTCACCCCAGCCCGTGCCCGGACGTGGAGGGGAGGCGGGAGCCTGTGCGCAGCTTGTTGGGCCCCCGAATGACATGTACAATTTAAGTGCAAAGACAGGGAGCTGTCAATAAAGATGTAAACCATCACGTCTGGGTGTTAAGGTCTGAGAGTTGTCACTAAAAAGCCAGTTGTGGAAAGGTGGCTTTTGGGGGGCCTATAGAAAGTGAGCTTGAATAATTCAATCAACTGCCTAATTGTCACACTGTCAGCCCTTGACATCTGAGATATATATCTACATATATATACATATACATTTTTTCCTGGCTCATAAAGCTACACCAGATGTGCTTGGTCAAGGACTCCACGTGATCCCTGCAGCTGTTGAGGGGCTCTGCTAGGGGACGCTAAAAATTTACATCACAGTAGCTGCCCAAGCCATGAGATAGCTCATGAACAGCTGGTTTTGAGAACTCGCCAGTTCCCAGGCAACAACAAACCCAGCATAAAACGGATCATATGCTAAAAGCTAAGCTCATGGGAGAAAGGCAGGAATCTTCCCATAGAAGTGTGTGGTTCTGCTCTGGGGCACCCCTATGGCCCTCCTGTAACCTCAGCTGCAGAGACCTCCTGTCTCTGCTCCAGCTGGTCCGATCTGTTGGCCAGTCAAGTGCCACTGCAGGAAGCAAGACCCCTAGAACCTCAGGGAACCAAGTGGACAGCAGAAACACATTTCCTCGGCCCGAATTAAGGTACCAGATACACTTATGCTATAAAAACCTGAGTGGCCAGTTTTGCTTGCAAATGAAATTGCAGGATGGCCACTGGACACTTCAGAGAGGAGCCAGCTAGGGACACATGACTGAGAACAAAAGGCTTTTCTGAAGTCTGGACCACTGTGTTTAGGAGGGAGACTGGCACATCAGCTATTTCTCCAGCTAGAGAACTGGCTAACAGTGGCCGTCAGTTACTGCAGGCTGTCCTAGAAGTGACTTGTGGAGACACCCGAAGCATTTCAGGAAACCAGCTGGCATTTGCACATGCCTCCACTCCAGTTTCCCCCATTTAAAGACCTCACTTAGTGTCCAAGGGACAAATGCTCAATAGCTGGAAAGGGTGAAATCAGAAAGGCGGCACGCCTTACTCCTGGATATGGCTCTACAGCACCAAGCAAAATTTAGTCCTCTCAGTGCATCTCAAAGAATCCTTTAATGAACAAGGTGTAGAAAACATCTAATTGCAGATAGAATGGGATGAAAGCTGGATCCTAACCCACTTTGGAGAAGGCACTGCTAGCAGAGAGGCCGCCTTTTGTAGATAATAGGCTGAGCTTAGGGCTGTGTGAGCTCTACATGTCTGAACCCGCCCCACAACTCATCTGACACAAGCTACATCTTCTGAAGTAGAGGAGTTACTGCTCAGAAAAAGGTCAGGTCACTTCTTCAGCGAAGACAACTGGGACATTTCCCCCAGCCTGCAGCATTAGCAGTAGCCTCATTCAAGCAATTGTAAATGCCAGCAATAAAGAATGCAAATCAACTGCATTTGAAATTAGCTTTCTCAGTGACCTTATCCATTTTTTGAACTGTCTCATAATTTCTTTGCAGTTTAAAAGGAAAGGCATATTTACGATCAGAGATATACCCGATTCCTTGTTTATAGATGCGAACACATCCACATCCACTTTCTCAACATGCACACTTCCCTGTACCGGCCTCTCAGTGGGGAGGGAAAAGAACTCGAGCAGCTCTAGGGTGCAGCTTGCCAGCCCCTGAGCCAGAGCAGGAGGGAACCCACTGAGACTCCGGAGGAGCTGAGGGGTGCTTCAGGATGAAAGCTATTTCCCTCCTAAGGAAGCACCACCTTGAGCTCTGCCTTCTGCTCCCACAGCACACCTCACAGACCACTGTGCCCTTCACCGGCCTCTCGCCAGCCTCACGTCGTGGCGAAGCAGCATGGAATGAAAGCCTTTCCACACTAGAAGGCACACTCTCAAGGAGGGCTTTGTCCTCAACATGTTCAGCGTATGTCGCATCTGGTAGGGCCCAGTGATCTGAAGGGATGAAGATACTCAAATAATATGCAATAATAATGTGATTTTTCAATCTCAGATCACTTTGCGTTTCCTAAACTGATGGAAACATAGGGGCTAAGTTAGCATTCACCCTGAGGAAGGGTTTAATGAAAGGTGGGGTGGCAAGGGCTCTGATCAGGATGGGGGTGGGGGGATATGGTGAAGGGCTGAGGGGCGGGAAGCAAACAGCACAGCGAGTGTCAGTGAGAACATACCAGAATTACATATGTATGAGTGAATCATTCCCTGGCAGAACCTACAAAGCCAGAGAAGTTAGTTCCTGTGGGTGCAGCCTAACTCCTGGAGTCAGGTTTTATCAAAATAAGCACCAAAAAGAAGTCCTTTCTGTAGATAAATTTAAATGTCAGCAATGATCAAAATGTTAATTTATGGCAATTACCAACTTCTGGCAAGAGTATAAAGAAGATGGTTTAAAAGTTCTCTGAAGGAAAGAGTCAAATGCATTCAGTTAATATTTGTTTATTGTTGTAACATTTTGTTTTGAACATCAAACACTGCACCAAAATATGAGCCATTTATTTTAAAACAACTGTCTTTGCCATAACTAAGAGTACTGAACTGAGGTTTACAGTTAATGTCTGACAACTTAAAACTTATTAGTGGCATTGCTGTCTAACAATCAAATACTTCATCATAGACTGAATAATTATGAAAAGAACAGTTTCCCCCTTCCTTTCTTACTTTCAAAACAAACCAAAATAGTAATTTTCACCTGGAAAGAGCACGTACTTTAAACAAAAACTCTATTTTCGATCAGTTTCATTAAACCCAGCATGCTCTAACACAGGGAAAAAACAAGGCTTCCCAAAGCAAATAAGCTATTTGAAAAAAATGGTAAGACTCCCTGGAAGAGTCTGTTTTTACCAACTTTCCAAGAGAGCTGACTTCCCATTTCTAAAAGGCAGCTGGCACCTCTGAGGACAAACCCAGAAGGGCATGTGCACAGCGCTTTCTGGGCCTCTGGCTACTGTTCTCCACATCCCCGCCTTGCTGACAGCTTCCCTCCCAAAACATCACACTAGCTAGTTTTTCCTTCTTCTTGAAAGCGGCAGGCGCCTTTCAGCACGGCACACACGGTACTCGCGTGCAGCGCTGGGTGTGCGCCGGTGCCCGGGCACTTCCCAAGGTTGCTGGCGATGTGCAGCCTGACAGTGTCAACACTCCCATCAGGCAAATGCTGAAGTCAGGCTGAACTGGAAAGAGGGAAAGGGCCATGTCCACTTCATCCACGGAGCAACTGAGAGAGGGGCCCAGAGCCTGGTCTGCTGCCTGCCATCACCCACGGCCGAAGGCACGCGAGGGAGGCAGCTTCTTCATTCGTTCACCACCTAAGGGTCTGTGTACAAACACACTCGAGGGTATCTCTTTCGCAGAAAGAACAAACGTCATTTGTACTAAATGGCAATCAGTTTCAGCACAAACAATACCTTCATAACAATATAGTAATAGTAATCATCTACTTTCAGGAAGAGGGACTCCTTTAAATAAGGAAAAAGACTCATGCTGATTAGCATATGTACCCAGTGGATCAATCTGAGATGACAAAATGACAAGAGCTAGTGCTACGAACACTGGCCCCAAGGGAGCAGCCACCCTCAGCTGGGTTTCCAGGTTGGAGCCTCCATGCCTGTGTGTCCAGAAAGATAAGCTTATCAAGAAAAAGAAACTGTTTAGTCAAAACTCTTTAAAGGACAACATAGAAGGAACCAGAGGTGCATGTACGGTTTTCTGTGCCGCACGTGTGTCAAGCCGATGACATTCAGGATAGGTGCATAAACCCTGTTCTTCCTCAAACACAAATGCAGCTGAGCAGACACACTGACGGACAGAACAGGAGACAGAGGGTTTCAGTTTACTAACTCAGCAGAACTTCATTTCTGTACATAAATAAACTCATTAGATAATTAGTCCCTGAACCATTTAAGGTAGAAGGTTAGCACTGGAGGACACCTTATCTTCCTTTTCTGGGAACATGTGCTTCCAGGTTCTATCGTGAGAAGCGCACTCAAGGATTTCACCATCTCTGTGCCCAATGGCACTTGGCTGATCTAAGTCAGGGTCTTTCAACGCTCCAGACTGCCCACGGCCCCATTTCCCCATCTCTATATCAGTATTTGGAGGGAGCACACAAAAAGGAGGTCAGTCTCCATGTGAGTAGCGCGAAAGCAGAGGTGGAAGTAGAAACCTCCTTAACAAGAGGCTGTAGCTGAGCTCCCACTCTGGACTCAGGTCCACTGCTTCTTACCAAGGCAGGCCTGTGTGCATTCACTTGTGGCCTCCTGAAGGCCTTCTCTCTAAGTGTTATCTTATTTTACTACTGAGGTGATCGTCAACACCTGGTCCAACCCTTCCATCTCTGGAGGGGTCTGTCGGACAGCTCCCTTCCTTGGTGTGTCTGCCTGATGTGGACAACTCGTTGAAACTAGCTAGGGATACTGAGGTGCAGACAGAACAATAGAGAAAAGGACTCTTACCAGGACCCAACTACATACCTGATTTCCAAAGCCTCCCTGAAAACAGAATTGTTCTCTGTTGTTTCACAAACTCCTTGCTAGTACCATCCTTTACAAACATCAAATGTATATCCTACAAGACTCTTTTCTTTGGGCAAGTCCAACAAACAACCTACGGCTCTCCCATCGTGGAGTAGTCACAGACGACAACACAATGCTCAAAGGGGCTGCTCTCCCCAGGAACCCACATGGGATTGAGTCCAGTGGCCCCAGGCCCTGCCTGGTCAGGCTGAGCTGTCGTCCTGTTTCAGTACAGCAGGGAAGGGGAACCCACTGAAGAAAAGTGTGCAGGCGCTTCAACTGACATCACTAACTGAAGTGGAGCAGTTCAGTGGACCCAGATTCCTGTAGAAAGCCCTGGTTTTAGAGAGACAAACTCTCAATGCCCAGTGAAAATTACAACACTACTTTGTGTGATATTTTGGTCCACTCTTATTTAGCTTCTCTTTTTCTTCCTTCTAAATATGCAGTTAAAGAAGCACACAGCACACAACTTGACACAGAGTGTGAGGACCGACACAGGGACAGGAGCCCAGGCCTCTGATTTCAGATCTGCACTCCTCCCTCACTTTTCTTGCCAGGACCCAACTGCAGTCCCCGCCACATTCGAGAAAGGGAAGTGGGTAGTCTCTGGGAAACCGCCCTTCCCTGTTCTGGAAAGCTGGTGCCTGGTTGTCAACAGGTATCTGGTGTGCATCTGTGGCTCAGAGGGTAGCTCCGTGTCCTCT
The DNA here is from genome assembly GCA_004363575.1 of Solenodon paradoxus. Taxonomy (NCBI): domain Eukaryota; kingdom Metazoa; phylum Chordata; class Mammalia; order Eulipotyphla; family Solenodontidae; genus Solenodon; species Solenodon paradoxus. Next base: position 40,154 of record RJWH01001122.1, read on the forward strand.
GTCTGGCAGAAGTGCCAGTCACCTTCCCTTGCGGTGCGGTGAGTGAGTGAGGATCTCCTTGTGAGGTGCTGCCTCAGGCCAGGTCACCCAGGTCCACTTTGGGGATTGGTTCTCGCCAGTAGCAAAAGGAGCTGAACTCTGGGCATGGAAAGGCAGAATTCTGTTCCTTATCGAGAAGTGGAAACACGTGCTCCACAAGCTCACTCAGTCTGTGATACCTAGGAGAAGGGATTGCAGAGAAACACACAAACTGTTACTTTGAATTTGATCTAAGAACTCAAGATTATAGGCTGTGAAGCTAGTTATTCAGACTCCTCAGATGGGTAGGATCCAAGAGAGGCACCAATCCCCTCCCCAGGGCATAGCCTTCCTCTTCAAAGCTTAGAATAATAATCAGCACTCCCACAAATAGTTTACTGTAGAGGAGAAAACACCCTAGCACAGGAAGTCTCCAAAAGGCAGTGTTGTTCTGCTACTTTGAGCTGGGCCTGATCCTTAGTGTCATCTGTCCCCAACTCCACCCCTGGCTGCAGAGCACTAGACTGGGGCACGAGAATGCACTTACGATGACTTGTTTCCTTTGGTCCTTTCTTGTATTAATTCACCCTTGGGGTTCACGGTGAATATCCTGCAGTCTGGAACTCCGACTTGTGTGTAAGCATAAACATCCTGCAGCAGAAAACGGCAAGCAGACAGATTACAGGAGAGGAAATTAGGAGGAGCTGTTCTTCCTTGGGAGCCAGCAGAACTGCATAAACAAAAGACTTACTAAGGAAAAGATGCGGAACTGGGCACAGGGCAAGTTTTGCCACTGAAATTGAGCTTTAGACAAATAGAAATTAAACAGTAGAGCCAGTCCAGGCATGCTTGGGTACTCAGAAAAGCTGAGAACCAAGGAGATGCCAGGTCAGGAAGCAACACCTACAGACCTGGGCTCTGCTAGCCTCCCCCGAGGGGAGATAAGCTGGTGAAGTACTAACAAAGAGAACACTCATGCCATGGGTCTGGGACAGATCCAACTAAGGACAAGACTTATAACAAGTCAGAACCACCCAAAGAAAAGAAATTGAAGCCTCAGAAAACAGTAAGTGCCCTTCTTCACATCAAATGCAAGGGCCAGTCTAATTCCTAAATGCTATAGAAATTTGGAACAGATGAAAATGAAAACCTATTTAGAAGAACAGATACTCATTTTCCCTGTATGACTGGTCTGAGAGTTATACTCTACAAGTCTATGCCTCTGAATTTTACCCACCACACTAGCGCGTGCTGTCCAGAGGAGACACTTACATTTGGACGGTTTCCAAAGGCAGCATAGAAGGGCTGCCTGGTTGGGGTAAACAGATTCCTGATATCATTTAGACATTCAATTTTGAATTTCTCTGGTTTCTTTTCTATCACTTCCCTAGGAGAAAAAGAAAAATACAATCACCAAATTCAAACTAGGAGTTAGCCCCTGGTGTATAGCCCTGAAACTACTTCAGTGCTCATAACCACCTGTTTTTTTTCCTTCATATAAATGGTAGCTTTCTCCTTCTTAGACAATTTGATGACAAAAAATTTGAGTGATGGTGTTTAAGGAAAGACTAAACTTGACAACTTGACTTTTCTTGACCTTATCTGACACAGACCAGATGAGCCATTACAGGTGTTCAGGCCCCACCCACCATACCGCAGAGGTGGTGTGCACTCTGGGCTCAGGTACCTGTGGAAAGCAGAGAATAAACTGCTGGGGGACAGCATCAGAGGGCCTCGCGGCAAGATGGTGCCCTTATCATTGACCCAGTGCAGGTAGCCACGGGTCATGTCAGCCATGCCGATGGCACGGGCGGAGCAGTAGAGAAACTTGTAGCCATTCCTGAAAGAGAACACGTCCAGCTTAGCCCACATACTTCTGATTAAAGATGAAATATGCTCTTTTCTATTAAATAGGCAAATAAAATTCCTCTTATTTACTGTGAAGACTAAATTCTTGACTTTAACAGGAATATAGTTGGAACTATAAGATCTCATTTTTCCATGGACAGAAGTAGTACCCCTGACAAGGGATCACTAAACTAATTTATAAATATTGATACTCTTTCAACATCTAGTCCACAAAGGCCAGATTACAGAAAAGACAAAAATCTTGGATTCTCTTTATATTGTCTACTATCTCCTATGTAAATCACTCTATAGGACAAAGACCAAAATTATACCTGGGCAACTATCATAGTCAAAATGTCCACATTATGTCATTCTCAACTAATGTTTAAGACAGTAATTCTGCAAATAAATTTAACTCATATGTACTAGGTTCCCACAGACGCTGTGGCACTACCTTCTCTCAAAGGGTGTCCTAACAGAAAGGACCCTGGCTGGATTGTTTCTCCCATGCGTGGTATTGCCTCCTCTGAAACTGTACATACAGAACGCACAGCGGAGTGACACACCACAGGGGAACGTGTATGAGTGGCCGGCACACCGGTCCTGTTCACATGTGGTAGCTGTCACTTTTCTTTGTATGAGGCTACAAGGAATAGGTGGATCATAAACACACCCTTTCCTGTCCATCGAAACTTGTATACTATTTTTCTGTACTTTTTAAAGTAAAATCTGACCTCACTAGAGCACGGTAGCATGGGGTATGGGATACTTACTCGTTGATAGAATGGTAGAGCTTTGCTATACCCTGATGAGTCCAGTCTTTACCCAGCTGTGGGAGAATCTGTCCCAAAGCATCAGACCTACGAAGGTAGAGAAATAGGAAAAGGTATCAGGAATCAAGCTTATATAGCCAAGTATTCTATTTAAATACCTGCTGCCAAGACACCAGGTGGAGGAAGAAGGGCAGGGGGTCAGTATGCAAGGTCACTCTCCACGGCTTGTGCACCACTCAGGCAGTCCCTGACGATGCACCACCCAGCTTCTCAAAGTAATCAGACATGACAACCAGGTGCTCATTTTCAGAGCTAATTTGTAGATACGATTCTCTTTTTTTCCCGTGTTCTTTTTTTTTTTTTTTAAAGAAAAATAAGTCAGGCTTTGGAGATGAAATAACAACCTTTCCAAAGGTTATTTTCAATGTTACATTTATATGCTCCAACCATCTCTCATGCACAAAATGACCCCCTGTGGACTACACTTGGGAGATCCCAGCACAGAATTTAACACACTCCCAATGAGACCAGAAGCAGTCCCCATCACATGCTGAACTGCGCCCACCCTGCCACCCTCCAAGGGTCCCTTGTTTACTTGGTGATTGTTCCGTCGATATCGGAAATAATGATCTTGTCATTCCAGTTCCACAAGTAAATGGTCCCTGCACAGCGGCAAGTGCCTTGATACTGGGTTGTGATACTAAACACAACATCATTTGGGCCATCTTGGAGCTTCAGTTTTGCCTTTTATAAGAAGCAGAAGAAGACATCATAGAGGAAGAATTTTAGAAATTAATGGCTAATCACTTTAACAGAATTACATCCAACAATTCACAACTCGCATTTTTCAATAATAGGTAGTCACTAATAAGACAGCTTAAGATATAATGTGAAGTGAAAAAGGACCCTGATCTCTAAAATATGTGTATATGTGAATATACAAAGAAGGGCAAGAAATACTTAAACGTAATTGTTAAAAACAAACAGGAAACATCAGCTAAAGCAGAGCTGGAGGGGAGCCTGAAGAGCTACAGAGGCAGGAGTACTGCTCCAGGGCTGGCCCAGGCGGGAACTCAGTGGGGCTGTGTGTGCAGCTCGCTCGTGCCGAGCTGGCTGACGAAGACACAGCATGGACGGTGTCTGGGGATTCCTGTGGACTTTTCAGACGCCCCACACAAAACCTCCTCCTTCCTGAAACTGCCCAGGGAGCAGCAGGCCCATTTCACACAAAAAGCAGTGAAAGTCAGAGAGTGGAAATTGAAAAGAGGAAACTAAATAAGAAAATCTCATTTCTCTTTTGTTGTGGTTCCTAAGTGGCAGCAGGGAGCCAGTGCTGCTCCGCTCTGTGTGAACATCCACATGCAGTGGGACTGCTGGACAGAGAAGGAAGCTCATCCAATTAAATGGTTCATAAGAGAATCCGGCTGGAGCCACACAATCACACGTGACTCACAATCTGGTCTGAGGAGAGCCGAAGAGACTTCTTATAGGAGGTCAGGCTGCCATGGCTTGGGGGCTCCGTGGGGACAGGATCCACTCTGATAGATTCTTTGAGCTCCTGTGACCCTTCGTCACTCGATGAGTCATCCTCAACCAGCCTACTAAATATCAACCAGGTTAGTGAAGAGGCAGAAGGACATTTTACTGATGAGCAATTTTCATTTATGGTCAAGAGGACAAATATCCTAAGTCCATTCTAGGGGTGGGAAGAGTTGCTCTCCATATCCTGTTTTCCATGCCTGAATATTGCTACCATGAAATGGTAGATAAATAAGGCCACTTTCCTCCTGCTGCTCAGGATGGGCCAGCATGTACCTTCTTGTTGTGACCACTCATTTTCTGCCATGACCGGCGAATGCTGTAAGGTCTACTGACTAGTTCAAAAGGATACATGTGTTTCAAAAGGTACAAATAAAGGAAAATATAATTGCTAACTTAAAAAATGGACTTATAACTGACTTACAAAGCTAACAGATTTTACATATAGCCCCTTTTAAAAAAAGGTCCCAGGACAAGAAAATAAACTCTCAGGGTTAGACAGACTACAACATTAAGAGTTAGGAATGGGAGCAAACAATGTGACTGGGGAAAGCACACAAATACACAAATGCAATAACAAGAACAGGGTGTTGTATGACTAATCAAGCCAAAGTCCAAAGGGTGTGACTTCTAAGAAATTTAAGAGACCCATGCCAATCTTTGAGAGTCCTTGTGCCTGGGTAGAAAGCCAGAGGCAGTACATCTAATGACTTGTCAGGACCCTTCCTGAAGGCCTGCGTTTCACAGGCATCCAGGTCCCTGGCTCGAGCATGGGTATCAGGTACTGAGGAAATAGTGATGAGCTACTTATAGTTCCTGTAAGTTTGTAATGTTTTAAAGCAGAAATCATCACCTGCTGACTGAGTGGCACAAAGAAGTCACTTACTGTCACATATATTCATGAGAAAGATGCTTCTGACTAAGAATTAAAGGAAACTGTCAAAACAAGGGGCATCCTAAGTGCTGTGAGCCTGGAGGAAGGACGGGCCCCCACCTGCCACTGGCTGGCTCCTTTGAGTTCGACGGCAGGTCACTTGTTGGCGGCACCTCGGGTTTCCCTTCCTTGGTCTCTGGAAGCTAAATGGCAAGATAAAAAAGCAATGCACAATGTTTTCCCACTACTGACAAACAAAAACTTCATCAGTAGTCCTCTCCAGGAAAGAGCAAAATTGCTTTTTAAATAAAAAACTTGCTCAAGAAAGAGACTTTCCCATTTGAGGCAAAGGACAGAAACCTGAGACAGAAATCATGCTGTCATGCCAAAAGCTGATGCTAGAGAGCCACAAGTAAAAGTTTAAAAAGAGTACCACATCTCAAGTGACAAAACATACTGCAGCTGGCTCACATACATCAGGCTTGTGGCAGGGACACTAGAAACTGAAGTGGCGGTGCACTCCCCTCTGTGTGAGGGCGGCAGCTCATGCTTCATCCAGAAGGTAAGCATGTAAAGCATCTAACATAGCACCTGCGCACAGCACTTATTCAGATAACAGCTATTATTAGAAAAGAATATTAGATCACCCAAACTGACTTTCTAGTGCTTGGTAAAAAGGTTTTTCTGAATAAATGAAAGGTTCGTATCAGTCCATTGAGATGATTACCTATAGGTCCCTTACCTGTTTGGTCATGCTCTCTCTCTTACGCCAAAACCACCAGCGACCAGACTTCTTTGGCATCTTATCTTTGACCCAGGACTCAACCGTGGCCTGGAAACAATCGGCTTGGGTCAGTGTGGCAATCTGTCAGTCACCAAACACCTGGCTACTTTCTACTACTAGCTCACAGAGTGGAATCTCATTCTGGAGTGGGAGCAATATTCTCCACACCCCTGAAACTCTCCTAGAATTTTCAACACCCCTGACAAACTGTTCTCTTTTGCGGCAGCACAGCCTCATGGCAGTTCTAGCTGGTCTGGCTAAATAGAAGGAGCTCCCCCTTAGAGCTGATCTCATTTCTCTGCCCTCGGAAAATGTGGTTTTGAAGAGGTATGATGAGGCCTTCTTGGTGCACAGATTTCAAAGCCAGTTTATATAACAAACCTGTTAATCACAATTTCACCTCATCATACTGACCTTCTGCTCTGGCAGCCACCTCACCCTCTGCTTGCTGCCTTTTTCCACTACAAGTTTTCTTCCCCTATTCATTCTATATTTAATAATTAGTAAAATCTCTCGACTTTTATACACAATCAGAAAACAGTGTAAATACCTAGTCAAAATGACAAAGATGTGGCAGAAAAACTAATTTCCCAGGTTGCGGGGTGGGGTGGGGGGTGTTGGTGAGATCATTTGAGTGGGCACATAAAACTCTGAATCTTTCATAATATTAAATAAAACTTTGACTAGTACAAGTTCAGATGCATCTACATGTGGTTTCTTTTCTAAACATTATATGCTGTAATTCTTTTTAAAAGGCAAAAATAGTGATCAGCTTACCTTAGGCAAACTCTTCTGGAATACTTGCAAGCTAAGTATCATGGGAGCAGCCAAAGCCCAGTTATAGTAACTATGAGAAACAAAATTTGTGCAAAACCATTACAAAGAGAAAACAGAGATAAAAAGGAGGTTGAGAGAGAGGGAGAAAAGATTGCAGAAGCAACAAAAATCTATTAATTCTTTTTAATAAAAAGATCTACCAGACTTTCAGTCACATGAATAATCTTTGCTTAAAGCCAACTTCTTTGAATGGAGAAGCAGTACAGTCGACACGACAATAACATTTTAATGCCTTGTTAAAAAATAAAAGTTGAGGCTTTCCTTTTACTTCAAAGGCATTCCCCATCAAAGTAAGCTATTTATATTCAGATGGCATACTTTTATAGGAAGAAAAACTGTTAATAGTTAAAAAGAACACTTGGAGAAAACCAGCAAGAGTATATAAAAGTAAGAGTATTTAATAATAGAGAAACAGGCAATCCAATCATATATCTCACACAGAGGTGGAATGTGAATAGACAAAGGAACAGATGGAACAAAACCAACACTTGGACACTTGCAACAGAACTAAGGTTACCAATAGGGAATGGAATGGAGGTGGGAGTGGTGGGGGCGGTAAGTGGTGGACACTGGACAAGGTGAAGAATATTTGGTAATTTGGTGGAGGGGCAAGATGTGTTGACATATATATATAAGGAATGGGGAAGCTGCACATATGGGGAACTGATGCATATGAGTTTATTTTAATTTGTAAAATAAAGTTACTGGAATAAAATACTTGGGGAAAAAAAAAAAAAGGTATTTACCGGTTATATATCCGTATTACAAGGTTAGGATTGTCGATGAGTCCAGGGTTTTCTGCAAATTCATGATAAGTAATGATATGTTCCATGAATTTTTCTGCAATGTAAATAAACAATTTAGTTACTAATTACATACATTTCTGTAAGAAAGAACACTACTATCTTCCCTTCTATACACCACTCCTCCCCAGTAAAAAAACCCCAAAAGACAGGAGAAAGGCGCATGCCAGAGACTCTTAGGAAAATAGATTACAGATGTGGTCAGAGAAAGAGAAAAAGAGACACACTATAACTAATGGAAACTGTATGTTTCATTCTTATCAGAGGGAGAAAGCCTTTACTGGCCGACAGCTGTTTAAGCTGCGAACAGTCATCTGGCTCTACGACTTTAAATGCATGCTACATTAGAAGATACAAAACATCTGGTTAGCTTGGAGAAAGTAACCAGAATTTGGCTCAGGGTCTGTCACATACTAAGCCTTAGGTTCCTGCAGAAGGAACAAGGACTTTGCATGGATTTCTGTACTTTGTTCCTAAACCTGCACTTTAATAAATCCAGGCTAACAGATTTCTCACTTAGATTGCTTCACCAGTAATCTGTATGCTATTTATTTTTACTTTCCTTTCTTGCTCTGTCTAATAACTATACCAGACTAAGTTACCAATATTTAGTGAGTATAAATTTTATGTTTTATATACACTGTATACTATTTATTTCCCTCCTCCATACAGTTGTTAAGGTGAGAGCTTACCAGGATTATAATAAGAATGTGACCTATTTAATTTTGTCCCTAGATTGACCCATTCGCCATAGCACACTCCTCATTTCTTACGAAACTAAAACAAAAAATTAAGAGGTAGAGCACAAAGAGGCATACCGAGCACCCATGACCCTGAAAAAGAAGCATTTGAACGCTCAGGGGACCCGTCTGCCGTGTCACGCCTCCGGCTGCACTGAGTGGAGTCGCAGAGTGTGACTGCGAGTCACAGAAAGAAAATCTAGGAAACCCAGTCGAGGCCCATCAGCCAAACTGAGAAAATATTTACAACAGAAGATAAAACCAAAAAGGCTAGAGAAGCGGGGACACACACTGCGTAGATGCCCACACCAAGGACGTTGGAATCACATCTGCCAAACTCCTTTCTTTCTCTCAAGCAACTTTATTCTCCTGGGTCAACTTTCCAGTTTGAGAAAGAAAGGAATCCTACGTTTTCACCAGAAAGACTACTCAGGTGACAACCAAATTTCCACGTCGAGTTCTTCTCTCATATCCTAGGTCCAGCATTTTCCACAAGAGCAGGTGGGCCTCAGTCCTATAAATCAATGGCTTTACAAAAAGTTCACACAGCATGGTCTGACCTGGCCTGGCAAGCAAGGCAGTCAGGTGGAGAACTCTTAAGCGCTTAATGTGAATGAGAGCTTCCAAGGGAGGCCCCTCACTCAAGCCATTATATATAATGCCAACCAGTATGAGGTACAAAAATGAGGGGCTAAAGCCTGGTATTGAAGGAAGACACCTGCTACTTGCACAAAATCATTAAAGAATGGAATACTCTCGAATGGCTAAACAGTAGGTTTTCAATCAAATGATGACCTGGCTGCTTTCTGAAATGGAGAGGCCAAGTCTGGCCAGCGTACCTTTAGAAATTTCTCCATTCTCACTGAGGCCCCCACAGAGGGAGAGGGTGACATCGGGCAAATCCATGGCAGAGTCTGAGAGGCACTCGGTGCCACTATCAGCAGCAGCACTTCCCACAGACTGCGGGGACTGGGAGCCAGAGAGTGTGTCAGACTCGGGCCACTGCCTGGAGCCAGCGTCCGATTCACTGCGGGCAGGAAACAGGGAGAAAGGCATTTCCCTTATTGCCATGTTTTGTATATCCAGCTTTTACTGCATGGTTTTCAAGGCTCAAACCAAATCATATAGCGCTTTTGAAAAAGGAACAGCCTGACTTATAATCAGACATAGCTTTTCATAAATCATGTTTAGAATCATCATAAATGACATAAAAATAACCTAATAGCATTACTGAGGAATTAACTGTGAATACTTCAATCTGTCACGTAAGTCACTACAGTCATTCATAGTAACGCAGACATTTCAAGTATGGCCCTTCTGACTTTAATTAAGTAGGAGAGTTACAAGCATTTATTTACATTTTCATGATGAAAATAACAGGGTAGTTAAAAAAAAGCGGATGTTTGAAAACTTTTTAATCTTAACTTCCTAGAAAAAGCTGTGGTACTATATTATATATACATCCTGTAGAAAATTACTATAGTCCAAGGCTATATTATTTTTGAAAACGAGGCTTTCTAAATTCCTTACCTCACAAAAAATTAAACAAGAGGAATTCTCGAGAGGCTACATGCCCCAGTAGAAAATTAAATGTATTGAGAAACACACTGAAAATCTTATACTAGGTGAAGACCAGATGAAAGATGAGGTTATTCAATATTTTCAGTTTTCTAGATAAGTCACAGAAGGCAGATTTTAGAAGCTGATCCTAAGGGAAACTTTATCAGTAAACCATAAATTTGAGAAAAACAAGAAAATGGCACCTTAAGGCTCTCAATCATGAAAATTTACTGCACAACACCTTATGAATAGATGTTTAACGTCACATTAAGACATTGTTCTGGGATTTTAGAATTACTTTATTCAAAAATAACTGACATAACGTGATCCAGTGAAGTTACATTATCTTTTTAATCTCAAATTTGAACAATAGGTGGCAGCAGGGTACAGATGTCAAACAAGTTTTAAAAGCTATTACGTTTTGCATTTGAACAAAAAATATTTCTTTTGGAAATTTTCTCTTAATAGCAAGGTACTCTTATACTGTAATACTGAGATTAAGTGGAACACCAATGTTTTCCTAACTGGAAATGGTGAATAAGTCAAAGGCAACGTAAAGCGGCAAAGCTTATTATTATGCTGGGGTTGAGGGGTAAGGCCGACTCCCAGGTAAAACACAACAGAAGGCTGGTATGTGTTCACAAACACCTATTTCCTTTCTCTAAGGCATAAGCTAGGAACCCTTACAGTCAGGTGTGGCCATGTGACCACATACATGACAGAGCTGTCGCTGTGGATAGAAGGGGTATGGTGTCCCCTTCCTAAGCCCTTCCCAAGCCTGGCCCCAGTGTTTTGCCATGTTCTCCTCTCTCCTTTCCTTGCTGCAGTCCTGGGGAGATGGATGAAAGCGTTTGTGCTCCTGAATTCCTGAGTGCAAAGCCCCCCACCGAACACCAGCACTGGCATATTGGCATGTGAGCAAGAAACAAAACACCAACTGCAACCCACTGAGGTCTCTTTTTTCCCATTCATAACCATATATTACATTTTTTCACTTGCAATCTACTCTCATAGCAACTTTATAATACAGTACTATTAACTCTAGCTTTAGGGTTTTCTGAGTCAGGGTAGTCAGTGTTACCCTAACTGATGAAACCTCTAAAGACCTCGATGCCATTGACTCGATTTTGCCAAATTTAAAAGTGGTGTGATTTATATTCAAGTCTAGCTATAATTATAAATATTGGATATTTAGCAAGGAAGCAATGATCATTATAATAAAAGAAATGCGATAAGCTTTAAAATAGTCTCTCTACCTTTAAGTACAGTTGGTCCTTGTACAACACAGTTGAATTGCAAGGGTCCACTTATATTTAAACTTTCCCATAAACAAACAGTGTAAATCTATGGTATCAATATAGTAGTATAAATGTGTTTTCTCCTAGGACTTTAACATTTCCTTTTTTTCTAGCTTTATTGCAAGCATATAGTAAATAATATATAAATATAACATAATGTGTTCACTGACTTATTGGTAAGGCTTCTAGTCAACAGTAGTTCAGTTTGGGGGAATCAAGCTTTATGTGGATTTTTGCCTGCACAAGGTTTGAGAACACTACACAACTATGTATTTTTTAAGGGTCGCTTGTATTTTTTAAATGTCTCCAGAAATGATCAGTTCATGAAGTAGTTTTTGGTCAATGAAGTCTTTTTTGGTCAATGGGCAATGAACCTAACTAGTCAAATTTGTACGGAGTACTGTCAGATCCCACTGCATTAGTCATGTTCCCTATTTTTGAAAGGATACTAAAATATAAATTTTAACAGTACCAGTGTAAATAAATTACTAGGGATTGGAAAATCTGAAAGTGACAGAAATTCTAAGCTTGTATTTTATCTTTCTTATTGAAAGAAAAATGGCAGTTTTTCTCTTACCTTAAAACTTAGCAGTTACTTCAAATGAAGTAAATATTTTGAGATCATTTTAGGGCAGAAAGCTAGGAAGGAGTTTTAAGGATCTTGCAACAATTTCTACAAAATTTTATATATCTTCATATAATTCTTTCTATTTTAAATTAAATTTATTGAAAAACATCTCATTAAGTTTTAAGTGTTTAATTATGTGTTCATCTACCAATCAGTTTAGTCAAGTCAGATTTTCCATGGGGAAAAATCTTTCCATGTTCTTTGCAATCAGAGACTTATCATAATGGAATTGCATAAGGAAAGAGGTGAACCTGGGAAAACAGTTCAAGTATATCATACCGGATGGTTTTAGTTATTCACAGGGAGAATTCATGAGGGTGGTGGAGGAAGGCTGACAAGTGGTGAGGGCTCTAGGGACTGTGGGCACACAGGCTGATGCCATACCAAACCCAGGTCTCAGTTTAGAAAAAGCCTGGGAGCTCAGACTCACTGAAGCAGTGAAGGCATTCTGTGCAAAATATCTTCAAATGAAGGTATAGTACCTTTAAAAGAAAATAAATGAAACAAACACTAGGGTGGTTTTTCTAAGCATGTTCAGTTTGTGTTAATGACTATAAGAGGTGCTAATCTGAAGTCATATCCATGGTACACCCTACGTAGGCTTAACCACACACCTCTTCTGTCCTGAACATCTCATAAATCATACACAGATAAATTAGTAGTTTCAAAGCACTATAGTTAAAACACAATTTCTGATTTTCCAAAATCTGAAGCAATCATTCAACTGAGTTAAAAGGCACCATCATCTTGCTTGTTTTTCTAAGATGAACAATTTTGCTCTAGACATAGTTAGAACATTCCAGAGGTGTTTTTCTAAGGAAGTACCCAAGACATACCTCTTAGGGAAATAGAGAGCTGCAACTTCAGGTTCTAGAGCCTTTAAGTCATCAAGGTAAATATCATCAGGTCCCTGGTGCTGGCTTCTTTTGTGGACACCTGTTTTTATAAGAAAAACACATCAGAGATCAGAATTTAGTTGTTCTTCATTTACAGCTCTGCAAGAAAAATAAAACCAACTATGACTTGAACTGAGATTTCTTTTTAAAGGTGTCAATCAACCCTTTCACTTGTGTTGGTTCTCAAATATCCATTGCAATGGAAGAGAAATTTGGTGTCACTCTGAACATAAAAGTTGTTTATATTCAATTGGAGGGGATCATGTTAAGTGAAATAAGTCAGAAAGAAAAAGAAAAACAGGATGGTTTCACTTATATGTGGAATATAATGAAATGAAGCAAACAGATACACCCCAGCAAAAACTCTCAGGACACAAGATAATGGCTGCAAGTTGGGTGGGAGGGCAGAGGGAAGGAAAGAAGGGAAAAATGGACAGAGAAACTCTGGTGGAGGGAGCGGTGTAAAATGCAAATTGTGATATAATGTCAATATTCAAAAATGCATGTAGCATTGTAAACAAAAGAGATAACATCAATAATTTTTTTAAAAAGCTGTTCAATAAACACATCCTGATTTACTTCTTTCATTTGTTGCTACATTACTAACTCTGGTCCCTAAATTATTTATATTTGATGGTAATATAATTTAATTGGATTTTTTAAACCATGTATAGTACAAATAAGCATGACCAAACTTGATGCAATTACCAGCATTAAGAAAGAGACCATTATTCTAAAACCACCAGGAAATGTTGTGAACAGTGTCAAAGTACTACCATGTGTGACTTTCTAACTGAAAAGGACAAAAATTCTTCACAATGGGTAAGCCTGGCAGACTATTCCTTAAACAAATGATTACATTTAGCATAAGTGATACCGAGATATTATGAAATGCAATACTAAATATCCAATACACCCCATAAAAGTAATCTTCATTCTATATTAAAATATTTACCCAAATCTAATTAAGCCTCTGGATCTGCACTGCCCATATGCAGCTACTGAGTCATTCAACTGCCCTGGCCTGAGTGAGGTATATAAATGTGTAACACACACCAGATTCCCAAGACTTATTACAAAAAAAAAATAATAAAATGTCTCATTAAAATTTTACACTGGTTACATGTTAAAATTTAAGTCTGCGCATGTCCTTTCTGGCTCCTGCGGCTGAGGTACTGGTGGGTAGACCACATACAGCCCAAAGACCTGAGTTCTTTCTCTCCTCTCTTCCGTCTTCTCTTTAAAACTAACTAAATAAAATAAAATGTAAGTTTGGATTTACTGATTTAGAATATATTACTAAAGTTAATTTCACTTATTTTTACTTTTTTTTTTTTTTTAATGTGAGAAGACTTATAAACTACACATATGGCTCACAGTACATTTCTACAGACAATGCTGCTCTAATAACAACTCCTAGATTAAGGAACTATAGGGATGTCACCTTGAAAGAAACAACTGGACACAATGAATGTGTGAATGTGACAAAGTACACACAACACTTGGTTAGGTTCTTCAGAAGATTATGGGGATGGGGGGATGGCGGGGAGGAGACAAAGAGGTATAATAATGTAGGTATTATGAAAGGGGGATGTGGGGGCTGATCTAAATAAAAGAGATTAAATCTAAATATAAAAATCAAATATAACATGTGAACCTTGGTGAGATATTGGTTCAGGTAACAAAAAGCTGAAATTCTATTCATGGTAAATCTGGGGAAATATGACAATATGGTTATGCAAAGAATAGTCTTATTCTTAGGTATACCTTAGAGTATTTAAGGGTGAAATGTCACAATGCTGCAACTAATTTTTAAACAGTTTAAAACAAGAGCTGCATGTGTGTGAAGTTAAGAGCGGGAGAGATAATGTATAAAACCTTTCATAATAAAAATTCATAAAAAAAGAACACGGCCACATGAATGGTGGAAAACACTCGGTGTAGCCATATTAGTTCCTACACTGTGTGCTAAGAACAGGGTCATGATTTCCTAGATTAAAAACATCCACCCTGGACAAGTGGGTTTCTCCCCTTTCTCAGATCCGAGCGCATGGCTATAAGTGTCTTGTTTCTGAGCGCCAACTGAAGCCACTATAAGGTGGATGATCACAATTGGTCACAAATATCGTCCCAGTCAAAATTCTTTTCTTTTAAATAAATTTCTGAGTGACCCTGAATTACATGCCTATAGTAAATATTAAGTCAGTTTACAATTATCTAACATTTAACATTAGGACTTTTAAAAAGTGAGGCATGTACTTGACTACATGTCACATGGATATTTTTAGATACAATTTTACTTCCCTAAACATTGGAACCATGGCCAGCATTCAGGTAGCATGTCTGGCTTTAACTGTACTAAGTATCAAGGGATGAGTTTATCTTTTATATATAATGTTCTAATTTCTTGAACCTGTATTCCGAAAGTGAGATACACCACTGAGTCAGGAGCTGGGTCCTATCTTCTGGTTTAGAGAGAAATAATTAATGAAAGAAGAGAATATATACTAATAATCAGCACATATTTATTTATATCCCATATCCTTGCAAAAGTACTTAATTTGACCTCAACTAGCCAGAAGCTTCAGGGTAAGAGTTTTTTTCTCTAGTCTACTTTTTCTCTCTCTATAAATATATACACACACGTATTTTAGAATTTCATTTTATAGAAATAGCCAGTCAATAAAGTTGTTTACTTTTACTCATTAACTGATACGAATGTGTTCATTTTTTCAACAAATGATTCTTAAGGGCCTACCGAAGAAGAATAGTCAGAAGAGAGAAAAGGGAAGCCAGCGCTCTGCTCCTGTGGAACGTGGGAATGGGGAAGCCACATTAAATACCAATCTAAATAGTACGTAAAAGGTTTTCAGCAAGTAGGACAAATATAGAGGCAGCCCTAACATTGAAATGATTTACTATCTAAACTTGAGTACCTGATGCCAAACAATTAGCTTTCTTCTTTGATGGTGACTCTACTTTAACAGCTGGTGTAGATTCTGAGGGTGCCTCCACCGACAGTGGGGTAGGAAGGTGGTCTGCATCTAGCAGGGAGGAAACCTGAGGAAGCTCCAGGGGAGGTTCTGTAGCAGAAGCTGCATCACTCATCTGCTTACACAGCGCTCTGGGTTTAGGTTTCACTATGGTGCAGATCGTTTCTTCCATGGACGCATCCTTCTCAACTTCACTTATGAGGTTGTCCTCACTGGGAATTACCCGAAAATGGGTATTTTCTGATGGTGTAATTGTAGCTGTCCTAGGATGATGGTCAGATCTCTCTCTTTTGCTGACCTAAAAAAGTTGAATTGCTTAAAATTAAACCCCCTTCAAGGTAATTGTTATGATCTATTTCTTAAGCCTGATGCAGGTAAACATGTCACTTTATAATCTTATATACACATAATATATAATTATATAATCAAAAGCACCATTTATTTAAAATTTAACACATTAATTAAATATATTTTAAATATATTTTATGTGTGAAACAAATAGTAGGAAAACTAAAAATTTCATTTTGTTGGATATATCAAGAAATAACATTTTATAAGAGTCATATTTATACAAAGAGTTTAAACACTTCAGAAGACTGAAGAAATATGATTTTTAAATACTAAGTGGGAGAAAACTTGAGCACTACATAAAAATTTAACCTTGCTTTGACTACCTCAAAGCTGTTCAAACAATGTAAAAATGGACCGTCAAGCTTCAATGCAATCATGTACAAGCAAAATGTGTACATAAATATTTCATTTTCTAAAGTCTCAGAATTTTCTCTTTGAATTGAGGTGTATTTAACATATTAATTTCATATATACAATACAGTGGTTCCATATTTGTATATATTGTGAAATCACCACAAAATGTCTAGTTCACATCCCTCACCATAGTCACAAAATTTTTTTTATTATTATGATATTCAAGACTCTCCTAGCTATTTTCAAATATGCAATGCAGTAACTACATTATATCCCTAGGACTTATTTTATAACTGGAAATTTGTACCCTTTGACTCCTTTCAATCATTTTGCCCATTCCAGACCTCCTACCTGATGCAGCCACTATTCTGTTCTCTAGATCCCTGATTTCCTTTATGATTTCACTTATAGAATCTGCACCTCTAAAGCTTATATAGAGGTGAAAATACTACCTCAATTTTTTAAAATTTCACTTTCAAGTGAAATCATGGTGTTTCTCGATTTCTGACTTATTTTACTTGGCATGATGCCCTCAAGATACATTCATGTCCTTGCAAATGGCAAGAATTCATTCTTTTTTATGGTCGAATAATACTCTGTGAGTGCATGTGTGCATATGTGTTTTCCTTTATACGTCTATCTATCCATGGATATTTAGGTTGTTTCTGTGTCTTGTCTATTTTAAAAACAATGCTGCAATGAATAGAGGTACACACATCTTTTATGAGTTAGTGTTTTTGCTTTCTTTGAGTAAATACCCAGAAGCAGAACTGCTGGATCGTATGATAGTTCTATGTTTAATTTTCTGAGGTACCTCCATATTGTTCTCCACAGTAGCGATACCACACTACAATCCTATTAATAGTGCTCGAAGGCTCCCTTTTCTCTACATTCTCACCAATATTTGTTATCTCGTCTTTTTGAGGACAGCCATTCTAACAGGTAAAGGGTGATATCTCATTGTTTTTTGTTTTGAAGATCCTAATTGGCTTTAACAATTCATGAATTGGGCAGCATCCAATCTAGCAAGTAGAATGGTTTTTAGAGAACTCAGTACAAAATGGAAGGTTTTTATAGCTAGAAAAAGGGTGGGACATGGTTCATTATGGTTTAATTTGCATTTCCCTGGTGGATATTCATTTCCTTAGTGACTTCGCCCATCATGTCACAGATGGCCAATAGCCATCTTTAAAAAAGTCAATTCAGATCCTGTGGTCCACTTATTAATTAGATTTCTTTTCTATTAAGTCATGCAAATTCTATATACATTATGAACATTTATATATATATATATATATATATAAATAAACCTAAGAGTTCTAAATATTTTCTCTCCCAAGAAATGTATCTTTCCAAATCTTTTGTCATGAATCAGGAAAAAGGCTTTCATAATCAAAATTTCCTGCTAAAATTTCCATGTGGAAATTTTACTTTCCTTCAGGTGCAGTTCTTACATTTTCCTTACTAAATGTTAAGTATCAACATTTACTAAACAGACACAAAATAACATGTTATGATAAAGTTAAATTTGGATTGACTTAGATGACCACACGAAGGAGCATTACCATCATTTATCTTTATCATCATTATTACGTGAACTTGCTCACAAGTCACCCTCTTTACTCCTGGACAAAGAACACAATTCACAGACAAGTCAACTGCAGTACCTTGGTGGACTCTGGGAACCCGCCCCATGTCCACTCCATGTGCGACTCAGATCTGAGCAGGCTCTCAGCAGGTTTCACCTCCAGCTCTGAATCACTCTTTGGACATGCTGCCTGGGAATAGGCACTGCAAACAAAGAAATAAATTTAAGTCTTGCTGAACTTGACAGAACTATAAATCTGAATATATCAACTTTATCTTGCAGATAATAAAGATTACTGAAGGTAGGTAACATCAACAATTTCTTCCACTTGAGTTCTTACATGATAATAATTCCAACAAGCACTTATTTAGGATTTGCTGGGTCCTCTGTAAACAATTTACTACTTGATATTTATGATGAATCAATGAGAAAGGGAATTTTATGAGAAAATGCAAGAAAAAATGGGTTAAATAATATACACAAAAGAAATAAAATATAAAGGTAGAACAAATAAGTGCGATTGCAAAGTTTTTCACAATAGTATCCAGTTATAATCAATAATGGACACTAAAAGATTACAGAATTTAAGAATTTAAGAAATACAGATAGCCAAATTCTATGCTAATTATGCAGATCTACGCTGGCCAATACTATGAGATTAAATCAGATCAAGTTTAGGAACAAAATAATGAAAGAAAAGGTCTGTATGATGTTAAAAGTATACTTTCTGGAGTGCTCCGGTAGAGCTGTGCTTAGGTCAATAACCCAACAAAGGAATAAGCCATATGGCCCTGGCTTTGAGTCCTGGGTCCGGGGGGAAACAACCAGTGTGAATAACTACATAAAAAAATAAAAAATTAAAATGTTCCTCTTTCTCTGTCTGCCTGCCCACCTACTCACCTTCATTCCTGCCTGGATCTTTTCCTTAAAAGAAAAAAAACCAGTTCCTCTAATGTATGAAAAAAATGGAAATATTACTGTTTAATACCAGATAAGTTCATTACTTTTCCTTTTTAAGAAATGGAGACGTTTTGAAAATACTTACGTGTCTAAGTGGGACCAATCTCCATCAGATAAGGGATAGTGATCCCCAGAATGGAAGAGCAAAGGTTCCTTATAGTCTTCTTCCTTTAAGGAAGCATTTGAAGATCCTCTGTGAAAAAGAAAAGCCAACAAAGGCAGGAACAATGATATTTGTATGAGGTTTAAAATAACCCCAATATACTAGCACACTGTCTAAACAACAAAGAAAACCAGATTACTAATAACTTTCTGAAAACGAAAAATGAATAAGAAGGGGGGAATCTGCTGATGTCATGTGTACACCATGCAATCACTACTGAAATGAGGTCAACAGGAGGACAGAAAAGAAAAGGGAGGTAACAATTCTCTTTATATTATAAATCCATTACTTAAAGGTAATGGATTTAAAGGCGAAAAGAAAACAACTAAGGTTTACATATATTTCATTCAATCGTTACAAATCTGAAGGTAGGAACATCCCATTTTAGTTATCAGGTAATCAAGGTCCAGAAGTCTGATAACTTATCCAGAGTAAGAGCTAGTAAGTAGCTGGATTCAAAACAAGGAAGCTCTGCTATTTCTAGTACACTCTCCTGTGTATTACAGAAAATATAAGACGATGTGCTGAAGAGTGATGGCTCAGAATATCCTGGAAACTCTAAAACCTACAACTTATTTTTCTCTTTGATTAGCCTAAGTATTACCAGAGAACTTACTCTTTACTTGGAAATACAAGTGAGGAAGCAGATATGAAAATATGATCAATGCTTTTCAAGTTCATACACAGACTCTGGGACTAAAGAGGTTGAACTAATGCTATAAGGTTTTAATAAATTTACTTTTTGGTTTTCTTATATTAGCTGAGTTAAACCTAACTTGCCATATAACCTTGAAAACAGCCCTCAGAAGCTTTGTGGGTCTCAGTTTTTTATTTTAGTTGAAAATGTTATCGCTTGTCCTGTATGCTTTGGAGTCTACGTGAGATTTATGTGGTGTGGCAAAAGCTCTAAAAAGTACAAATGCAAAATATGTAAACCATAAAGCACTAGACTACATAAGTTTAAGAGCGTCTTAGAGAAAATTCAATGTTCTACCAGGTCAGATATTAACATAAAAGGAGAATATTCACATCAATTTGCTGACTAAATAATAGGAATAGAAATCAATTTATTCATTTCACATTACTTGTCTTCCTTTACATTTTAACATGTTCTGCTTCACTACTACAACTGAAATATTTTTCCACAGTTATATCTTTTAATTTAAGGTTTTCTTAACTCTAACCTTTCTCTCAGAAGGGTTAAACTCTGGCATGCAATGTCAGTCAAGAAGAGAAAAGCATACTTGACAAAGGCAGATAGCTAAGTAAAAACACTCTTAATAAGGGAAAGTCAAATGGCAAAAGCAGAAAGGAAAAACCAGACGTTCATGAACAGTCCCTATTTGCCAGATTTGAGAGTATAACTTGACTCATTATTATACACTTGTCACAATTTGAAAAGGACAAGGTAAAAGTCACAGACATGTTTTTATTAAAAACATTTTATCTAAAAAATTTAAATACACAGCACATTTTAGGAAGAAGTTATGGAAGAGTTCAAACCAAAACAAGCACCTGGCTTGGTCGACAAAGACCAGAGGATTATATTTACAGACACAACATTTCTCCGGCTATTTTAGAAACTATTTTATGAAAAAACAGCTATTTTAGAAAATCCCTCTATAATTCAAGGCCAGTTAAATGTATTCCTATTCACGAATAATTCAAATCAATATATGCTATAAAAATAAACAGAACCCTTGCAAAAACTGTTTATTGTTCTTTCTTGCTATAAGCCATTTGATTTTCAGTCAGAAAACACAGCCAAACAAGAACTGTGTGCCTTCCTTTAATATGAAGTTGAGACTATTATTCAAGGAGCTTAAGCATTAATCATCAAACTTAAAAAGATAATCTGAAACATATTTCACTTTCGTAAAAAAGATAAAACCAAGAAAAGTTCAGCAAATCAAACTAGATTTAGGAAAACGAGAAGGAGAAAGACAGGGAGAGGGACAAGACAGACTATGACTCAGGCACCAATAAAGAATTTACAACTCCAGGAAGATAGGAAGTGGTCTTCTCTCGGCAGATCTGACAAAAAATAGAGCCTACTATTCTAGTTTCATTAGCATGATAGAAAAGGTTGCTGTTGTTTAAGTCCTATGATTCACTCACTGAAGCAGGACTTCGAGAAACCTGTCAAGCACTTTTCAAAAAGGTACATCATTCTCAGAACAGCTGACAAGCTAGTCAGATCATAACACAATAACTCAAACTAAGTACATGGCAGAAGAATATAAGGGAGTGAATATATTAGTGTGTAATGAAAATAGTGTGAACACTGAATATATCTATGTTGAAACACAGGACAAATGTACACATCAGCAGTGAACAGTATGGGATCACAGGAGAGTAAATGGTCTGGCACCGAGTCAGAGCTGGGGAGGAGGATCCAGTTATGAGAGCTCCTAAGTGTTCATAGAGCACTTCGGCCTTTACAGATGACTTCAACATGATGTCTTCAAATTCAGTACCGTTTTGTAACACAGTATCTTTCTGATTCAAAAGCCAACAGCAGTTACATAATGTATACACAACTGGTTCAGAGTCACAGAACTGCACGTGTATCTATGAATATTACTGTATACAAATTATGCCTCTAATTTTTAAAGTGGAAGAAATAGAAAGTAAAATAAATAGCCTACAGCACAAACGTGGGATAAATGACAGGGTCTAAATGAACTTTTGTCTCTAAGTAGTAGCATGTAAGAGATAAATGGGGAACCTAACTACAATGAACAAAGATCACTAATCTGTTAACAGTTTAATAAGTTTGACCTCAGCACAGTATTAGTCACTACATTTCAGTGTGCCTAATGACCTGTTTTTATTTGTATAGAGGACATTTCCCATAAAAGATCACTCACAACAGGACTGAATGAGCCCCTGTAATGTTTCTCTGTCACTGTGTCAGAAGAAGGAAGGAAAGGCTGGGAACGGGCTGGGATATTTATGTCAAAGCACATGCACATTGTGAGTTCTCTAGAAGTCTGTTACCCATCAGGAGATGAAGTAAGCAGCCTCAGGGCAACAGAGGCTTCTCAAAGGCCTTAGGCTCCTTCCCTGCAGATGGCTCCCAGGTACAACCTGGAAGGAGGTCTGCTTTTGTGGACTAAAAAGAGATTCCTTTCAGATTGGTGTGGTCTTCACCCTCCATTTTTGTTACTGCTAGGTATCTGAAGTACTTCCATCAGTGACATGTTTTGTGTATTTGTACTCAAAATTGTGCTAGACCACCACTCAATGTGAAAGTCTCTTCTCTCCAAAGGGCTACGTTTATCTAGATGTAATAATGTTTTTAATACACAGACATTTAATGCAAACATATCCATCCTCTGAGAAGGACAAACAAGGCTTCCATGCTACATGTGAGTTAGAAGTTCATCTTAAGGAGAGAGACTTACTAGGTACAGTTTGCACAAAGCACTGTGTAGTTTAAAGTCTCCAATTTCCACCAATGAATTTCTTCTAGCTCTGCAACAGCAACTTGACCTGCTTTACAGAATGATTCTCTTTCATGTGCCTCCTTCCTTCAAGGAGTCTCTATCTTCATTTTACTGTCAATGAATTTTTTAAAGTAAAGAGTTTAAGTGGTATGTGACGTCTCAAAATAAAGAACTATTTTAGGTATCTTTTCTGGAATTTTTTTTTTCCTAAGTGGTAGGGGCTGAGGAGGGTAAAGTTAAAAATTTCCCAGTCCCACATAACTTCTAGCTACAAAAGAATCTCTTAGTTCTTTAATGTGCTATCTAATATGCTGTTAATACTTGTGACCCTAAATCACTTCTCAGACCCAATTATTTTACAATCTAGATGGTGAGCTGGAAGGGGCCTTGCAAATGATGTAAACTCAATTCTCTTATTTCAAAGAAAGAAATGAAGGCCCAGAATGATTAAGAGGCAACTATTCCATAAGCAGAACTACAATGGCTCCAGTCTCAGAGCCCTCTTTAATGTAAGACCTCACCACTGTTCTACTTGATGTAATCTAAACTCTCAATACTGTTACATTTGGCCTTTTTTTTTTTTTTTTTATGTTAGCTAACTTCTGTTGGCTGAATTGTTTTAAGGAACCTTCAGAAATGGGCTCCTCTAAGTGGCAGCATCTGTGTTTCACTGGTAACTTAAAACACGAACCACCAAGGTCCTGAAAACTATTACAGGGCCCTAGTCTTCATGTGTTCTGATATGCCTGCTTACCAGGCAAGCAAGGCTCTGGCCGAGAAATAGAAGTTCACAACCATTTCTTGCCACTGACCAAATCAAAACTCTGACAGAGCCGGCTGATGCAGTCTTTCTCACAATCTGGATACACTAATAATTCTGCAGTACATTCACTTACAACAAAACTCCTCTACAAAATGCCTTTAGAATAATGATTCTTGTAGACAGGTGACTGTTGTAGACATGTTTTAACTTGCTAAATTGAAGCTACACGTGTTCAGGAGTTTTAGACTTTGCTCTATTATGTGTTAAGACACATCAGCAAAACTTGGAGGCAAAAGTATAACTTAACAGACCTTTCTACTGGATCACAGTAAGAGTTTTAATTGAAAAAAGTATTTCAAGGAATTAAGACATTTAACAAAGGCCATTACACTGCTAATCTAAATCAAACTTAAATGTGCATTTCAAGTTTTTCTTAAATGAAATTGTTTCTTGTCCACCTACAGATTTTATCATATATATGCCAGAAGTGTTAAAGGAACTGCTTACACTGTTCATAATAGCACTGAAATCAAGCAGTGTGAGATCTTTAAGAGTCTCCTTTTATATTCTCCTGGGGAAGGCCAAGATAAATAACGCTTAAGAGACTGAAAGCAGGAAGAAAAAGGAAGGAAGAGTCTCTTTTTAAGAAGTTATAGTACTTTCTATTAGTTTAAAATTCTTTGGGAACCAATGACATGAAAGCTAGTGTTTAGGACATTTACAATTAAATTCTCCCCAGCTAGTATTTTGATACTAACAAAACAATTATCCAAATCTGTTGATTTATTCAGGATTTAATGTTTTTTTCAGGTATAACTTACATTATTCTATAGTCTAAGATACCAGTTCACTATTATTTTGTGTCTGTGGTTATTTAGTTCAGGAATTCTGCATTCCATAGGAATTAAAATCAAAGTCTTGTATGTTCACTGTGGGAGGAGAAAAAATGTCACAAATATGACTGCTGATGAATAAAATAAGGGTAGAAAAAATTCATATGTAAACATTACTATCAAATATAAGATTTTTGTCCAAGAACTTACAATCCCAATTCAAAATTTTTAGAAAATGAAAAAAGTTTTGCCAAAAGTGAGTATACTATAAATTACTACCAGCTGAGTATAACAACATACTAAAAAGTATTTTTTTTTTAATTTAACTTATTTTAAAAAAAAAGCTTTGCAAATAAAATACATACTACATCAAGGCAGAGTTCACACTTGGTATGCATTTATTTTCCATAACTAAAGAAGGAAATTATTTTCCCTCTCTTCCACTAGTGAGGTAATTTTAATAGTACTCACTTTCCAAGGAAGTAGGCCAGGAGCTCTCTTAGCAGCTGAGGTGAAAGCAAGTAAGTGGACAAGCACCTCCCTATCCTCTCTCCACTATAATTCAAATAAAGGGTTTGGAAATTCAGGGTCACTTGTGGGCAGCGGCTTCTTATTCAATGGCCATCAAAAAAGAAAAGTACCCCACTGATACCCACAAGGTTCTTTCAGTGCTAGGGTAACAGGTGAGTGGAACAGATGGAAGACAATCTTCTAAAAATCAACTGTTGAATGAATCAATATATGTCTACCCCAAATATTACCTTTAAACCATAGGCAGTACTGACTTGAAAAATGGTATATATTTTGAACTCTTCTAGTGAGCTGGTAAATAATTAGCAATCAAAATTTCCTCCTTAAACAGGAAAAACAAAACTTTCCTGTTCAACTTACCTGGAGGTTGTGATGATAAACTCAAAACAACTCAGTAATAGTGAGAGTAACAACCTCAGTGACAGTGAGAGTTAACAGTCTCAGTCATAGGTGAGAGATCAAGCACAACGCCACAGGGAGGGGAATGTCCCTGATGCTCTATCTGCTGAGCTTAGGCAAGTCACTGGCTCATATCTTTGTGACATCATTTATTTGACTTTTGGAAAACTATCAAATGAAGACAGACACATTATCAATCTGTTTCAAAGGGTATTTTAGTACAAGGGTAGAGTGTCTGATGGCAAATTCTGTACAGTTTCAGAAAGACAAAAGAAAATGCCTCCCCCACAGATTCTACAATAAACTGCCAAAGAGAAAAATCAAGTCCAAATCTCTGTATATCCATCAAAGAAATAACAGCTTTTTGCTGTGTGCCTGAGCTCTGCCCGCCACATGCATGGATGCCTGGTGCCTGTGCCAACTGCCCTCCCAGATCAAGAGCCCTACCTTGCTGACTGGGTCCCTGTGTCGTCATCAGAGCTCAGATCCACATCAATGGTATCTTCTGCAGCAGGGGAAGTGGCCTGGTCTTCCTTCCTACTGTCCTGTTTGCATTTTTTTCTCCTTCGTTTTTTCTTTTTCACAGAACTTGGAGTGAAAACTGTTTCTGTTTCCAAGATGTGTGTGATACCTGAACTCTGAGATGATCTTTCATTTCCACCCGATTTCACCAAGGGAGTGTCAATATCTTTAAAGAACTGATCTTCGGTAGGAATCGGTGAGGTGGCAAGGTAAGCAGGAAGTTTTTCCTTAAAGAGAATAAGGAGAAAGTTCTCCATGACAAACTAGACATGAATCAGAATAATGAATTCTTGGCTCATCTAGATTTTCAGTGTAGAAACAGAACACATCGTCTTGGTGTGTCCTGATGGAATGGGGATTGGGTGCAGTCCACATACATCCCAAGGGCCCAGGATCCTGTCTTGGTTCCAGCAGGAACAACCAAGAGGAACAACTAAATAAAATAAAATGCTTATTCCTCTGCTCTTTCTGCCTACCTGCCTTCATTCCTGCCTGTACATTTCCTTTTAAAAAAGAAAAGAAAAAAAAGAATACATCATCTCTATGAAAACTACACTGAGGTAATGCCCTACCTGCTCGTTCTCAACAGGACTTTACACAGCTGTGCATGGCTAAGGGCTGACTCATCGTGGCCCATACGACTAAATACATTCAGAGGAACTGAGATACCAACTCAGTACTGAACATGTAAAAACTATCATTAAAGCAGAGCCAACTACACTGTAAAGAGAGGTTCAAAACAGTGGCAGCGTGCTGAGGCGTCATCACTAGCACTCTGTCAGGAGTGTACAAAGAACATTAAGAAGGATAAAGCAGCAAGCAGGACCAAAGGGTAGTAGAGGGTGGAGGAAGGTGACTGTGAAACAATACCCTGTACAGATGAGAATACTGGAATTTCAAATTGTCAAGTATTTCAGATATCCTTCAGAAATTCAAAAGACGAAAACAAGAGCCCATACTTAAAAATAATTAAACTCTTAATTTAATATAAAATAAATAATCAGGCCTGGTGTTTAGGAAATTAACTTGTCATTTGATTCATTACTCTATCATGAAGAAAAAGGAAGGTAGTATAACAGAGATAAAAATTAACCTCAGATAAATAACTACCTAAAATCAATAATTTAGATAGTTTTGTACATAATAGTCTTGAAAGTTAGTAGGTTTCCATAATTGTTTGAAATTAAGCTTGTGAATTTGACTTTGGTAGACATTTTACCCTGGGGCTGAAGTTCTGTTTCCCCAAGCAAAATTTGTGTTCACTGGTAACATAATAAACTGTGATGACAGGGCAGGCCACCTAGGTTCCTTCTATTTTACTGGTCTGTTAAAATGTTTACTTACACTTCTTAAAAGCAGTTTTGTCACTGTGGTGTTTCCTAGTTCTCTACAATACTGCATTGCTATAGGGGTTAGAAAATGGAAATAACCTGAATGCTTATCAACACAAGAATGGTTACATAAATTGTGGCATATCCATATTATGAAAACTGTGCAGCTATTAGAAGGACAGATTTAGAGAGAGAACTAGTGACTTGACCAGGATGCTGATATGATAGTTAAATGATAAAAAATTGAGAGAAACAAAAAAGCCAGATAGATTTTAGTGACATTAGGTAATGTTTACCCCTCTTAAAACTGAGTGGGCTTAAATTTTATTTATACTATGTAGTACAGAGTAGTAATTCCAATACTGTTGGATAAAATGGCTTTTTTTTTTTTTTTTCATATTAAAGAGACATACACGACGTATAAGAAACTCTGGTCAATTCAGTCATTCATGAATAGGAAAATAAAAGATTGGAAAGTGGCATTCTCTAAAGGTGACCTCGCTAAGCACAGTTTTAAATGGCATCACGAGACTTGACCAGAAGAACCGGTGAACACACTATAAAGAGCTCAGTCCTTACCTCCAGTATCTGTTCATTTATATAAAGTCAAGTCAATGTTATAGATTACATGTGATTTTAAGAAATAGCAAAAGGATATTCCTGTGATAACTCATTTATTGTTTCACTCTGCCTCTTGCCTCTGTCTCAGATAAGGGTAATTTTTGTGCAGACTAAGTAAATGCAAACAAGGTAGTATAAAAACAAGTGATAAGCTATAAGAAAGCACTGGTCTGGTAAGGTTCTCCTTCATAATCTAGAGTTTCAATGTTGCTTTACATACAGTTATGTAAGTTCTTGATTTCCAGTCTAAACTAAAAATGACAGAAAATAAACAACAGCAGAATGAGATCAACCTAAGATTATTTTTTTCTTTGTTGAATTTATGACACCTAACTGGCAGTTTTTCTTCAAAACCCAAAATTAGTATTCATGTATCCTTAACAATTTGAAGTTTGTTTTTGCTGAGATTTTGATAAAATTTTTTGATAAAAGACAGTTGTCTTTTAAGGTATTTTTAAAAGATTCACATTACATCCATCCAGAGCAGTTTACCACCATTCAAATCAGTGGACAGTGCAGGGTGAGGGGGGTTAAACTGTGCTCTCTTGCTGAATGAAGCCAAACTTGCAATAACAATCATTTTAAAAGGGTATTGACCAACTGATTTATATCTATCCTTTGAGAAGATAATAATCTAATTCAGGAGACTATTCAATGTTAGGGATGCAATGTCCCTAACCAAAACCGTAAACATGTTTTCCAAGTTTAAAGGTCACACGTGTACAAACAGCAGACACAGAACAGATAATCTCTGATTACTTAAGGTGGAACTGAATGAACTCAAGTCAACGTGTAAACTCTAATGGATACTAAATAAGAAAGCTCATTAGAGGTGTATCCTGATGACTTAGCAGGTAAATCCACTGGGCAGTCTACGTACATCCTGAGGACCCAGATTCATGACCAAGGAGCAGGGAATGGGGTGGGGTTGGGGTACAACAAAGAGCAACAACTGAGTAAAAAATAAAGTGCTTCCTCCTCTCTCTTCCTATCTGCCTACTCATCTTCATTCCTGACTGTATCCTTCCTTAAAACAACAACAAAAAGCAAGCTGATTAGGGAAAAGATGTGCCAAAAGATTAAGTGCAGATTAAATGCAAAGGTCTTCGGCACATACTCTGCACCTGAAACATGGTGCAGTGAGAAGTTCCTCACTCCTCCAGGTCCATTCTGACAGTTTAGCTCTTCAATCTAAAACTAAAGCTTATCTAACAGCCAGCACTCATCTGTATAACTAACCATGCAAACTTCTGAACACTGCAGTTTGGGACAACTACCACAGGCATGACTACAATGCGTAAGGTGGATGGACGCACTAAAACTTACATATTCCTCTTCCGTCTCCTCCACAAAAAAAGCTTCTCCGTTGTCTCCCAATTTCATGTGAAGATCCACTGCATCACCATTAATTTCTATGTCAATCTAAGAAGAGACACAAAGTTACATTAAGCTAAAAAGCTAAGCCTAAATTTTGGGTTCTCCAGCCAATACTGAGGTTATATTGCGGCTCCTACAGTAACAGCCCCAGAGAAACATGCCAGCTGCCTCACATCACACCCCTAAAAACCCAAACAGATTAGGGTCACAAAGGTTGAAAATGTGTTGTTGTTGTTTTTTTATAACACATACATTTAATAATGAAATATTCTAAATATTATAAAATAGGGAGAAGTCATCGTCAACCAACATTTATGTACTCTCAGTTACAGCACAGGCAAGTCTCACTCTAAGGTAATTTTACTCACCATAATATGTTCATTGTAAGTAACAGCATAAAAACACAACTTCACTGCTAGCTGCTCATTCCACAAACCACTATGTACTTATCCAATCTTACTTAGCCCACCATGATCAGCAGCGCATCCTGTCACTTTTTCAGTCTGCTGCTGACTGCTCAGCACATCTGTTATTTAGTTCAGGTATGAAAATCAAACCCCTTAGCTGTCTCTCCCAGGGATATCTACATGACATTTTATAAAAATGGATAATTGAAAAGTGAAATTAACCAAGATCAAAGTGCAGTAAAGAAACAAAAACTGTTGAAAGCACAATTTAAATGGAAAGAACAGTTATAAAAGAAATAGCTGACTGGGGGAGAGTGACCCCACTGCCTTTGAGGGACTCAAAGTGTACAGTCAGACAAATGTGGTGAAGACGAGCTTATCCACACAAAGGAAGAAAGTAGCTGTGGTGAAAAGGATGAAGAAAGCTCAGAAGAAGCAACAGATGACTGTACTAAAGGAATTTGCAGAAGACACTTTATGGCATTGGAAGTTAAAGGATAGAAAGTTAGAAACTGATCCAAACTTAGAAGGAGCGTAGACAACATACTTGTTCTCTATCATAAGTTTTACATCAAGAAGGCAAGCACTGTTCAAACTCCTCTAGATAAGTTTTTTAACAAAGAAATAACTTTAGTTCTGAATGTTTTTTGTTTTAAATTGCAGTGTACTAAATACAGTTTACTAATTTTCATTTTCCTATACATTTATAATGAGAATTTAAGAATGATTAAAGTTTTGACAAAAATGTATAAAGGTCATGGAAGATTCCTAATTTTTCTCATTGACAATTAAGTTTTGGGGGGCACGGTTTCAGTTTACCCATCATTTTTGTGGTCTGTACTCCTAAGCAAAGTGAGGACTATTTATACAATGTTTAAGACTACTATATCACTTAAAAATGCACTCATTTATTTGTGAGCTGTGAATAATTAACTAGCTTAAAATAATTAATGAATATCAACTTTCAAAAATCCTATGCATAAATGTATAAGCATTACTTTCAGGTTGTTGAGGGGATATAAAGATGGACATATACAAAGATTATAATATAAATAGAACAGCCCATAATCTAAGTGTGTTTAGCTCGCTTTGCATGGCACTTATGGTAGAAACTGTATAGTTCCCTGGGTTTTTCCTTGTGAAGACCAATTATCTCTCTGACCAGAGAGTGAGTGCTGGTTCATTTTCAGTCATTGAAGGTAACTCTGTCTTCTCAGGAGTCAAGTAATGATGGAGTAGGTAAAAATCACAATAAAAAAAATTGGTTAACATAGGTTGTCAAAATGCTTGTTAGCCTATAAAAATCCTATATATGAATAACCACACTGAGGCAGGAAGAAAACAATGGACAACAGCATTTTGACTATGTAATTCTAAGTCTAAAGATAAAAAATAACTAAAAACAAATACTGTAGAGATTTGTTTTTCTTAATCACAGAATGTGGGTTAGGCACATTTTGTGTATTCTAGTAGTAAACAAGTAACAGATAAGTAAATATACTATGAATAGGAAGAAGATAGCAGTGGAAAAATTGGTGAAATCTAAATAAAGATTTTAGTTAATAGCAAAATACCCATTTTTAATTTCCTGGTTCTGATAACCATACTATCATGAAATAAAATGCTAACATTAGAAGACGACACTGGATGAAGGAGATATGGAAATTTTAAAACTACACCTGCAACTTGTCTATAAATCTACAATTAAGAAGTTAAAGCAATATGTCAATGCCATAAAAAAACAGACTGAGGAACTGTTACAGAAAGGAGGAGATTAATAAGACTATCAACTAAAGGTTCCATATTTCGATTGTGCCAGTGGCTTCATGGGTGTATATATGTATGTGAAAATGTATCAAATTATATCCTTTAAATATTAGTTTATTGTGTGTTAATTATAAAATAAGCTATCAAAAGTATAATAAATTATAAAAAAAGGAAAAAGGGCAAGAATTAGGTATAAAATAAACAGCCCTATCAAGAAAATTCCTATGTAATTTTAAAAATGTTAATGAAAAATTTTGCACAAAATGGTATTTTTTAATTTTTTTAAAGAAAATTACATAAAATTGTTTCCACAGGACAAACATGAACCCTAACTCATTTTCCAGCTAGCCTTCTTACTATGACTATTTACTGCTAAAAAAAAAAAACCAGACAGGTACTATAACAAATTCTTAGGCTAAGGAAAAATAAACTTTCAGAAGAACTTAATTTTTTTTTCATAATAAACTGACTGAAGTCATGTAAGCATCTAGAATCATCTAATTTTAATTTATGAAGCAGCTATAATAACAGCTTCTTCCATAATAATAGAAAGAATGTTTCTAACTTAAAAAGTAATGTGAGAACTGAAAAAGGAAAGATACTTAACTAGGTTTTTTCAGGATAATTTTGCTTGTTGATTTGTTGTATAAATTCTTTAAGTTAAATTAATATAAAATATTTCAAATTATTTCATTTTTAATAAAAATGTAACAGATTTAATCATCCTTCAAAATTTTAATATTTGGTGGTTACCCATTTATCCCATATAGCTGGGAAAATGGCATGCTTCTTTAGAATGCAAATTCAGTCTTTTCTAAAGCCATCTTAGACACAATCCTTTATAGTTGTTACTTTTAGGGATCAAATATGACATTTCTCAAGATACTACTTTAGTCTCCTGATTTGACTCTAAATGGATTTTGGTTCTTTTCAAAATTAAATCTAACATCCAATTATGCCTATATTTAAGATACTTAAATATAGTATTTAAGACTTAAAGAGCCACTAGAGCTCTTTAAGTTAACAAAGGAAAAAAATAAAATATATTTTGAGAGATAGACCAAGCTAGATTAAATGCTCCTCAAGGTGACTGATTATTTTAAAGAGAACATTCATTTTGATCTATTACCTCTAGTAAACTAGATTCTAAAACAATCACTATATATAATAACCACCATATCCCATATAGTCATACTTCCTACACTGAGGGTTAATCTTAGCATATAAAACTGAGATGTTGAAAGAGAAGTTACTTACTTTTGATAAACATTGGCTTGCTTTGTAAAGCCATTCTTTGGATAAGAATATCTTCAGTGTCCATGGGGATTTATTCATCCTCTTTGAGTATGGAGGTGGGGCCACCGTGCAAGTCAAGCCAATAACATATTCCACCCCCAGCTACAGTGCTGATCTCCAAAATATAAGGAACTGACTGACAGGGAAACTAAATGCTGATACTTTTATAGGAAGGAGCTCTCTTCCCGCTGGGATAGATGGACGAGTGGGAAGTAAGCCCAGAGGCCATCTTACATTAGAGAGGAACACACACAGAGGAAACAAGTCCTTTGGGTACCAAAGGGAAGGATTGGGGGAGGGGGATGGATATCTTTTCCTATGTCTCATGGATAGACTTCTATTAAACTTAAGGGTTTGAAAAGATACTTAACGCAATGATTCGTTATTCAGAAATTGTAATTACTTTCTTAATTAGGCCTATAGCACACAGAGAGAGGTATCATATCTGCCCAGTCCCATTTAGATACACAAACACTTATAAACATCAGTCTACAGATTCCATTATGAAAGGTTAATCTACTGATCAAAAATCCAGATCACAAGGGGCAAAAGTCTTATAAGTCATTTTGTGACTAGATCACACAACAAATGGGGAATTTCTGTGCATAAACAATTTGTTCCTAATTCTCCCAGTCAATACGAATTGAATGTACTATCTATAGATTAGTGTTAACGGAAAAAAAGAAAAAATTCCAGGGAAGTGAAACTGTGGCTAAAGAACACTGTTTTACAACGGAAAGTTTCCAAGTCACTAAAAGTGCAACTGCTTTTGGTTTCCAAAGAGTAACTCTGAGCACAGGCCAACCCTGCCATCAGTGGAAACTGATTCATCATGTAATACCTAGAAATAAGATGTCTTTTTAAGAGGGAAGAGGGGGAGAATAGAGTGCTTGTGAAACTCTCAAAATCAAAGAAAATTTCCCTACATTGTTTAGCGGCAAGAGTAGAAAGGAGACAACGACTATGTACTTGCAAAGTTTTATCAGTAACTCAGTTTCCTAACTCGACTGACCACAGTTGTGTTAATAAATCCTGTAACTCCTTCATAACCTGAAGTGGACGGAAGAAAGAAAAACCAACACGAATACCTTCTTTCTGAATGAATCAACCCTAAAATAAAAGTCAGTCTACGCCTTTCAGTCAAACGTGGGGACAAGTATCCATACAAAATTTAGATTACAAGTAAGATTTTACAGCTTTATCAAAACAAACATTTCGCATTAATTTCATTTAAACAAATAGAATGTATTCTTGGTCACAGCAGCCTATTTCCTTCACAACCAGTTGGGTGGCATGACCTTAAACGTTTGAGAGTGCTGCACAGGTAATGGAACTTTTCCTAAATACCTCTGATTTTCCCATTTATAATTCTGGGCTTCTCTGTTTTGCTCTTCTGAGTCACAACATACAGTATTATCAAAATAATTTTCAGTCTTTTTAATTGCCTGGAGAGATTTCCTGGAGTAGAGCTTTTCTGAATTTAGATAAAACTTCAAAAGCAATATATAAAGGTGGATGTCTCATCCCTTAGTCTGAAACATCTAACAGGTTTCTTTTCCCTTCTTTTTTTAAAAAAGGCCCAGAAGTTCACAGTTGAACTCCACCCCTTGCTGCCATCTCCCCTTCCACCCCCCGGAGAACAGGGCCTGCTGCACTCACCACTTTCTCTTTGGATCGCAGGACGCCCAGCTTCCCGAACCGGACGTGAAAAGGTGAACACTGGTAGGTGCCGTCCTGCTGCCGCACCACAATGACATCGATGCACCCGGACAAGGTGGCCTGGTTAATGCCCTTGTAGAGTTCCTTCACAGTGACAATCACCTGCCCGGCCAGCTGTCCCACGTAATTCATGGTTTGAGACTACAAATGACAAAGAAAAACAAAAAAACAAATGAGATGTTAACACTAAATGTATGGCTCTAATGACAACTGGGGGAAAAAACCACAAAAAAGAACAGTGACTAAAATAACACTGCTCATTTTACACCTGACTACATACAGCTCATTATTAACTCTGCTGATTTTAAATCATTTGGTTTGTGTTTACAATTTCCACGCATGAACAATCCCAGACTGTCCACTTTTGTCTCTGAGAAGCTTTCTGCAGACATTACCTGTGGCATGCAGAACCTCCCTCTCCTTTCCCATCATCTCAGATAGGGCCAGTTATTACTATGCAATTTCCCCCCAAGTTCAAAGCTTGCACAAAATCACCAAAGAACTCAGAGCATGGCCACGGCTCTCCTGCCCAAGACCACTGGGTACCTGGCCCACCATATCTACTCTGGCCTCTGCAGCCAAGCAGAAAAATGACTGATCATCCCCAAGAGAAACATGAAATGAAACTGTTTCTGCTGGATGATGAGAGCAAAGTTTCCTATGGACCTGGTTCATAGAATATTATGATCAGATATATTGAAGTGAAATTAATAAACTTGTGAGCTAGACGGGTCAAAACCATAAACTGGTTCTTGGGAAAATCCCTTCAGTGCTTCAGTACAACTCACCAGAACATAGGTTCATGTACCACAAAGTTCAAAGAACAGAAGAGGGTTGCAATCTTGTTCCTCAAATCAAATTCACTGTTCACATCAGAATCACCAAGCACCTGTAAAGCACCCTCCAGAGAAGGGTCAAAGAGGTGAGTGCAGAGCAAACTGGAAACACTTCTTGTCGGTGCCCCACACCCAGCACAGCCGCCATTAGGGTCGGCTGTACCTGACCACAGGATGGGGAGCTGCTGCATGTATGGTTTGAGCACCAGGGGGGATGTCTCATTGGACGCCCCCTCAAATCTTCCACTAATTAGGAAAAAATAGCCCTTTATTCCTGAAGTTACCAAATTTCATGTTCAATTACCAAATAATATCACAACTCATTAGACACTGATATGTCTAGTATTAGTCAAAGCACAATTCAGTAAGTCTACTGTAGATAGAAGGGATATAGACCGAACGGGAGACTCACCACTGCTCTGCTAATCCAGTGGTCACTTTACTGAGCCAGAGAATTGAGAGTATTCTCCAGGTTATTCACCATAAACAGTTGTTTCCTTAAAAATCTAGATTCTGAGCAACCTGGAGCTCAAAGTTATACTTGGAAAAGCTCCCAGAGAAGACATTCTATGCTGTCCAGTAAATCCAAAGCTGAGCTAGGAGAGACTACCACCGCCTTGGGAACACTTTGGCGGGCCTGCCAGGTCACTGCCTGGGAAGAGCTCACTCCTGTCCTCACAGGTGCCCACTGGCAGTTCTTGGATTTCATGAAGCACTTTTTCTTCTGGCACACACAAGTGAACATGTAATTAAGGCTCATCAATTTTATACCACAAAGCGTAGTCACAGTAGCTTCACCCTGGAAAACATTTTGAACACTTTAAAGTTCATGTTACTACTGCCCCCAAACGTGCCTACAGTAAGAGCTGGCTTTGAGTGCTAAAACTAGCTACTAAGTAACAAAATTAGTTGGTACCTTTAGGTGCTAAATTACAAAAGACTTAGAAGTTGGTGATTTGGATTTTTGAATAATTGACTTGAACACTTGATAGTAAGGCCAAAGCAACTATTAAGGACTCTATAATTCTTGAATGAAGAAAGTAAAGGCAAATGAATGAGCTTAAAAATAATTCATCTGAATACTTATATCTTTAAGTTATGTAATAAAAAGCAATTATTTTATTTTTAGATGATGGAGATTCACATGCAAGTAGTTGCTAGAAATAATGCATGTCTTTTACCCAGTTTCCCCCAATAGAAACGGCTTACAAAACTAGTGCAATATTGCAGTCAGGATAGCAACACTGATTCTTCAGTGAAGATTCAGAACACTTGCACTACCATTAAGATCTGTTCTTGTGCCCTTTTAGGGTCACACACACCTACTCCCTCACTTACTTCCTTAATTCCCAGCAACCACAAATCTGGTCATCAGTTATCTGATTTTTGTCATTTTTAAAGAAAGTTACAGAAATGGAATCATACAATATAACATTTGGGGTAGCTGTTATTTCCCATTCATATTTCCGTGTAGGTTCATCCAAGTTGTTACATGTATCAACAGCTAGCTCCTTTGTATTGCTGAGTAGGTGCCATGGTATGGATGGGTCAGTTTACTTAACCACTCACTTGTTGAGGAACAGGTGGTCTACTACAAAGAAAGTTGTAAGCCTTCATGTACAGGTTTTTGTGTGAAATTAAATTTTCCTTTGACAGGGATAAATCCCAAGAATGAACTGCTGGGCCACACAGGAGATGTGTGCTTAGTTTTGAAGACACTGCCACGAGAGCGGCCGCATTTTCCATTTCCACCAGCAATGTACGAGAGAGGTAGTTCCTTCACATCCTTGCCAGCATTTGTCACTGCCACTATTTTTTATGCTAGCCATGATGATAGGTGTATAGCACTACGGCTTTTCATTTGCATTTCCCTAATGGCCAATGATGTTGATCATATTTTCAAGTGCTCATTTGTCATCTGAATATCTCATTTAAACTGTTTCATAAAAGGGCACCACAATTAGAGGAAAAAGGAATACACTTCTTTCTTGTTCCTTATTTCTGAGGTCATATATTTTTACATATTATGAATGTCTCCAAAATTGAAACTAAAATTTTATCTTGTGCAGTTCTTTTCATTCTTGTACCAGATATATTTTTTAGCAATCTAACAGTCCGCCAGAATCTTCATTCTCTGTAAGTGATACTCACAACATGCTTCTTGCTTGTGATGGCATGTTCATTAATCAAACAGCATCCTAGTCGTCAGTCTTTGTATTACTACTTGACTGGTGGCAATTTAAAAATTAATTTTGCTACATAGTTTAAGAAAAATCTAATTATATAGGTCCCTACTTAAAATAAAATGAAAAGTGGTAACTTTCAAGCCTCTACATTCAGTCATAAACATCAGTCTCACAGATTAAATATGTAATAAGCTCATATCAACTAGAACATAGAATTTGTAATTAAATATAACGACATCTATTCAAGAAGATTTTAATTACCATGGTTAAAGGATGTGCTGTTATACAAGAAAGTCTACTGTGTAAACGCCAGTTACTAAATGCAGAAAAACACAGGCTGTCAAATGACTGGTTTTCTCTTAGCATATAAAGAAGGATTTCAAAGTCTGGGAAAACAAAATAAAGGCAGGCCCAGCGCCTTCACACAAACTATACCCCAGTTATGAGCACAACTTTGTAAGGGAAGTTATCTCACTAGGCAGGGAGAGTGGGGTACTTCCTCATGGTTATTCTGGGGAAAAGCAGTTGATCAACAAATGCATAAGGGATACGTTAATCAGCTTCCGCTTTAAGCAGAATGTAGCACCATAAACGTCCAGCACCAGTCATAACAAAGTTCAGTAAGAATAAAGTCAAGTGAACACAATGCCTGGGAAAGTGGAAAATTCTAAACAGGAGCAGAAACCCTAGTCTAATGTGGAGAAATGCCCCAACTGAAGATGCAAGATTTCTAAATAAAATAAAATAAAATAATAAAACAGACTCAGGGCACACCCTGGTGGCTCAAGCAACTGAAATGCTGGTGTGCAAATGACATACAACCAAGGGCCTGGGTTCAAGACCCAGTGCTAGGGTGAAAAATGAAACATGAACAACTAAATAAAAATGATGTTTCTTCTTTCTCTTTCTTCCGTAAATTCTACTTTTATTTCCCCTTCTTCCTTTCTCTCGTTTAAAAAAAAATTAAAAAAGCAATTTAAAAATACAGCTAAAGTAACATACATTGCAAACTATCTTTTCATAGTGAACAACGGGGGGAAAAAAGGGAGAAAAATGAATTCAAGACTGGAGAGTGACAGGGACCAAGAGAGAGGGATGCAGAAAGAAAACATGAAAATCCAGAGAAAAAAAGCAAAGATAGAATACCTAATCAGAAAGTAAACTGACATAAAGATGCCCACAAAGAAAGCGAAAACATGGAAATAAATGATGTTTCTAAAGCAGCAACCCTATCTTCAGGATGCATTACCACCCCAGCACCACTTTATAGGTAGATATTATTGCTATTTCTATTTTTAAAGATATGAAATTGAGGCTTAGGAAGGGTAAGAATTATTGTGGATGAATGTTTATGTGCCTAAATACATATACTAAAGACCCAAACCTGATGTGACTCACTGTATTTGGAGGTGGGGCTTATTCAGAAGTCATTAAGTATAGATGAGGTCATGAGGTAGGGCCCCATGATGGGACTGCTCTCCTTACAAGGGTGGGGGGGAGATCAGAGCTCTCTATCCCTCACCCCTACCCTGGTGGAAAAAGCAGTGAAAATCTGATTGTCTGCAAGCTAAGAAGAGGAGCCTCAGCAGGAACTGAATCTGCTAGTATCTTGGTATCTCGGTCTTTCCAGCCTCCAAACTGTGAGAAGTAAATGTTATTTAAGCCTCCTCACCTGTGGTATTTTGATAGCAACCTCAGATGACTAACACCGAATATCTTCTTAAATGTTACATGCTACACTGCTTTTTAATTCTGGGATACTTCAGGTTGAGAGACTCACTCATTCCACCAAGAAATTCCTAACAATAACAATCAGACAGCCCCAGTAATGAGGTTCACTAGAAATCACACTTAATATGTATCATACTCTGTTAAATGACACAGTACACATCACACGAGTTTATGGTACAAACACAACTAGGTCTCATTTATTCTGGACTAAACATTCTTACTACTTAAAGTATCTAAAATGAATGAGTTTACTTTCACTTTCATAACAAATGAGAGAACTGTCTACATTTTTCTTTAACTGGGAGATCCAAAACTAGACACAATGGTGCAGATGTGGCCTGTATGCAATGTGCAGTGTGTTAAAGTCCAGGCAACCACTCCACGGGCTGGCTTAAACACTGGGCACTCCCAAGGCAGGAAAGCACTTACTGATCACTAAAATGGAAAGAATCAACAGACATACACAATTAAAATACTTAGAAGTCAAATGGCCTTTCATTCATAAAATTCAAGAGGCCAAATAAATAGTCCTTCGTACATGCAATTCAATAGTGCCCCACTATCATACTTTTCACATCAATTTAAATAAATAGCAGTAACAGGAATGGGTAGCTTTCAAGATTCAATTATTTCCCGAAGTTTAAAGGTATGTTTAGCAGCTTTTTTCTGAGCAACAGAGAAACTAAAGCAAAACATATGCTACATAGTAGGGATTTATAAATGAAAAATTGTAGCCACAGAGATCTAGGCAGTACAAAAAATGGATACGTGTTATCAAACTCTCTTCCGGATGCATGAAGTTTTCCTTCAAATATCTATTACTAGTTAGTATTATTACTAACAAACACAGCTACAGTTGCTATACTACCATCACATGTCAGAAATGCTGTTCACCTGTACATTATCTTATATAATAATCTTCACAATTCCCTATAAATTGGGTATCAATAATTCCATTTATAAAAATACTGAAGTTTAAATGTACCCAAGGTCACTGCTACAGGAATCCCAAACCGCAAAAGCCTAAGCGACCAGGAAGAAACGTTAAGTTGATTCGAATGCAGGACAGCATGTCTAACCATAGTTAAGGAAAACTTGTTAGAACAGTTCTCTCAGAACAGGGGACTATATCCTGAGCACACATTTTTAGGAAGAAATGACCAGAAGTAACTTATTACATGCTAAAATCTGCACACAAGGCAAGCGTATCCACCATTTTCAGTACGCGTGTGTGTGTAGAAGCATGCAGAGGCATGACTGACAGACTGAGGCTGTGCAAAAGAAAGCCTGTTTAGCTAAGCAACTGCCCAATAAGACCATACCTCTCCATTTTCTTTCAGAGAGTATAAAACCTTCCCCAAACCTTTCCTGGAGAGGCAGTGCTTTGGAAGTTATCCTCCCCTTGCCCTGCTTTCATGCTGCTGCTGCAAAAAATACTCTTTGCTGAAAGAAAACGTGGTTCCCCTCTTCTGATGCTCACCAAGGGAAGGATCAACCTGGTTCTGCTACATCACCACACTAAGGAGTAATGCCAACATCCAACTCAAGTCTGTTTCTTGAGCATTATGTCCTCTCAGTTACATCTCTAGTAAAATAAATGCTCTAAGCAATGATGTTCAAACCAAACCCAGCTTTTTTGCTGCACGTGGGCTACTTTTACCAACTTAAACATGCCTTTTACTTAATGCTACTTGGTCACATAAATATGAAATAATTACAGAACTTAAAGCTACGCCCACTGAGAGCTAACTCAATTACTGGACCTTCTGGGAGATCATGTGTGATTAGGGTCATTTACGGAGATGAACAGCTTTTATCAAAGAACCTAACATTTCACCTAATCTGCTCACAGACAGGAGGAATGTATTAAGGGTTGAACAGAAACTTCTAGATACTTCAGGAAAAAAATACCATAACATTTTTACCTCAAACACATTCTAGATTATATCTGTACTCTGGGACTAAACTTCTCCAGGTGCCCAAGCTAACAATGTGAATTTTGAGTAGCACGAAAATAGGTTTCAAGAACTTTCTTTTACATCCTTCATTTGATTTTCAAAAAGAAAATTCAGGTCATTCAACACAGACATTCCATTTTACATTAGGCAGAGACAAGGGGTGCTTGCTTTCCATTACTACTAGTCAGTAGAAACCTGCTCCACTGTGACTCAGGGTCCCAGCATTCCTGTCATTTCCTATTCATGGCCTATAGCTTCAGAGTCTCAAGGTCAGCTAGTGTCCCTAAGGACAAGATCTGAGAGCTGAAGTTGTACCTGTAGCATCTGCCCAATAATCCAAGAGTCTCCAAGAGGTGGCCAAACATGAACCTAGAGGTGTCACTCAGCCAACTGCACACAGGGCATCTGCTGCAAGCCTCTTCCTGGTAGGGGAGAGCAGTGGCGAGAGCCCTCCAAGGGTTCACCACATCCGGTGAGGACTTAATTCAGTCAAGACAACATCTACTTGTGTGGCCAGCAGATGCCGTGGGGACCACAAAGAACTCAAGGAGGTTACCACTTAGCTGGATGGATGGAATAGATAACTAGAAAAGTGAGCAGCAAACCTGATGTTGAGACAAAGAACCCAGGCTTCCAGGAAGATGCCACTACTGCCATGCAAAATAAATATTTTTTTTTAAAGGAAAGGTGCAGCAGGCAGGAATGAAGACAAGTAAGCAGGCAGGCTGGAAGAGAAAGGAGGAAGAAGCAACTTTATTTTATTTTTATTTCAGTTGTTCACAATGGTTGCTTCCCCCTGGGCCTAGGAATGGAACCCAGGGGTATATGGCTTGCTTCTTCAGAAGTGATCAACCTAACCCCTGCTCCATCAAGGTGCACTATCATTCACATTTAAATGCCTCACTCTGTACCTGTCAGTTTTTCTTACTCCCTTGCATAGCACAATGTTCATTATTTTGTTCTTATTTTACATTAGTTACTTTTGAATTACTTTACAAAATAAGAAAAAG
Source organism: Solenodon paradoxus (assembly GCA_004363575.1). Taxonomy (NCBI): domain Eukaryota; kingdom Metazoa; phylum Chordata; class Mammalia; order Eulipotyphla; family Solenodontidae; genus Solenodon; species Solenodon paradoxus. The sequence continues at coordinate 81,897 of RJWH01001122.1, forward strand.
GAAATAGCAGGGGCACAAGGAACAGTCCTCACTCTTAATGAAGATGACCTCTCCCCAGTCACCCCATGCCACGAAGTAGAGGGTCCATTAAGCCCCATTTGATCTCCTAGAACTTAAAGTCGATGAGGAAACACTGACAGCAGCACATCTGAAATGCACTGGTCCCAAACCTCCTGAGCACATGGTAATGGCAGGTCTCCTCCTGCCCTGCAGTGTGGGAGGATGACTGGAAGAATATACACAGAATCTGTAAACTAAAACCCTATATCTCTAGGCAAACTTCCCTGAATACCCCAAGTTTCCAGACAACTTTTGGTCACAATGAAAAAGGAAGTATATAAAAGCCTTATCTAGGAAAGGCCCTCTGCAGATTTCATTTACAATCACATAAGACTGTGATTCCTTTAAGAAAAACACAGAAGATTTGGTAACACAGCTTTCAAATTGTCCATTATAGGCATGCCCTCATGGAGCAGTGGTCTGCCACCTCCAGAGAAAGCACAGTTCATGTACATCCCAAGGGTCCAGAGTTTGCATGCCACGGGGAACAGCCAAGATGTACAACTAAATAATGTAAATAAAATGTTAAATAATGTAAATAAAATGATTCTTCCTTCCTTCTATCTACTCCCTTTCACTTCTGCCTGTATTTTTCCTTAAAAAAATAAAATAAAATAAAGATCCGTAATACTGGCATGTGTCTGATAAGATTTTCATAGATTCAAACAAAACTTCATATCTACTTCATGCTGTGTGCCACAGTAAGTCCTCAGAAAGATGAATAAAATGCTACCTTCCTTTCCTCAGGGGTCCTGGGCCTAATTAGAGTTATAACTAGTGTCTTAACTTACATAATGCCTTGTGATAATGCTATTTTGGTGACTTTAAGGAAACTATTGGAAGGGTAAAGAAAGCTCTGTGTAGAGTGAAGCCTGCTTCAGGAAGCAGAGAGTATTTGTGTTTGTGTATAAATGTATGTGAGGAGTCAAGGAGACCAAAAAAAGGAGCTTCCTTGTGGGCAGTCCCAGGCAGAGAGAATGGCACAAGTAAAGGGCATGCTGAGTTCAAGGACAAGGTGAGATAATGCCAGATCTGGGACCCTGCCTCAAGTGTGTCTCAAAGGCAGCCACAGTTGTGGATGGAGAACTGACTCCACCAGCTTGGGAGTGCGGAGAATAAACTGCAGAATGGGAGGCTAAAAGCAGACAGCACTTTAGAAGCTACTCCAAGAGATTCACACAAGAGATGACACAGCTTTAAAGGCAGAAGAGGAACAGAGGGGACTGGGAATCAGTAAGACCTGATGAATGACCCAAGGTGGATGCTGGTTAGGATCATGCCACAGTTTCTAGAGAGAGCAAGAAATACTGCTGGCATGGATTCAGTAAATACTGTTGAATGAACAAACCAATTTAGATATGGAAATTAAATGAGTAGATTTGATGGGAAACTTCCTGTCAAGGTTGAACTTTAAGAATATTAGCTATTACATTTGTTCAAAGTTTTATGTACATTAAAATCATCCTGGACAGTCTTTAAAAATGCACATTTCCTTGAATTTTTGTTTAACTGTAGTAACTAATTGTGAAGATGAGCAAGGTTAGGGAAGCATAACTCCGTGTAAAAGTAAGATTCCCCTCTGATAAAACTCCTTGACGAGTCTTTCTACTTTCTAAAGCAGTTCATCATAAAATGGATTATAAGAAGGCTTAAAGACTTGGGGCCTTATCCTGTATCCTTCTTCAAAGAAGATTAGATGTATGAGGGAGTTCTGAAAATTTTTCTGAGCTAGAACCTGGACTCAGAGATTTCTTCCTGGACTTAGATTTAGCCAGAATGAGGTAGTCTTGAAAAGTTGGGGTTCTAATCAGTTTCCTGCAGATTATGAACTGTGTTTCTAAAAAAGAAGAAACCCATCACCTCCACTGCTTGAAACACAATCAGTAATCATTCCATGTCTAACCAACTTATTTTTTCTTAAACGAAGAAAACTGGCAAGCATCACACTGTAGGTCGGTATTTCTCAAAGCAGGGGTCCTTGGACCATCTACAAGAGAATCAAGTTCTGGTGGTTAAGAATGTAGATTTGTGGTGTGTCCTGGTGGAGCAGCGGTTTAGTCAGCTGCCTTCAGTGGAGAGTGCAGGCCACATGTCTCAACAACTCGAGTTCAAGACCAGTGGCCAGGGTTAAAACCAATATGAGCAGCTAAATAAAATGAATGAGTGCTTCTTCCTCCTCTATGCTTGCCTTTATTTCTGCCTGTACCTTCCTTTAAAAAAATGTAGATTCCTGGTCTCAATCCAGTCATTAAAAAAAAAAAAAAAGAATCTGTTATTCACGAGTCTGATGGGTATCCAGTGATGGAAATTATCTCTAATCTCTACTGTATGAATTTTTTCCTCCCAATACTGATCCAGCTTGTTAAAAAACCAAGTTGTTACAGGATTATGTATGCACCCCATCCTCTAAGTCATATCTATTACCTCAATACCTGATCCAAACTTAAAAGACCATGAGTTTTATCCATTTTAATGAATCTGATCATTCTGCAAAACTTGAATTCAATGATTATCAAAAATTCACCTATAAAATGTCTGAACTGGAAAGATTATTTCCCCAAGGGTTCCTTTCCTAATTATAACCCAATACTATTCAACATCAACCTTCTGGATATGTGAGAGGAAGAATTTGCTAAACTGTTTTAAAATTTGAGCAGAAATGTGACGCAATGTCTGGGTCAGAAGTTAACAAAAGGGAACAATCACAATGACTTCCTCTCTCAGAGACCCCTAAACACAGTAGTAGTCATGTCTGTAATATGGGCCCCAAGACTTGGCATCAGCTGGCTGATGGGGTGGGGTTGGGGAGACATTTGACCCAAGCCGGAGGGAGCAGTAGGTATTTGTGACATATGGAAAGCCAAAGTGACCCATGGGTCTGGGCTGCCTGAGTGGCAATACAGAAGGCCCACCACCTCAAGACAGCCAGATGTCACACTGTCTCAAAAAGAAACAGGGATTAGTTTCTTTGTTTACATGGCTTGCTCAGTCCATTTTGATGTTTGCCAAAAAGGACTTAAATACTGACAGAACGATACCGATTCTAATTTGATAAAGCCACCTGGAGTCCTCTGTCATCCTTCCCACAAAAAACACCCGGGGATAATCAGCAATAAAATACCCCAAATGCAGCCCAGCGAAAGCCACCTCCTACTGAATAACTCAGGCTTTCTACTTTTTTAATGAGATGATTTGAGACTGGTCTTAGCTGCCAAGGTGGGTAAGTTGACATACTCAGATTCTGAATCTGCCACGTGTCTTCTTAAAGGAAGTATGGAAACACAGATTCTGTTCACTGGATTCACTTGAATTTTACCACATTCACTAATTACAAACTAGATGGACAATTATCTTGAGACAGAATAAGTTTCAAAAAAAAAAAAGGGAAGACACTACCACTATGGCAGTATCATTGAGAGGTGGCCCCAACTTTTACTCAACTAGTGGCTTCAGCATTCAGCAGCTACAACTAAAGCAAGCACTGCAAGTGTTAACTCTTTCATCTTCAAAACCCATCAATCCCTGTCCTTCATCTTAGTCACTGACTCCAGACAATTCCCCAAAATCCAACACCAGTTTTCTTCTCAATCTATGAACCACTATCGACTATGTATTTAATATTTTACAAGAACAACAATGATGCTTTAGGCTTCTTGAGTGAGAAGATGGGAAATAAAGTAAATTCACAGCAGATTGAGGACCCACAGAGCACACCAGAAAAGAACAGAAAAACAGATGGTTAAGAAAGCTGTGTGGCAAGAGGCCTTAGCTGTGCATGGTCCACAGTGCCTTGCTCTTTCCCCACCACAGCCTGTAAGTGCTCATCACACTATATTAATTTGTCTAACCCACCTCCAAACGCTAAATTCTGACAATGAAAGGAAAAGTATTATATGGCTCATTGTCTCCCCCAAACCCTGGCACAGTACTTAGCAAACAAGGTTCTTCATGAATATTTTGAGATTGGTCAATGCAGAAATGTTCAATGAATAAAAGAATGGATCACCTAATGAAGAGAATCAGCAAGGAGAGGGAGTAATCTACACAACGCTTTGTTTTAGAACCTGAATGAGAGTAAAATTTAAGAGCTAAGCAAAATACATATCATCACACATTGAAAAAAACCACCAATGACAGTTTAGACCAATCCAATGTTTCAAAAAGAAAGTTCAGATATTCAGAAACCAACGCTTTCCCTTGAGATGCTGGTAAAGACTCCACCACACAGAACACAAAAAATCCAACATAACGCAAGTCTATGTGAATGACAGTTAAAAATGACAGACACTTCGGATGGGTAAATCTAAAATTATCCCTGTGAGAAAAACGACATCTGAGCAGGCTGCTCTGAAGAAAGCATCTCTGAAGTAACTTGTGGTGGAAACCAGAGTGTCAGCCTGTTAGGGGATGTCAGTTTGGAGTGTGGGGAAGTCAGCTGAGGCAGAGGAAATGCGGAACGTGACAATGCACATACCATGAGCAAACACTGCTACAGAAAATGGAGTGGAAAACAAACTAAGTTATCATTTCCTATTTGTCTGTCTACTTCCAGAAATGCCCAACATTACACTTCAGTAGAGCACACACCCTTCACTGTAAATGGCTGGTAGCAATAGTTTCACATTCTTTAATGTTTAACAGTTACCAGAATATTCATCATAATGAGCAATAAAATTTGGTACAGAGCAAGAAAACTTTCAATTTTCTACACAAAGCTTTAGATTTCACTACCTATAATAAAATACTTGTTTCTTAAGTAGACCCTAAAGTCACAAGTTATACACTAGAAAAAGTGGGCCCCGACTTATTTCCTCAACCCCCATGCTGTTCGCATAACCAAACCTGTTTCAAGCTACCACACTGTTTAACTGGTTTTTGATCCTGCATTGATCTCTTACAGCTCTGCCTCCTTTTCCCAAAGTGCAGAACACCACCTTGTAAGGAAACTTTCTGATAATTTAGTTCTCATCTCTTCCTGCCATGATAAAATGTGCCCCGTTGTAATCTTCCTGTATTTGAGATGACAGATCATAACGTTACAGGGACATTTAAACTGACTGGAAACTAGAAAAACTTAAGCAAAATCATTAAGAAATGTAATGAATTTTAAGGTTTTGCTTATAGTGAATCATAAAAGCTATAAAATTACTATGTAGTCAACCTCTGTGTAATGGTCATACTACTTACAAGCATATAAAAACTCCTAGCTAAATGTACATGCTAATTCTGCTATGAAATGAAAGTTTAAGATTTCAAAGAGCTGTACCTGAACTACTCAAAATAGATTTTTTTTTTTAATTAAGGTGTACTTTATAGCAAAATTAACCCTTTTGTAGAGTACAGTTTTAACCATGCAATTGTGTAACAACTACAATTAAGTTAATAAAATGACTCCAAGTCTCAGTTAATCATTTTCCCCCGTCCTCTGCTAACCGCTGATGCTTTCTGTCCTTCCAGTCTTGCTGTTTCCAGAATGTCATATAAATGGAAACATACAGTATGTGGTCTTTTAAATAGTTAATTTCACTTGGCCCATGCATCTAAGATTAAGCAATACTGTGCACCTATCTGCAGTTTGTTTCTGGTGTTGAAAAGTAGTATGTCACTATAGGGATGTATATACTAAAATTTATCCCTCCACCAGCTGAAAAATATCTGAACTGTTTCCGGTTTGGAGCTATGACAAATAAAGTTACTAAAAATATTATATGAACATAATTTCATTTCCTTTGGGTAAATACTTAGGATTAGGATAGCTTAGATATATTTCTGCAAAGTTGCTTCTGTGGTTCTGTTTTTTCCCTAAAAAGAGCTCAGAGCCCATTAGCAGGCATGTGGGGCCCCAGGCTTCCTTTACGCTCCGCGCTTTTTTTAAAAGGAAAGGTGCAAGCAGGGATGAAGGCAGGTAGACAGGCAGGAAGAGAAAGGGGGAAGAAGCATTCTATTTTTCATTTTAATTGTTCACACTGGTTCTCCCCACTAGACTCGGGACTCAAACCCAGGGACACGTGGCCTGCACTCCCTTGGAGGCCACTGATCTTATCACTACTCCACCAGGGCACACTGCAGTTATTGTTTTAAAGATAGCTTCAGTGTGCTTGGGGTTGCTTAAAATTTAAATAAAACACTCAAATTATTTTATAAATGAGCAATAATTTAACTTTTTTAAGTTTGGATTTTCATATGTAGAATTAGCTTAAAATTTCAAAGTCTTCATTTACTCCTGCCAGTGTTTTAAATTATGCATACCCTTAAGAAATCACATAACCTCAATTCCAATTCATATAATTGATTCAATATTATTCATAGTATTAGCTATGGGAAGTGAAGTGGAAAAAGGAGGACACAAACTCCTTTCAAATGTCAGTAAACATATCTCATTTAATCCTCATAATTAGTTGAGGTTAATAGTACATTCATTGTTTTAGTAAATAAACTGTGGCTCAGAGAAGGTGTTATTTACCAATGCTAAACAAGTAAAAGCCGTTAAACAGAAAACGCTCAGGTATGTCTATCATAAATACTTACACTCTTTTTTATGGTATCTTAGAACCACAAACTCCTAAAAACACAAATACTAAGTTTATGTAACTTTAAAGATTATGTATAAAAATTTTTATTAAGTGCCTATAGAAAGCCATGATGATTCTTCCATATTCTGTCATATATGAAAAATGGTATGTTTTTTTACATAGCCTTAAAAATATGATTATACTGGTGCACCCTAGTAGAGCAGCAGTTTAGTCAGTTACCTTTAGTCAACACAACTTACAGACATCCCAAGGACCCAGGTTTGGTCCTCAGACAGGGGTGAACAACCAAGAACCACTAAACAAAATAAAGTGCGTCTTCCTCTCTCTTCCTGTCTGCCTGGCCTGTTCCTTTTTTAAAAAAAAAAAAAAAAAGATTGCACTATGATCAGAAATGTCTTTTAAGGAACATACACTTATCTTAAACTTTCTAGGAATAAGATAATTGTGTGGCTAGCTTATTTAAATAGTAATCATTAGTGACTATAAGCAACTGTGAAGTAAAACAGGAAACCTGATCATTTGGTTCACTTTCACATACCAAAAGCACAGTCTTACCGGGTGTTTCTATGGAAACCATACATAGTATTTCCAAATATTGTAAGACATAATTTCCTTTGAAATAATCTGATTCTATAGAAAACTTTTTCTATTTACTCACTGAACTAGAAGTCGGGAATTAACCACAACTCTTCTACAGTCAAAATTACAGCTTTGAGACTGGGAGCAAATGAACACATTTCTGTAGTATGTATGTCAAGGGAAACAAATGTTAAACTTCACTCATTCCTCTCATCTTCCTCTCAGCTACTAAAAAAGAACCTCAGCTCTTTTCACAAATGAATTAGGTTGGAAGTCCCTTAAATGTAGTACACGGGAAACTGGTTCATTTTAAAATCATGTGGGACCAAGAAAGGGAGTCACCCAGTCAATTTAAAGGCACAGCTCACTCTAACTAACTTAGTAGCTACTAACTTGAACTAAGACACACAAGCCTAAAGTTCATAGCCTAAGCATCCTCAAAAACTTCACTGAAGAGCTGATTATCAAGTCTGAGAGACAAAGAACTTGTTAGTCAGAAGGCAGGTTATACTGTAGAAAAAGAATACAGACTTCCTTATCAAAAAGATAATTCAAGGATTAAAATAAATCTGGCTTTAGTGAAGCCCTGGAACTTTTTGTCACTGAGTGGGCTATGTGTATACTTAAAAATGCACAGTCTCCCTGTGTATTCAAACTACTACACATTTTCTTAAGTGTGCTCAATTTCTCCGACAAAGTTTTGTAAGAATGCTGGCCATTAAACTGGACCAATTTCCACTCCACTACAACAAATGGAACATTATTTCCTAGGAGGCTGTTACCTAATTACAAGGGCATACAAAGTCTCTAAGAAGAAAAATGACTAACCCATGTTTGGAAAATTATTATGGTTTACCAATGCAGAGACTGTCTATCACTCAGAAGTACTAAACAGTCACAAGAGCCTTTGGATCTACACTGTACCTGACAGATAGACAAAAGCTACTGTTCCCCCCTCTCACCCTCCAGACTGGTTAATCACAAACACCTGGGAAACTTCTAAAAGATACAATTTCCTGAAGGAAAGGCTAAATGAGCAGTGGTATTACACTGGAATGTTTCCACAGACAAATGCACAAATGTACATTTGTTTATGCCTGGACTAGAATACATACTTAGTATCCAGCTCTCTCTGCTAGAAGACCTAGAATCAAGATACTCTAGAAGCAACAAGCAGACCTAGAGCCAGATTTTCGTTTCTAAATAACACTCTTCAATAAAAGGAACCTCTCCTAGCATAAGTGGCCGAGGGGGAGGGGGTCCTTGGGGTGGGGGCAGAAAAATACAAGACAAAACTGTACAATTAATTAATAAGTAGAAAAATGTTCAAAATTAAAAGAATGATGGCAAAAGAGTAGAACACTGGAGTCAATTTGAGAGTTCCCAGTGATCAAAGTTATGATTGAGCAACAAAATGGTATTAGGTAATCTATAAAATAAATGATTGAGTCCACTGACAGAAATTAAATTAATAAATAAGCAGGAGGAAAGGGACAGCTTTCTCTTTAAAGATGAATTTCGGTTAATAAAAAATGAGGGACAGAGATCCACTACTAGAACATCAACATCAATAACTTATATGCAATGAATGGATGGTAAAAACAAGACAAAATCTTCTCTAGGAAAGAATACACAGAGAGGGGGAAGGGGAGTGGGAGATAATTTCACTCTAAAGTGAACAGGTTTCTACAAAGATATGGATAGTGAGGTTAAGATGGTGCACAGAGGACAAAGTTCTAAACATAGTTTCATCACAGTTAAAAAGATCAGAATATTTTATTTTTCCACCCTTAGGAAAAATATCTTCCAGAAATGTCTGCAATTAAGCAAATTAAGAAGAGCTTGGACACTGATTCTAGGCTAAGCAATAAGTTTCAAAAAAAAAGACAAAAAACATTTTTCTAGAACAAGAAGCATAACAGTTAAAAAAAAATCCCCCCTATAATCCATTAGAAAAGAATGTAAAGCACACAAGTTATCTGTTCTGGATGTGGTGTCCATATTTTTTTCTTCAGCACTGCACTGAGTTTGAATAGTTAATACCTGATATGCATTTTATAAATTATATAAAAAAAGAAGTTGTTTCCCAAGAAATTAAGATTTTTTTTTTAGATCCTGTCTGAGAGTTGTGTGTCCATTTCCTCTAGACTGGACCAGTACTTGGCTCTCTGAAACATCTAAAGAGAATGATGGGATTATGACTTATTTTTTATGCACAAAATTGATTGACCAGCACCTGGATCAGTTCTACAATGGGCTTCTCCTAATCAATTGAGAGACATAGCTCAGCTAACTCAGAATACGTAATCGGGATCAAGTATCTGGGCAAACTAAAAGAGATAATATTTATATAGCCATTTGCTAGGGATCTCTCCAGTTGTGTTACAAACTCAGAACAGCAAATAATTCTAACATATTAGTAGATAAAAAAAACAACTATGTGTGAACCCCTACTGAACTCAATGTGGCACAATAAATATTTTCTTGAATAAAGAAAATTATGCTTTATTTAAATTAATGGTTCAGTCATGTACTCTACAGTATTGTGGAGCAGTTGTGTATATGCATCTGCAAGCCTTTCCTTACTGAAAAAAGATGAGGGCATAAATTTAAAAATGGGTAATAATTTAAAAATAACCTAGATATATTTTTGGTCACAGCAAACACCTATGCTCCCCTGTGGCATCAGGTTAAAAGAAGCAAATAAGTCATAAAATTAGACTTAAGAGAATTTACTCCCTCAACTGCGTAATTAGTAACATACCTGCATCATTTCTGTAAGGAAATGAAATTCTATTCAATCTTTAATCAGTCTTGTGAACTTCTATGCTAGCTTAGAAGGATATTACTTGGTTTTGGACCCATCACCTTAGAACTATTCTAGGATTTCAGGCAGTGGAAGTAATGACAAATGAGTTCAGGTGGAGGGAAAGGGGCACTTCTTCAGTCAACACCCAGGATTTCCTAAGTCACCATGCAGCATCTATATCTACAGGGTGACCTGCTATCTTCTACCACTGTTGATGCTACTAAATCTTGCTGTAAATAATATAAATATACAAAATTGTATCTTGAAAACAAATGAGTTTTTGGACTCAACCACACAGGAGCCCAGGTCTTTGGTAAGAAGAACAAGGATGGAGAAGAGTTGCTCTTAGGACTTTCTGGAGTCCCAAGCAGCTGCTGAGGATGTGAAAACCCATGGTTAAGTCTTACTTCCACCTCTTGAAGAGGTCTAAAGCTCAGTGCCTCAGTGCCTGGGGTTCTCCTCCCTAATAAGAAGTGCCAGATACCTTCCGGAGTACCTTCCAGCTCTAATGCACAGAAAAACCCATCTAAGAAGCATTTCACAGTATTATGAGTTTGGCTAATAACTCCTGAGTACACATTCTAATTTAAAAAAAAAAAAAAAAAGAAATCGGGATCATTTCACATTAGCAATAAAAATAAATTATTTCAGAACTTGAGTATTTGAATATGAAATAATTTGGCCTTGTCCTTATCAACTAAAAAAATTCTCTTCGCTTGTTTAAAAATTATGATTTTGAAAAATTCCCCAATTTCTGACAAAGCACAGCTTTTTCATAGTTTTTTTTAAATTGTGAAATTTATACATCTACATTGCAAACACAGAGTCATGAGGAAAGAGCCCTTTACAATGGAGACTTTCACCTTCCAACAAGTGTGTGCCCAGATGGCATGTGACGAGTAAGGAGTGTCTGGGTCACCAAGGGCCTGGACCCAGAAAAGCAGGATTCTCCCTCTCTGCCACAGCACCCATGCCCAGGTTACAAAGTCTAACTTCTATATAACCAGTACAGCTATTAGGGAGATATCAAATCCACTAGCCACTAGAAAATTCAAGTTGCTCTGAGGCAAGGAGGTGACTCATGGGACTTCAATGTTCTAATATTAACACAACATTAACAAGTGCAGCCTCTAGTTAAATGCCCATTGACCTCCCTTTAGAAAATACCAGCAACAGAAAGCACAAGAAATTCTAATGATGAGTGGTTTGTGTGTTAGTCATGCTCACTAAGTGTATTTTAAAAAGATGTTATACAGTGAACACAGTGAATGTACATAAAAAGGTGAACATATATGTTCACTATTTCCCCTTGGACCTTTACAACAAATGTGCATGGTTCCTTATATACATACACTCTATACTATTAACAGAAAGATTCGGAAAGTAAATTGCCTTTCTCAGTAACACTTCACTCCCACTTCACACTTCACATTCAGACAATGTCCAAATCCATCACTCCCTGTAAAGTCTGAACAAATAACTTTTACCAACAGGTCCAAAAGCAAAAAGCACATAAAAGTGATTATAATATTTTAAAAATAACTTTAAAACGGAAAACCTGATAATCATAAATTTCAGAAGTTGCCTAATTTTTTTGCTTTATTTTACATGTTTTCATAAACACACCACTAAAAAAAATACCTTTACCTCACTGCATTTATTTCAGATTACATTTAAAGGAACAGGTTCTCACAGGTAGAGTTCAATTAGATTGTCCTTAACTCATTTGATTTTGTTTATTTACTGCAGAGTTGTAGAACTTTAAGTGTCTTATGTCTTCTAAGAAGAGAGAACTCTAGAAAAAATTCAGATACTTTGCATTTCCCTCATATACTTCAAGTTTACAGTTCATTTGTCTGTGTCATAGGAGAAAAGACTGCAGCCATTCTGCACTATCATACATCAAAATAAAATGCAAATTTCAAAATAAAATTTTTGCTTTCAAAAAATTATGCCTAGGAAAATTAAAAACTATAAAACTTTTAGAGGTGTTTTATTCCTTAACTAAGAGAATGTGAGATGGAATACATTTAGTTTAAAACATAAGATTTTTTTTGGAAGTTTTGGTTTAAAGCAGCAACTTTTTTTGTAGACAGAAAGCTGCAATTTGTTAAATAAACACAAAAAGCAAGATAGTATAGTATGAATAAGGGCAAGAGAGTCACCAAGGATTTCTGTTCAACATAACATTGAAAGTTAATAAAATCCATTCTAACCACATTTCGAAAGAAAAACTAACCCTTTTGATTTGGTAGGATTCCTCCCATCTCAGTTTGATCCAATGGCGCAAGCAAGCAAAGAGGGTAAGTTTGCTGGGTGGAACTCACCAGTATACCAGGAGGGGCCTTTTCATGGTAAACACCTTCAGTTTTGATTACTGAAACTTCATGAATCTTCTCCTCATCTTCACTGTCATCTGCTAAGTAAAACATCTTAAAATTGAACTAATTTCCTAACCATGTCCTTTTTCAGCTGTTCTGCAGACAAAACTGAGTGTGAACTGTTTGCAGAGCCAGCAATATAGTTAAAACTGAAAGGAAATGGTTTGGTTTTTTTTTTTTTTTTTAAAAAAAAAAAAGCAAAACATACACAACTTTACCAATAAGATTTGCTCTCAATGCCTCAACCCTTCTCTCCAAAGGAGATAAGCAGGGCAGGGGAAAGGCTGTGCCATGTGTTTACACTGATAGGTACCAAGTCCTGTCCAATCACGTGATGGTGCTACAACATCCATCTCCAGGGACAGGGATTGAGTTAATGATTCTCTAATAAATCAACCACAGCCTCATTTTTAGAAATAAAAGTAATACACATCTTGAGAGCAACACAGTTTACATGTATTTTCTAAGCCTCAATGAACTTTCCCCAAAAAGCCAGGTTACATATGCTACACTAAACATTTTTTTACACTGTCATACTGGCACGACTCAATATACTTTCCCAGTCATGGACAGGAGATAACCTGTTTGGCACTGTAAATAATTCATCACATAGTAATGTTATAATATGAATTATACTGTAGTATTATACAATAATATGATGACACACAAGCAATGCTGTAAAATTCAAACATTCCTGGCATTTCTTTCCATTCCTTAGTAAGTCAACGTACAGAATTTAAGTGATTTTTTTCTAAAAGCCTAAACAACACAAAAGAGCAGTTTTAATTCACATCTATGCCTAGTACCAACAGCCATCAAGCCACATGTGGTTATCCTTGCAGGGAGGTTACTAACCACTGAGATATGCTTTAAGTGTAAAATATACACTAGAATGAAAAAATAATGTGAAATACTTTTAATTTTTTATGTAGGCTACATGTTGAAATGATATTGTCCGTATACTGAGTCAAATAAGATAGTTATAATATTACAGTTGTTTTTTTTCCTCTTTAATTTTTTACTGTTGCTAGAAAATGTACAGTTACATATGGGGCTTCCATTATATTTCTGCAGGCTGACAGTGCTACTCTAGGACCCGAGACAACGGTGCGAGCATGGTGGGCAGAGCAGAGAGGGGCACGACATTCAGCCAAAGCTCCAGTAATGAAGGGAAGATGACAGGACTTTCATCATTTCACAGAACTATCTGATCGAAAATATGCTAGCTGATCCTCAAATATTTAATGATATTCACATCAGTAAATCGTTCCTTGATCTCTAAACCTTACAAAAAGACAAAATTTCCAGATATTTGACCAAGTAAGGGCGTGCTGGTGATAATGTTTACTATAGCTATATGCCACCAAGATACATATAACAAAAATGGAAAAATTAAAAATAAATCCCACTAAAATTAGAAATGAGAAATTTCTCTTGCATTCTACATTCTACTGCTTGCTGCCCAGCCCAGCTGATATTGTGAGTCTGTAAAACACGGACACGGACGCACCCACAGGCACCTGTAACCTAATCCAATATGAATCATGTATACGAATGTCTCCTTTCAAAAGAGAAGTGACCCCTTCTTTGGTCTATCATACACTGTATAAAAATTTAAATCTCTTCCTCCAAGTCCTACTGTAGTTCTAGATCTCCAGTACAGGTGATAGTAAAAAAAAAACAAAAACAAACAAAAAAACATGATATTATGGTGCTACCACTGGGGGTGGTGGGGGGAATGGAAGGAGAAGTGAGAGGTGGGGGAGAATGAGAAAGGAGATTAGGGATTAACTACTTAACAGGAGAAAGTAGTGGGGGGAGGTCGGAGGAAATAAAGTATAGAAGACATGAGAAAATATGCAAGAAGACAGACAAGGGGAAAATTAAGGAGGGTGAATGGAGGGATAAAGACAGGAAAAAGAAAAAAATGGAGAAAATCGTTTTGTTTTAAATGTGAAGAAACAAGCTCATAAAGAGGTTAAGAAATTAGGCTAAGGTCATTCAGTTAGGGTTTGCCGCTCTTCTGCATTATACCAAGTTCAGTCTGTAAGAGGGAAGCGCTAGGAGCAGTGGCAGGAAGTTGGCAGGAAATGGGGGGAAAGGCCAGCAAAGAGAGACGAGATCCAGGGAGGCACAGGTTGGCAGGGATAAACTCTATTTGAGCAACTTTGACCTCAAATGCCTCTTACACAACTGAGCTGGCCCCAGGCCAGCCCTTTCCTTCAGTTTCCTGCTAGGTGTGGTATTGTTTCACTGTCTGAATCAATGACTCGCACAATGTTCTGACTCTCAGAGAATGTGCCTCAGACCGAGTGAGATCATCTTCCAAACATCTATTTTGCCATGGGGCACACACATCCAGCATCTTCTTAAGGTGACCTGTGGATCACCTGACTCCTAGGCTGATGTCCCAAGTTCTAGTTTCCAGTTTGGGGACTTAGTCAATTAAAGGTAAAATCACAACCAACAATTCTTAGTTATCCAAATGATTTTCAAAGAAAAAATGCTACTGTATTGCCAAAGTCCTTCTCTACTAGCTAAGAATAGCTGAATTTGAGTTAAAAAAAAAAAAAAGCTTTTTATTTTTCCACAGCATCGTCTATGATCTTAAAACAATGTGGGTGGAAGAGTTGCAAATCTTTTCTCCCAAGATTTAAATCTTTTAAGGAAAAGTCTGACTGAAGGAAACAGCAAACAATGCTATTCAGGAGCATTAAAATCTTGTTCATATTCCACATGATAATCATGCAACTTAAAATGTTTGTTTTTCCCACAACTAATCTTTTAAGTATATGAAACTAGGTGTAAAGAATTTTCTAAAGTATAAGGACTTATTTATTATTCTGAAATCTGGTTATTTGAAGTTGGGCTAAATTGGCCATATAAAAATTCCTTTACACCACAAGCTATGTTCTGATTTTACCACAAAACACGAAAGTAATCTCCCCCTACTGGCCATACTGTGAAATAGCAACATATCTACTGGATTACCAATGAATAGGTGAGAAAATGGTTAAGTTCTGACTAGTAAAAAATCATGAAAGCATTTTCTGAAATGAAATCTTACCATTTGCAACAACATGGATGGTACTGGAGAGGATCAGGCTCATTGAAATAAGCCAGAAAGAGAAGGTTTCTCTCATATGTAGACTATACGCAGAATATGTAAATATGCAGACTATATAAAAAAGAGAAAAATTTCAACAAAATTCACAAATGACAAGACTGTGGCTACCAGAGGGGTGGAGGGTGGGAGCGAAGGAAAGAGGGAACACGTGGTGGTGAAGGGCACTAGAATTTTGGTGGTGGGTGTAGTATGAAATGCACAGAGATGCAAATTCAGTATCTTAAAATTGTATGCAGCAATGTCAAGAGGAGAAATAATAAAGTGATTAGAAATACATTTTAAAGGCTGGGTTGCAAAAATTTATAATCTTCACCAGAATTATTCTACAATGAAGGAATTAACCCCAGTGTAATTTTGCATTTCAAGGCTACTCGTGACAAAGGGACCCACATACAAGCAGATCCCAGTCCACCTGGAAGTATGTTTTAATTAGTCAGATGGCTCTCTATCACATGGCTTAATGATAGTTTTTCTTCTCATATCTAGAATTACTTATAATTTATTGCTTAGCTATGAAAACAATCTAAAAGGAACTGATATGCTTTCCTGAAAGCTAAGAGAAAGTTTCTCTTAATACCACCCTGAGGTTTTCAAACATTTGTTTAACTGCTTATTGGATAATCATTATTATTTCTTATACAGTCCCAAAATTCTAAAAAGAACAGCTAGTAGCTGTTAATGAATAATCAAATGCCAAACAGATCTTTCTAACAATTGAAAAGAAAAAAACAGGAAGGGTCCCTTCTGAGGTCAAATGGCCCAGTTTAAAGTGACCCTCCCAAAGAAAGTTAATACTTACATTTTCTCTTTAAAATTCAACACAATTTTGCTTTCTGTTGCAATATGCCCATTTTTAAAAAATGTTTTTCAAAATATTTCAAGTTCAAGGGTTAATCTACCAAGTTCAAGGGTTAGTGTATAACATTTACTATATGGCCTAGAATAATAGCCTCTTTTACGTTCCAGTTTACAAAGACTGGGACTAAACTTCTGAGATCTCTTCTCACACTAATGTTCTAGGTCAAGCTTTTACCCACTATATTGAGACCAGAGAGACAACACTGAGAGTTGCCTGGCTACAGCAGCCCCAGCGTACCTGTGAGATCACTAACAGTAAAGCTAAACAGCCCAATTAAGAAGAATCATGGCTTGACTAGTGTCATAAATCCTGGACAACACTTGGCAGCATAAAAAAGCCAAAACAAGGGGAAATCCTGTCCTGCTCAGAAGTCCCATGGCAGAGCTAAAGAGAGCTCTGGGGGATTCTGCTGTTTCTGGGGCTGGGGGTGGGAGCAGAGCGGAGTGAGTGCGTGCGTGCGTGCGCACTGCTCATCACAAGTTTGTTTAAATGTTTGCCTTTTCTTCTCCCATTTCATACTCTGAATAGCAGTTTGTAATACCTATGTCCCCAAGGTGACATGTGGGGTAACATCCTAAGTAAATAACAACTTTCTGTACTAAGGCTATGATACCCCATTTTGCTCACACTCAAGAAATCCTACTGGAATTTGCAAGTCATATTTATCAAATTTGAAAACTGTAAATATTAAAAAATGGTGTTGCTCTAATCTTTTCAGAAACCTTTCCCAACGCAGAGTGCAATCAGGTGAAGATATTTCAGAAGTTTGGCTTTCCCGGGGTCAGAAAGTGAGATGGCTTAAAACTTGCCAAAGAAAACAACAAATAACAAAGGCAAGCAAGAGCTGATTATGTCAACACAAACCAAAGAAAAATAAGTGAAAATGATCAATAATTATGAGATCAGAATCAAGTAGGGATTGGAGTCAGTCATACTTTATCCTTTAAAGGAATTTTTCTTTTTACAGCTAGCTGGTTGTGTACATTTCTAACTCACTATTTCCTAGACCACCTGAAAAACTGGTGTTTGTTTTCATTGGTTTTATAGCTGTGATTTCACCCCTTTCAAACAATCACAATATTTTTAAACATGTTGCAATTAGCTGGTGCTTTTCTCCTTGTCCTTTTTTTCCATTTGTGTAAATGAACTGCTACTATTATGTTGATTAAGTATTTAGAAACCAGGTATTCAGTAATAATCTCTTAAACATGTAGTTTCTTAGAAAGAATATAAAAATTCAAATATACAATTTATACAGATAATAAATACAATAGGATCTCAAGAGAAAATGACAAAAGACATAAACCATCAATATCACATTTATGTAATTATCATCAACAGTGAGAACCTACTCTTGCCTTACAGCTGCTATGTGGAGAAGTTAGGATATAAACCAAGGTCTCTCTGACTCAGTCTTTGCTTCTAACCATATTATTGTTTAATATACAATGTGCTCTCTACCATAGTGGTATGTTTAAAGAAAATACCACCCAAGCGGTTGGAATTGTCATTTGAATACAGACTAATCATGAGTGCTGGGAAGGAGTCAATCTGATAGGACAGATGCACGAAAGTATAAAGTACTGATCTATAGCCTTAAACGGACCCCAACAGAACCAGGCAACTCTGCTCGTCTCTGTAAACAGCTCAATCTCTTGGATTTTCTTTTCCAAACTGCCATGTTCTCAACCTGACAGCATCCCCAACCATTATTCCCTCCTCACCAGAAGATGAAGGTGTGGCATTTCACTTCTTGTATGCAGGTTCTTCTGGAAACAATAAGTAATAATAGTGGCTAAAACTATATTGCCATGAGAGTAGCAAGGAGAGTAACTTTTACAATGTTTAGAAAATGTTAATACCACATCTGTCATTAAATATTTAACTAGTGAAATTTAAATTAAAACAAAAGCAATCATAATTCTTAGATTCTTTCAGAAATTACATCTGCCTACTCAACCTAAAGTTGCCCTAAAACATGCATAAGGAAGAGTAAAATGGTAGCAATGGAAACCAGATTTAAACATGGCAATTTACATGACATGCAAATAGACGATGCAACTTCAAAAGCCTTAAGTTAACTTGCTACTCACAGAGATTAAATGCTAGTGTGTCAAAAATTTAACCTTGCAATGTTGGGACACACATAGGACCCAAGAATGCAGAGGCATCTGAGAGCATCAACATTACAAGTTCCATTCTTCTAAGGACACCACCAACAAAACAGAATGAGTATGACATTTACCACAATGTATTGTTCTAACAAATATAACATACAAATAATAAATACACTAGGGTTTTTTAAGCGTATCTGAGGAACAAGATATTTAAATTACGCAAAATTCATTAGCCTTTGCAAATTAAACTTACTAAAATTTTGATGTATACTTTAATCACAAAATTTCTAAATGTGAAAGGAAAAAGCAAAAAAAGGTAATTTAAGCTAAATGTCCATGAGAAAGTACATGGTAACTAGTATTTACTCTGAAATCTAAAAAACAAAACACCGTCAACCTAGCATTACTTATCTAGCACTTAACTGAGTCACACTCTGAAACTAGTCCATTACATACACTATCTCTGATCTATACAACTTCTGTGAGAGACAGATTTGCCTTTCTCCCTACATTTTACGGATAAAGAAATAAGAGACTCAGAGAAAACATGTGATATAACCAAGGTCACCAGTTAGTTTTCAAAGTCAGGTGCAAATCCTCATCCACCTAGTTTCAATTCTCAAGATGTCTTCCATAATACCTTCTAAGTTGAACTCACAGGTAATGTACTAGGCATTTAAAAAATGGAATATTTATAATTAAGAGATTGAAATATCTAGGAATAAACTTAACTGAGGTGAAAACCTGCATATTTAAGTTACGCCACAGTAGCTTAGAAGTTTGGTCTCCTGTTCCCAGCTGAATGCAGTCCATGTACATCCCAAGGACCCACGTTCACGATCCGGGTATAGGGGAACAACATCAAGATGAATAAAATAAAATAAATATTTCTTGCTCACTTTTCCTGCCTGCTTATCTCATCTTAATTCCTGCCTGCACCTTTCCTTAAAAACAAACAAAACTTGCTTATTTAAAATTATGAAATATTGCTGAAAGAAAAAATGACCAGAGTAAACAGAATGACATCCTGTGTTCATGGATATGAAGATTTATAGAGTTAATATGTTAACACTACTCAAAACACAATTAAGAAGCCAATACTATCTAAACAATCTACAGACTCAGTTCAATCTTTACCAAAATCTCAAACAGTACAACCACAATTTAAAGTAGTTCTTTGCAGAAATGGAAAGTTAATATTCAAATTCATATGGACTGCAAAGGGTTAAAATAATCTTGAAAAATAAGAACAAAGAACAAAGTTCCTGATTTTAAAACTTGTTACAAAGTTACTGCAATCAAAACAGTGTGATACTGTCATAAAGGGACAGACCAGTGAAACAGAATTGAAGTCCAGAAATAAAACCAAACTTCTAAGGCCAACTGATTTTTGGTAAACGTCAAGTTCATTCAAATGGGAAAAGAAGTCTCTTCAAAAATGGTGCTGGAACAACTGGATTTCCAGACACCAAAGAATCACCCTTACATACACAAAAATGAACTCAAAATGGATCAATGATCTAAAGATAAAAGCTAAAACCATAAAAACCTTACAAGAAAACTTTGGAGTAAATCTTCATGAGCTTGGATTTGGCAAATATCCTTATATATAACAACAAAAGCACAAGTAACAGAAAAAATATTAGATCAATTGGATTTCATCAAACTTTTAAATGTTTTGTTTTGCACCAAAGGACATTTATCAAGAAAAATAAACTGTAGAATGGAAGAAAATATTTGCAAATCATATAGATAATAAGAGCTTCATGTATCCAGAATAAAGAACTCCTACAACTCAGCAATAAAAAGACAAACAAAATAAAATACAGGCAAAAATTAGTATCTCTGCAAAGAGGTATACAATAACCAATAAGAATATTGCTAAACATCATTCACTAAGAAAATGCAAATTAAACCCACCATATACTACTTTATAATCACAGAACGGCTATTTTTTAAAATGGTGGTGAGGATATATAAATATTGAAAACTTTGTGCAACTGAAACCTAGATGAGGTCGAAAAGTCCATTTCTACTTGTGGGCCTCAATCTGATTCCATGAGGACTAAGAACTAAGGTGATACTGGTAACAACCAGGATTCCTGAGAAAGCTGGTAAATAACATCTACCACATCGAAACTCCTCAGCTCATTCCTTCTATAGACATCCAAAGGAAACAAAGTGTTGTCAGCTGTTTAAGACATTTACCTAGAAAGAATGTGTCTCGAAGCAAGTTATCTCTATCAGACCTCATAAGTGAAGGCAAACTTTCAAGAATTTCCAGAGCTAATTAACTCCCAAGTACCAGAAGCAGTCTATATGAAGATAGACAGATAGCTTCCCCATGATTACACATCAAGAAATCTCACTCTTGTCTACTTGTCCACTCTCTTTAGAGCTCCCTATTTTCCCATGTTTAAAAAACAAAACTAGAGGGTAGGAATATTTTCCTTCTAAGTGAACATTTTGTGCTTTTAGCGCACTGGCTGGAAGGCAGCTGGTCCCTGTCTATCCTGCCTCTAAGCTTTTCACCATGAAATTCTTTCAATCTGTCTTAGTTATTAGCAACAAGTCAAGCACAGACCAAACACTCTTTTGCTGGTCTACCAAACCATGGCTGTGTAAACTAATCGACTGTTGCATACTGTAATGTCCAGACAGAGTACAAGAAACCTCAACTAGTTTTTATTCTTCCTGATGTGAATACCTGGCAGATAAACACTAGAAGATGTCTGGACAACAAGGCATGGCAGCCACAGCTACAAATATGTGACTCAGCCTCTGCTTCCAGTATGCTATTTGACCCTAGATCTATAGAAATCTGAGAATTATCTTAACCAGATATAAGGAACAGGTGAAAATTATGTCCTGTGTACAGAAGATAGACATGCGACTGATGTTTTCATGGAACTTGGTTACAATCAGACTCTGCAGTTTGATTATGAAGGTGGCATCTTCAAGTTTGCAGAGGCCTTTAGAAGTGGCTCTAGCAGAGACGTTTGCCCAATCACCAGATGTTTTGTTATTGACTGATTCCATATAACATGGGGTATCTCAGCTGTTGCTTTCTGCACTTTCCTTGCTAAGTAACAAGGTTAAAGTCTGTCACCCTCAGAACCAGACTCAAAGACAACTAAATTTGACTTGGTCAGGAAGATATGGACAATGGAGATGTACAAAGTAACTTCTTCAAAGGTCCTAGATCATTCCACACCCTGAGAATTACAGATTCCAATCTGATCCTGTCTATAAACCATACTGATTTGTTTATTTATGGCAACAGAGTATATAAAGGGTTTTTCACCCAAGTGGTCAGAAAGATGTGGACTTGGTATTCTGGCTCCCTCTGTCACCAAGACATTTCACCCTAAATGCCAACCAAATCACAAACTTGGTTTCCTTTGTTCATAAAATTGTGCCACACAGATGTATCAGTTGAGAAACTGTGGAGAATTTACTTATATATCACAATTCCAAGTTCTTAATAGTTTAAAGTTCTTATCCCCAAGCTTTGGAGACTATGAGTTGGAGGAAGCAATCCTAAATCTTTCCATGTGCTAGAAAGGGAGTCCAACGTCACTATACAACAGAAGGTGACAGCCTAACCTCTGCGGTGCTCAAGCTCTGGACATACTCTGCACCCTGAAAGCTCAGCAAAGGAATTTGTTCCAGTCACTGAAGAAAATGCTCCTTCTACGTAAAGAGGACAAGTAATGTCACTAAGATCATTTCGTGGGTCCAAGGAGTGGGGGGTCAGTTTAATGGGGTGTGGGGACAGGACATATCCTTAGCTTTGTTCAGTTCTTTTTCATCTTCATCCTTCTTTTCTTTCAACATTGTTTTTTAATTTTAAATATGTAAATTCTTGGTTCATTTACCCTTTGCAGAATTCTTGTCACTAAAACACCCAATTCTTCTCTTGCCACAGCTACCGGTGTAGCTATTAATGTGAGTGATTTCCAGGAAATCACAAAGAAGGGAATTAAAGGGGCTAAAGCAGAACACCCCAAGTTTCTCAGAATTGATCTCTTGTACATGCCCCACTCTGATACAAAAAAGCTAAGGACAACCACACAGGAGGCAAAGGAGTTCTTTTAGTCCTTTCGCCCTTCCCTTAATCAAAGGAGTCTGCTTCCCCAGGCCTCCAATCTTCTCTGAATCTAGAAATAATTTTTTGTCCTTATTCCTTAG
Source organism: Solenodon paradoxus (assembly GCA_004363575.1). Taxonomy (NCBI): domain Eukaryota; kingdom Metazoa; phylum Chordata; class Mammalia; order Eulipotyphla; family Solenodontidae; genus Solenodon; species Solenodon paradoxus. The sequence goes on from RJWH01001122.1 coordinate 104,553, forward strand.
GAGAGTGTAGTTTCAGCAGGTCTTAATTCAAAAGACAGTCCTCTCTAAGAAAAGTCTATTTACAGATAAACTGTGTCCTAGCCACTGTAACCCCACTTCCCTCCTCCAACACCCCGGGGTCCCACTTTCATGCCTCAGCTCAGTATATAAATCATTGGTCTGCCGCAGCTACCATGTAAATTCTCCATACGTTTGTAATTACATATGGACTTTTATAAAAAAAAAAAAAGAAACCAAGACTATAAAATGATGCAGCCACTGTTTAGTTTTGCAGTTCCTTAAAAAGCTAAACAGAATGACCATGAAACTCAGCAATTCCATCTATAGCCTCGGTATACATAAAAAAACTGAAACAGGGACTCAAACAGACCCTTATACATAAGAGTTATACCGTGAAAACAATCCAAGTGTCCATCAACAAATGAACAAGATGTAGTACCATCATAAAAACTGTGAAGCCAGGCAGACTTTGTGCGGTGCTGGCGTCACAGAGAATACTGACGTGAACCTAGAAGGTGTAGCCTACCACACACGTATCCTATACAATATAGGCTTTTGGGACCAAAACTGAATATATGGCCCATACACATACACACACACACGAATATTATTCCTTTAAAAGGATACATACTATAATCCGGAAACATGCTAAATGAAGAAAGACGCAAAAAGATAAATATTGTATGGTTCCATTTAAATGAAGTATTAAGCCTAGACAGATTCAAAGAAAAATTAGAGGTTACCGGGGCGATGGGCATGGGAATTAATGGACACTGAGTTTTTGTGCCTGTGTTAATGATGAAAGAGTTCTGGAAATAGCTATGATGGTTGTACAACATTGCAAATGTAATTAATGTCATTAAACTGTACTTTTAAGTGATTTAAATGACAAATGTTATATATTTTACCACAATTTTTAAAATTATGCAGAGAAACCCAAACTGAAGACTGAAGCAATGTCAATATGGCCTAAAGATAGAAATCATAATATGTTAATTCTTAACTATAAATAACACTGTCTTTTATTCCTACACTTTTACTAACTTATTATCATTTCGGCAAGTCGCTGAATATCAATAAGCTTCAATTCCCTCATCTAATATATGAATTTCAGATAATTTCTATATACCTTTCTAGGTAAAACAGTAAGACATTACCCTATTATGTTTTTACTATGAGCAGGGTAATTGTACAGCAATGACACTTTAATAAAAAAAAATCTAAACTTCATTTTATGCCTATTTATCTACAGCAGACAGTATCCCTTTTAAGTCAAAACAATTACACTGAACCAAAACAAATCCCAGTTCTGATCTCAAATCAACTTCCTAAACCACGCTTATAAACAGATCTAGAAGTTACCTTAAAGAACACATAGTGTACTCACTGGTATCTTGTGTCATTCCCATTTCTGAAAACCCAACTCAGCAATTTTTACAGACTAGAGGCACAATAAGCAGTATTTTTAACAGCCCCCCCTCCCTTCCGTAACCATGCGTATCGTCCTGAGGTTTTAGGATTGACCTTTCAACAGCTAGTATGCAGATCCCAAGAACTGGATTCTAATTCAAAGTGATGTTTGAAAGATGAGGACACACAGGTACTGAAAACCTAAATTACTTCCCAGCCACAGTAGATAAAACAAGCTCAGTCTAGCCTTATATCATGCAACAACTCTTGCAATGAAACAGCATAGAATGCACATAAATGCGAGCTGATCATTCATTCAGGAACACTGGTGCTACAGACACAATTTCCCAGGTGCCGTGATAAGCCTGGCAGGCACCTGTATACTGCCTTTAGCAGGCCCTGCTTCTCACAAACCTCAAACACAAAGACAGTGGGGGTGACCCTCATGGCTTGGGCGGCTGAGGCACCTAAGGTGCAGACACGTAAAGTTCAAGACGGGGGGGGGGGCGGGGAACGACACATTGGAAAAAAAACAAAACTCAAAAGACAGTGTGCCTTGACTTTTTTTTCTTGACCTCTAGAATAGCTTTTTTAAAAACAAAGAGAAAAGGATATACAGCCAAACTGCCCCTATACGCACCCTCCGCTTTCCCAGCAGGTCTGTGCTGGTGCTCAGGAGAAAGGGACACTGGTAGGAACGGTGACCAGGCTGTGGGATGATTAATAACTTTTACTACTTCAGGCAAAGACTTCTCAGCCTTGGCATGGTGATATTAGGGTCAGGTCATGTATGAAAGGGAGGAAAAACACAGTATGCCAACCTCCTACCACCAGAAGCCAACTGTATCCTTCCTAGTTGTGACAACCAAAAATGTCTCTAAATCATTTCTATGTAACTCTGGGGGCAAAATTTCCTCCATTTGACAACCACCAATTTAGACAGATGGTATGTGGCCCTATATTCGCATGCCTATTGTACCTGGGCCCTCATAAATGTTAGTAGTGGAACAGTCAAACACATAGTTTTGGTCTCTGAATTTAGTTAGATGGAATTTTAAAGCATAGCTCGACCACCTACTCTTTATGCTGAGCTTCAAGTTTCTCCTCCTCCAAGCCGGGGTCACGCTATTATCTGGAGGGGGTTACATCTAGGACTCAATGAGGCAGTATATTGCAATTACAGGCTGCTTAATAAATAATAGTTCTTTGCCTTATTTGTCACTAATAAAAAAAACAGGCACACGCTGGTGCCTTAGTGGTTAAGTTTGCCAGCACAGTCCACATACGTCCCAAGGACCCAGGTTTGAGACCTGGGGCCGGGGTTGACAACCAAGATGAACAACTAAGTAAAATAAAATGTTTCTTTCTAGTCTTCTCTTCCTGCCTGCCTAACCCCACTTCATTCCTGCCTGTACCTGTACTTTCAAAGAAATTATTGCATGCCTCAAGATCTATGCCATAATAGGTGCCTAACAGATGACTGTCAGGCTAGGACCACTGCCATGAAGAAGCCCACTACTGAGGAGCACAGAAAAGTATACAAATGACTTACAATCTTACACCCACTACAACAAACAGTTCTTTTTTTATCTTTTCCATTTAGATTCTCAAGTCATTTCCCCACTCATTAAGATTCATTCAACTGAGACCCACACTATTTGTACAAATAATAAGAGTCAAATTCACAGCCAATGTCAGTCAACACAAGACTAAGGTGGATGAGAAGAACTCCAGGGATGTAAGGTACAAAGAGGGAGAAACTATCAGATCCAGCTATCCTCCTGCCTGCATCCTACAATGGATTCAAAGCAGACCAGCCTCCAGGTAAGGCACCTTCCCCAGTTAACTAACTCCCTTCCTCCAAGTTTTGGTGTAAACTGCTTAGTCACATCGACCTACTCGACTTAACGTGACTGCTGTCATTTAAATTAATCACCTCTGAAGGCTACAATAAATCAACTCCATTCATATGCCACTGTCCAGCATGTTATTAGAATTCTACTCTTCTGAAAGATCTATAATTTTAAGTGCTTACATAAATACAAAATCAGTATCCTTACTATATGGTCACAACTCTTAAACAGTACAAAAGCAGGTATGATTCATCTCTCTGAGGACATGCATGATCCATTAGATACTGCTCCAAAGGACTTTCGGCTATTTTCAAAAAGCTAATCTACCTTGAAGGGTAACGATTTTCCACCAATGAATATAAAAGGATATATTTAAAAACTCTGAAAGCAATTTAAAAAAAGCAATGATGTATCATAATGTTTGAGAATGACAGGATCATTGAAATGCATTTACAGCCACTAAAGTAGGCTATGTACATTTGATTAAATTTTTATGCATCACTTTTAGACATATTTCTTCAGTTTTATTTTTTAATAGGAGTACCAAAAGTTTTCTTATTAGCCATCTGTAATGGAGAGCAAAACTGAAGAACCTTAGGTAATGAAAGCTTATGAATAAACTTCAGACTTATTAATGACATGTTAGAGCTATTATTTTAAAAAGTAAATTTTCATCATGAATAATAGTCATCAGTTATTATCTAACACCTGCATCTCAATAAGCACAGTGAGGCTACGAAAAAGAAGTAACTACTTGTTCATATCTCAGGATAGCAGTAGACATATATGTGTGTGAACATATATATATATACACACACACACACACACACACACACAAGCACACACATTTATTCACCTATCAAATGTGTGTGTGTATGTGTATATCTCAGAACCACACCCCATCACTCAATTCCCCCATTACACACAGAAAACATCATTTCATTTTACAAAGACCTTGCCATGGACATCAAATTCTCTCAACCTGACAGGAACTCTAAAATGGATTGTCACTTTTTGCATGAAACTTTATAATGCAATAATATGTACATTATTTATGTAAAAGTCAAATGAGTATCTGTTAGGTTAAAACTGCAGCAATCACCTTCAGGACAGAATCAGAATGACAAGCCATTGTGCCTGCAACCCTTCAGTGCCACAATTCTAGTTAAAAGGTGACTTCTGCTGCATAAACAACTTCATCAACCTCACATATGGCATCAGTCACCTTTTAATGACTCCTGGGTGAAGAGGAGGATCTTCCTGATTATCAGCAGCACATGAATTAAAGAACAGGAAAAAAACAGAGAACGACCCATCAGCTTTCTTAAGAGATACACGTGACCAGGATACTTGAGTCCCGTTTTTTTCAAACACCTGAAATCTCTCTGGCATTAACTCTCAGCAATGCAAGCTCTCCTTTCTCCTCCAGTTTCCCAGATGGAAGTCTTCTAAATCAGGCAACACAAATTCCCTGCTTCTTCACTCTTCCCCTCAGAACTGCCTACGTCTGTAAACCATGCTGAGAGGCAGGGCTGTGCAGAGATCTGCCTCTCAACTTCAGGAACCCCGTCAGAGTCTGCAGTCCTGGGAAATGGGAGAGGCTGTGGGGATGGGAAGGTCTTCTACCAATGCCAACTGAACCATAGCTCGAATTTCACAACCTGCTTTATTCTACATAGTGCCTACTGGAATCCCAGTAGAATTTTCAGAAATGTTCAGAGGGTGATCCTCTTTTGTTCCCAGCTCTGGGAGGACATTTGGGTGGATAAAGAGAGGCTATGGAGGCAGTGGCTGCTGCCAACTGCACCACTGCTATCCATGTCCCTCATCACTACAGTCTAAGCTGTGTCTTAGTTTTAAATAGTTTGTAAAACAAACGCCAGGTGAGACTGGGTCAGCACGTTATCACGAAATGTCTTGCACAATGAACTACTTCAACAAGAAAGACTTTCAGATGCAATAGTAACTCAGTGAAGCAACACCTGGAACACTGAAAATAAGAAGCATTGTCTTGATATGCCAGGCACAATTAAATTCCGAGCTGGGGTCAAGCAGTAGCTGTCAAGATACTTGCCATCATAGTGCTTAGATTCTAATGGACAAAGAGAAAATAAAATTCAAGATTGGGACAAAAGGGTGTTACTTTAGGTAAAGTGACAGGGGAATCAAAAACAAGAAAATGTATCATGAATTTTAAAAGTAAGCAAACAAAAATTCCAGGAATGCTCACATCTGAAAAAGAAGTCTTAGTACAATTAGCATGGAGATGAAGCATCAGAATCCAGCTGATCATGTTTGTGTAACTACGTTGTGATATATAACAGGTCCTCAGATAACTGTTGTTTCTTTAAAGTTGCAGTTGCCAAGAACCTATTAAGACTTAAGTGAGGACTTACTGTAAGGATTTACAACACAGTGTTGTTTCGTTAGTCATTTGCCAACCTTCAAATTATTTTAGAAGCAGAGCAAGAGTAGAAAATGAGGTGACTCAGATACCTATTACTCAGAAAACCAACAGAAATTTTAGCAAGCACACAAATCTCCAGTTGTAACTTAAAAATTACTTCCTGGGATTTGTTTTTGATCTTCAGTGAAGACAGCTGTAACCGAAAGCATCTTTAAAATAGTACAGTAACTAGGCATTCTATTAAACACAAAGGATGTCACAAACTTTACCCTTGAAGTTCTAGCCCTCCAATACCTCAGAATGTGACTACATTTAGAAAAAGAATTTTTGCAGCGGTTATCAAAGTTAAGATGAAGTCAGTGGTATGAGCCCTAATTTGACTGCCTTCCTTATAGCTAGGAGACATCTGGACAAAAAGACAGACACACACACGTGCGTGTGTGCATCAGGTAAACATGAAGGCAGAGATCAGAGTGCTGCACCTACAAACCAAGAAATGCCAAAAATTGCCAGCTATCCATCTTGCCAGGAGAAACGCATGACACAGACTGTCCTTCACAGCCTCAAAAGGAACCATCCCTGATGATACATCTTTGATCTCAGACTTCTTGTTTCCACAACGGTGAGACACAGAATTTCTGTTGTTTAATTATTCAGTCTGTGGTGTTTTTTACAGGCGCCCAACAAATCAATACATTCACTAATATAACAGTAAAGAAACAGAAAAGAGGTCAGTCACAAAAGACTGGTTAGAGGAAATAAAAGAGGTCAAGTTTTTCAAAGGCTGAAAAAAGGAGGGAAAAAAAAAAGGAAGACCAGAAAGTAAGTGTTCAAAACAAAAACCATCTCACTGGTGGAGTCATGTCAAATATAACATGACAATTTTAAGTTCACAGAGTCAAAGACATGATTTTCCACAATGAAAGTTCCCACTAAGTGCCCTCAATCAGAGGTAGTGCCCCAGTGCTAGTCACTCCCAAACCTACAGTTGCAGATGATTCGGCTTGTGGGAAAAGCACCAGGCCTGAGACGCACCTGCTATAGTCTCCAGGTGTTTTTGTGCCCTTCTGATCTGCAAGGACTGGTGTGACACACCTGTTAGCCAGAACAAGTGTACAAAACGAGACTCCAGGCTCACCTTATACTAGGTAAGGCGGGCACTACCCAGGTGTTCTAGTGACTTCGTAATCACAAATGGTCCAGGGGTAAGGCTGCAAATCACAAATAAAGGTACTTCAAAAGATGAGCCAGTTTAAAATGAGAATGCTTAAAAACTTGGGAGGAGAGGAAAGGATAGCGGGGAAAAGAGAGAAAACATTTTAAAAGCTTGGAACTTCTCAAAAAAGAGCAATTCAAAATTCCAAAAAAAGGATGACGTCCACTATAGCTGTCTATAGCCAGCCTCTCAATTAAAAATGAGTCTAGAATAAAGACATTTCCAGACACATGATAACTCACAGAACTCACCTCCTGTGAACCCGTTCTCAAAAAGCTACAGAAGGATGTGCTCGCCAAAACGAGGTAACAGGAAGAGGCAGGAAACGGGATCCAGCACAGGTGAGACCCCAATGGGACGCAAGTGAGGCGTGGACTACACGATGGCATTCTGTAGTTCTGTCAGTAACTGGGGACCTGAACTTGGGATTGGTACCAAGAAACAGAAGCCAGCAAAACAAGAAAATAAGAAAAATAAGAAACTGAACTAGAAATAGAATCATTGCACATGCTTTGCCTTTAGCAATAGTCATGCAAATAAAGACTTCTATAGAAAAAATAAAAAATTATGATACAATTTTATTGGAAAGATAGAAGAAAACATGTGAGGAGAGTTACATAAAAGACAAATCCTCACACTGCACAGTAGGGAAACCACAGAGAATGTTCAATTATCAAAACAGTGAACTACAGTAGCATAAGCACGGAGGCATGAAGTTAAGTTCCAAATAAACAGGTAAGAGTTGAAAGAAGAGGCTTCTTGGAACGAGTAATCAGCAGTATGGAACAGACTGGTGTTTTTCACCATATGCCTGAGGGTACCATTTGACTTTTTTAAAGCTATATGTAAATTTATATATATATATTCATATAAAGTTATATATATATTTTTAAAAGAAAGGTACAGACAGGTAGGAAGAGAGGAAAAAAAAGAATTTTCATTTATTTTATTTACTTGTTCATCTTTGTTGTTGTTCCCTCTCATTCTCCACCCGAGGTCGAGAATCCAGGTCATTAGAATGTGTGTGCACCAGCCAGAGGCGGCACACTTATCCACTAGGCCATCAGGGTATATCCATATATTAAAAAATTTTAAAGATGAACAAAACTATTATGAGATACTTCTGTATTTAAAAAAATCCTATTTACAGGAAAACTACTAGGAGGAAAAAAACACCAAGCAAATGTAAGCATGGGGGTTATGGAGAATTTGTGTTTCACCTTTAAATAGAAAAAGTTGTTTTCCAACTCTGTGTCAGCCTCTGCCGTCCATGTGCGCTTTAGGTATGTCTTATTAACAAGATAAAACAAATGAACCAGGAAGTTTAAATATAACAAAGTTCCTGTTAAGTTATCTAGTTCATTTCACTTGGGACAGGGAGATTTCCAAACACAAAAGTCCTCTTCATCCTATGGCAAGAATATAAGTAATAAACACTAATCAACATTTAAAAGAATGACATTCGGAAGATTAAAAAAGTAAATTAGCCACTATAATACTACAAATGCCTAAGTATCTTTCAACTAGTAGATAGTATGATTGATCTTAAGTAACTTAACCTAACAAAGTTTATGGAAATTAAGCATTAGTTTATAAAGATGTTAATTACTTAGATGTTTTATTAACTAGTCACAACAGAATTTTTCTTTTATTTAAGGACTCACCTGTTCTTCATATACTAGGTACAGAGACAGCTCTGCTTTCTAGATACAAACAAAATTCTTACAGCCAGAGATGAAAAGATGGTTAAAAAAAAAAAAATCCCACTAGGCTTAAACTTATAAACATTATGTAGTACATAGATTATACAAAAAAAAAAAAAATTGATCACTCATAAAAGTATATTTTCAATTTTGACAACATAATAAAAGTTCAGAGTCAAGGAAGAAATTTTAAGCAATCTTTTTTTCACTTGAGACAAATATCTCTCAACTAAACATCAGTCTCAAGCTAAAAATAGCTCTCTCCAAGATATTTCCTTTGACTGACTTCCAATCACTTATGCAGTACTCCTTTCACAATCCCTCCCTACCCCAGCTGTATAAAATTCTGCTTCATAGAGAAGACTATGCTGCTTCAAAGTAGCAGGGCTCTTCTGCCTTAATGCCATTTGCCCTGTAACTGTCACTGGTGCTTCTTATGTAGTTAGAGCCCCAACCTGCTGCCCTGACTCTGTACCTCCAGGTGGCTGTGGCTCTGGTTTAAAACACAAGCTCATCTAGCCTCACAACCAGTTATCCACAGGTATTGTTTTTCCCATGTTACAGATGAGACGTATAAACCATAAACCAAAGTGTTTCAGTTATTATCTTAAATGCCTTTAACTAGAGACAAATGGTGGGCGTGGGGGAGTGGGGAAGGGTCAGCCACCTTAGGTCACCAGGAAAGGCAGACACAATAAACTAGGCACAGCTATATTGCAGATTTCCTTCCCGTCTTGTCTATAGATAAAGAGATTAGATCTTCCCAAACAGAAGAGCCCCTTTTTCCTTTACACATGCAAATGTCTCACAAAAGACAACCTTCACCCAGCCTTCAAAGGCCTTCTTATGAAATACTACTTATGCGAGAAGATGTATTTGACAGGTGGCAGATTTTTATCCTCCATGATCATTGTGAATTCTTGAGCAGGAAAGGTAAAGATGGCAGAGGTTGAACCAACATTGAATTTATAAATCACTATTTAAATTTTATTTCTAGTCTGCCTGGTTGAAAAATATTTTAAGGCAGGTCAGACAAATATACTGCTAAGCAATAAAGTTGAGAGAAGGAAATTGGTACAAAAGAGTAATTAAGGAGATGAGATGAAATAAAAGCTATAGACTCAGTTACTGTTCATAAAATTAACTTTCTAAACTGCTGAATATGCTAAAAAGTTGGATAAAGGCAATCCACCAACTACTCCAACATCAAAAAGTGTGCTTTCTGTGAGCCAATGTTTCTCCTTCAAAGTAGAAAAGCCTAATTTGGGTAGTTCATGTTGAAACATACGACAATACAGAATCAGATATAAACAACATACAATAAAGTTCTAAATTCAAAGATTACAGTAATAGGCACCCACAATCCAAATGGATTTTTAAAAGATCACTTTCTGGGAGCACCCTTCCCTTTTTAATACATGCAGGTGATGTTCCAAATTATATATTTAACCCAAATAACCTAAAAAGAATTTTAAGAGCCCACTACTAACAAACACATACCAGACTTTAAGCCATACCCTCTCTTCTTACAAAACTAAAATGAAGGTAGGAAATGCTACCTGATGCTGTAACTGTTTTATTTTACATGTTAAAAGATTTCTAGTTCCTTCCTCATTTCTTAGTAACAATTTTAACAGCTTTTTTGTTGGTGACAAATATGATCACTGAAAAGTTAGCATCAATGGCTTTAGAAGGATAAGAATCTAAATGACAGTCAGAGAATCAAATAAGAAAAATAACCGTACACTTTATTATTCTAATCCAAAAGTCACACAAAGGGCTTTATTCAGCATTGTGGCACAGTTTATTGCTTATTGAATTTGTTTTTTCCTTCTTCCCTCTTGATAAACTGAAAACTTAGAGGAGAATCTCCAGTCACAGGATTTCAGAGCAGGGACAGATATCTGGGCCAAGCTTCCTGCTGTCCATCAGCAGAGGCTGGGAGTGATCCACCACACACAGGGCACCAAGGACTCTACTGAATGCTTAGCTGCTCCACTGCAAGGTAGGTAGGGGGATACGGTTAACTTTCCCTCCAAGAGTCTTGTTCCTGCACATATATGAGGCATTTAATGTTAGTAATACTATGATACTAAAAGAATCAAGCCAAAAGGGCAAGGGAAGTGGATTACAAACATTCCAGCTAACTGCTCACAAATCCACCAAGGAAACTTTTTATTCATATGCCTTCTTCCTAAGATACAGTCATACAGCTTACAGTTCAGTCTATAATAAATAACTTTAGAATTTTAATAAGACAATTTTATAGGATTCTGTCAACTAGTGGTTCTACCTACCAACCTGTGAGTGATTTCATCATGAAGGCACATGATAGGTCAGAAAACTTCTAGGGCACAGATAAATAATGACTTAGTAATGAATGGAGTAAGAGATAAAAACAGAATTTCAAAATAAAGGTCTCAAACTATTGCCTCACGAATGACAGGCAAGTCAAAATATGCCCACACACAGTGAGCCACTCGGGTCAGAGCAAAAGGAAAGGATTTATATTAAAGATGGTCAATCTTAAAGAAATCTTCCTAACATAGGTTGCCAAGCATTTAAGGAGGTGATTGAAGCTAAGTATTAACAAGACAAAGCCTCCAGTTGTTATGTGCTGCTCTAGAAGAGGAAATATGTACCTAAGAAACATACCCAGAGGAAACAGCCATAGAGAACCAAGCTATATTTAAACTAAATATCATTATTTAAACTAAATATTGCAAAAAGAGTCACTGTACTACTCATCAACTTAATTTAACCTCTTGCCACCGCTAATACCACGGCTCCGCTGGGATTATTCACCCAAAGCTCACAATTCAGGAAAGTTGAGTGAATTCATTCAGGAAGTGCCACAGGCTCTTAAGTCACAGATGTCACCTTGGTTCTACAGACCTCTAAAGAGACTCTTCTAAAAGCTGGTTCTGTTTTTGATACCAGCAACTACCAGAGGGTAGCCTCAAGGACTCCTGGTCCAGTGCAGACGACAGTTCAGTTAATAAACCAAAAATTACAATACAGAAGATGAGTACCTTTAAAGCCACAAAGATGTAACGATAATGAACAAAAAGCCCCAGAGCTGACCCTACTATGAGCTTAACAGTGTTCCAAGGCTTTCCAATGCTCCCATTTCCAGTTCCTCAAACATAAAGCTTCTTGTTATTCTCAACAGTATAATCAGATATTAAAACAGAACTCTTGTCCTTTCATTTCTAAAATTCCGTGCCCATCATTTGTGCAGCGATCCATTACAGTCAAATGCACATTTAAATGGCCAAAGTAGAAAAGGCCACCTCTTTCACATGTGGCCTTGGGCCATGCTTTTATACTCTGGTCAGGTATGGCCTAAGGCTGGCTGCCCTTCAGGCAAAGTCAGGATGCTGGGCTAGCAGACCCACCCGCAAGGGCTCCACAAGTCAATCTAGTCCTTCCCCAGCCCACAGCTGTGGACTCTGCAGCTGTCCATCCAGCACCACCTGCCCCACTTTTCAGATCTCAGCCACCAAGGACATTCTCCGACCATCAACATATAAACCATTATATGAAAACTTGTACTAATTTGTAAATATTTCACAACTGACTTTGTATGGTCCAAGCGTTATACACTAGCTAGGCCGAGTGTGACTAAAGAGTAACACTGAGCAAAGAGTTTGTCATCAAAGCTAATACTCTTTTTCAAATTATAAGAAAAATAAAAAGGGATGGTGGTGAAAAAATAATGCCCAAATGTGTATTTAAAATTGGGTCTAAGAGCATTTTCCAAGATTCAGAGTTCCAGCACTTTCTGAAAGGGTGATGTTTCTTATCCTGTTGTTCCTAAGAACGCCTTTCAAACATCATAGCACATCTTCAATGAGATCTTTCTTAATTTGTTCTAGCGAATGGAGAACATAGTGATAACGCAGGGTTCAAAGTTGAGAAAGAAGTCCACAATCTAAACCATATCTTAGCATATTCAATATACACTAAGAGCTGGGGAGGAGAGGGGAGCTGAGAAGGGACACAGTACTCACTCCTGGGGTCCGGTGCACAACCAGGAGGCCGGACGCGGTACAAATGGACCGCCAAGGAGCAATAACAGCAACTCCAGCCTCTGCGCCCAGAGGATCACGTGCCCCGGCCCGCTTCCCCCAAGGCCGGCGGGCAGCAGCCCGCTCCACTGGCAGCAACCCGCTCCGCCAGGCGTCCCTACGGCCGCAGCTCGAGCCTCCCAGCCGGCAAGTTGGCGCGGAGGATGGGGGCCTGAGTGAGTACCGTCACCCGCAGCGCGGGGGCACCCGAATTCTCCAGTCTTCGTCGGCCCCCACGTTCCCCCTCTCCGGTCCCGCGCCCCGCGGCACCGGTGGGCCCGCGTCTACGTGACGGGCAGCGGAGAGCCGAGGGCGGCTGGAGGCGTCTCGGCCCGCGCTGACCCGGGGCACCGGCCTCGCGCGGGGATCTAGCGCCCGCGCGGAGTGGAAGGCTCCCCCGACCGCAACGCAGACCCGACGCCCGACCTGCAGTGGAGGCGGCGCGAGCACCCGGTTTGGCCCCCGCTTACCTGCGGCGGCGGTTCCGCTCCAGCCCGCGGGCAGCCTGAGGGAGGCGACGGCTAAATGGATGGCTAGGACCAGCGAGGGCAGGCGAGCTCGCGGGTGACCAAATGGGCGGGACCGGCCTGGGGCGCGCGCGGGGCCCCGGTGCCCGCCGCCGCCGCTGCCTTGGGAGCCGCCTGGGCCGCAGCCGAGCCGGGCGGCCCTCATGAATGGGACGCGGCGGCGGCGGCGGCGGCGGCGGCGGCGGCGGCGGCGGCCGAGCGGGCGCGCTGGCGGGCGGGCGGGCTGGCGTCGCGCGCAAGCCCCTCCCCGGCCACGTGATGCCGTGCGCCACCGCCCCCTCCCGGCCGCACGGCGCCCTCGAGGCCCTTTTCCCGGATCCCGGGTCCCGGGTACCTGGCCCCTGGCCGCTAAGTGCACCTGGTTCGCTGCTTTTGCCCTATGCTTCCCAGCCAGGTGCCCAGGTCTCTCTGGTGCTTGGAGCTACCGGAGCATTACTTTTCTAAAAAAAGTTTCTTCTGGTTCCCATGGCAACCCTGCGGCGCGTCACGTGGAACACAGCCCGGTTGCCAAAAAAAGAATATTATTAAAGTGCAAAAAAAAAAAAAAGGAATCAACTTGAATATGTCTCGTAATCCGCTTTGGATCAGCAGTATCGGGTCTGTCTGTCTGGTTAGTCGTCGTCATCATTATCATGCTATTCCTCTCCACCCACCCCACAAAATGTCTATTACACATCCCATTTGAAAAATATACTTGATAAGAAATAGATTTCCAGTACTGTCGATTATTGCTGCACACTGGTTTTTACCTTTTTTCAGCCTTTTCTATTAATGAAAGTTATGAATGGAAGTACATGTATTCCTTCAGAATGCCAGTTAAATTCTCAGTATGCCCCCTGTGTCTGATCAATTAGATAGCTTTGAGGCCTGAAAAGTAGGCCTTTATAGAAAGCTTCTTTCTGATGGACCTAGCAACAGTACGTTTCTTTCCACAGATGGCTTGTGGTGTGAAAGAGCTGTATTAGACCCCAGGAAACAGGCTCCGAGTTGCAGGGCCCACTGGCTGATCCTGCACAACCACTTCCTCTCCTTGGCCTCATCCTTAACCAAGGCTCTACAGAGACACAGATGGTTTTACTGGTCCACGTACTGGTCCACTAGGAATTTCAGCAAAATTAAAACATTTTAAAACAAGGACTTTCCCTCCATATATTTTATTCTACCTTGGAGAAGTGGAATTACAGTGGAAAAAAAACTCCATCCTCATGTTCTACATCAATAAAATGGAAATGCCTATCTCACTGTTTTGAGACTTGCATGGGATTACCTATAATGTGCCTAATTTAATTTCACTCCCCAGCCTGGAACATGCTATTACTGATGCTCTCATTCTTTTCTTTTATTTTATTTTTTCCACTTAGACTTTTCCTGTTTCTCTCAGCTATTTCCACAGCCTCCTGCTTGGGAGGGATATATTCAGCCAACTTCCCTCCTTCCTTTCATCATTAAGTGAGCCCTAGACCTTCCCTTACTCTCCACACAGTCTAAGGTTTGATGCTTCACTCTGAATGATTAGTTCACGTTTCTACAATTTCCTCATTCTCTGCTGTGTACTTAATTTAAACTACCACTTAAACAAAGTAGGGACTCATTACATAGTTGTTGCATGATATCCCTAAGAAGTGTGAGGAGTCACCAAATTCCCACCTACTCCCTTGAAATGTCAGAGGAAGCTCTTGCTTCACATGCCCTACCACCTTCTTGAAGAACAACCTCACTCTGATCATTGTTCCCTCTTGACTCTGGATTCATTCCTTAGTTTTAGCAGGCTCACGTTTCCCCTACCATTTAAGAAGTAGGTGAAGGTAGGAAGAGGAAGAGAGGAACAAGGAAGAAGGAGACTTTCTTTTTCCTTTGTTTCCCCTTAGGCTCTCTACTTATTTCCCAGCTCCCCTCCCCAGCTAAGCTACCTGCAAAGAACTCTCTGCTTTTTCACTTCTTCACAGTCTGTTCCTGTTCCTTTTCCACTCCTAACACTGTTCAGGCTAAAGTCAGCAATAACTTTCTATTTACCAGATGCAGTAGATCCTTTTCACATCCTCTCTCACTATTGCTGTAAGGTTAGTTGCTACTAAACACAATTTCCTTCTTGAAACTCCCTCCTCCTCCCATTATGTGGAACTCTGAGAGCCATATGTCTCAGTGGTTTCAAACATCAGGAGTATGGCCAGAGTGATGTCAAATTCAAGCTTATCCTGTTTGCTTTTTTAAACTTACTCCTCCTGACTTTTCTGTCCTGGTTAATTACACCATCCTAGCCAGCAGCTAAGATGGAGTCTCATTTCCTTCCTAGTCCATTTCCATTAAATCATTTCTACTCTCTAAAGTGCCCTGCAACACTCCTTGTGTTGGCTTCCCCTGGGTTTACAATAATTGTACAGCTGTGTGACCTCACCCCCCCAGCAATCAGGCTCTCACTGTGTCTCTGTGTCTGGTTCATCGCAGACATATCCAAACTGGTCTCCTGGCTCTCTAGACATGCATAGCTCTAAGAACTTTACTCCAAATTGCAGATCTGACCATGGCACAAGTTATTGGCAATCTATTACCTAGAGTCAAAACTCCTAACTCCCAAGCATAGTATCCAGGGTACACTTTTTCTCTCCAATTTTCTCTCTTGCTCCTTCTAACCTATATGCTTCGGTCATTCCTTTTGCAACAGGGTAATTTTTTAAATACTTACTTTGATTTTTCTCCTTGCATTTCTGCCTTTCTCTGGTCCTCTCCCCCCTGCCAGCATACCCCCTTTGTGGGAATGCATTCTGCTTGTCTTTTGGGACTTCTGGAAAGTAGAAGTTGCCTATAAGATACTTCCTTTTGATCTCAAAGGTCCAACTCTCTAAATGTTAAGAACTCATCTAAATCTAGAGGGAGAGGGCCAGGAAGAAGGGGGTCTCTTTGAAAGAATCCTGATGTAGGAAAGAATTTTCCCCTAGAATCAGCCTGGGGTAAAAAGGGGGGTGGCTCTATGCCTTCCTTCTGAGCAATTCCAGGGAAGGTTATGAAACTTTAGGGAAATAACTGTTCTTCCCACCTTATTCATCTCTTTTGTGAGGACAAAGATCATTTAGCATTTTCTGAGCCATCGCAGAATGCATGGTTCTTTCGGTAATTCTAACTACAAATCTCTGAGGTAGCTACTGTCCTAAACTTCAATGTATCTGTGGAGGAACTAAAGCACAGAGAGTAACTGGGCTTCCTCCTCAGACCTGCTTAAATCCCAAGCTTATTTTTTTGTTGTTGTTTTTGTTAAGTGCAGGCAGGAATGAAGGTGAGTAGGAAGACAGGCAGGGAGAGGAGGATGTAGCATTTATTTGTTTGTTTTTGTTTTTGTTTTTTGTTTTTCAGTTGCTTGGTTGTTTCCCCTGCCCCGGGATATAAATCTGGGTCCTTGGGATGTATGTGAACAGCACCAGCAGAGGTGGTGAACCAAACTGCTATTCTGCCAGGGTGCCCCAAACCTGCATTTTTAACCATTAATCCCAGCCATCTTACCTTAGTGCCTCTACTATTCTACCATAGTCAATGTCTCTTTTTCTCACGTTCCTAGTCCGCACGTACAGGCCAGAATCCTAGTACTTATTCCATGCGTAGTAGGTGCCCAACAAGTATTTGATGAAAAATAAACGAGGATTTCCATCTTCTGTAATATGCTTGTCTAGGTGTGTGGACGAGCTAAATACTGAATGAAATATTAAAAAGTACTGTAGAAGACATTATAAACTGGAAAGAAATGAAGTAATAGCACCGAGACAGTCAAGACCAGAACCAGAGAGGTACGCAGAGCCCAAGTCAGCTTTTGCCTAGAAGGTAGTTGCTAAATCTAGTGAACTTGAATTCGGTTTTGTCAGCTTTGTGGGGTTTGGGAACAGAAGGAATAAGCCTCAAGTTTGCTTGAAGTGAGGACTTTAATAGGAAGACCCAACAAAGATGGGACACCAAAAACAAAACCACAGACTAAGAAAAAAAATCAATTATTTTTAAACTTACCTAAAGCTGATCACAGATTGAGCCATCAGGCAAGTTTCAACAAATCCTGTATGATACAGACAATATTCTCTGACAACAATGCAATTAAGGAAGGAATCAATTTTAAAAAAGATAACTAGAAAAACCCATTTGTTTGGAAACTTGTGGGTCAAAACTAAATTATGGAAATCTGACAATATTTAAATGCTTTTGTCACATTTGATACTGTATGTGGAAGCTTAAAAAATAAAACTAAAAAATTAATAAAAGAGACATTTGTAAATGTAAAGCTTATATTAGAAGAGTAAATAGTTTGAAAGGTAAAGAGCAAAAAAATTTTAGAAAAATAACATCAAAATAAAGTCCAGTAAAGTAGGATTTTAAAAAAGGAAATAATAAAGATAAAGTTGAAAACAAGCATACAGTACAAAGGATCAATTAAGCCAGATACTAGACTTGTAAAAGACATTTTACAAATCTTTGGTGGAAAATGATCAAGAAAAAAGAGAAGGCACAGCGAAGTGAGGAATAAAGAAAAAGTGATAAATTACACATGATGTAGAAATTACAAAGATGAGACCTTTGTGGACATCATTTTACTTAATTTGGAAGCTAAAATACAGTAGAAAATTTTCAATGTAAGTTAATAAAACTAAAATAGAAAACCAGAATAGACTCATACTCATCCAAGAACTTAAATATATTGTTAAATATTATCTCTTAAGAAAAATTTAGGCTGGGCATTCCCTGTGCCCCTGCCCAGTGCAGTCCACAGACATCCTAGAGACCAGGCTCTGGACCCAGGGTAAGGAGCAACTAAGTGAAATAAATCAAGTGCTTCTTCCTCCTCTCTACCTGCCCACCTGCCTCTGCTCGCCTTTTTCCTGCCTGCACCTTTCCTTTGAAAAAAAAAAAGAGAAAAAGAACAATTTAGATGGAAGCAATTTTCCTGGTGATTTCTACCAAGTGCTCAAGGAATAAATAATTCCACTTTCACACAAGCGATCTGGAGTATGGAAAAGAAGGTTTATTCCTCAACTAATTTTATCAGTATAAAATTATACCAAATCTAACTAGGAGAGGGAGAGACACAAAAATTTCAAATCGACATTACTTATAACTAGAAACAAAAGTCCTCAGAAAATTTTCAGCAAATTGAATCCAGAAAGTCGATACCTCATAACCTAACTGCTTTATCCAGGAATGCAAGATTAATTTCAGATGAGAAAAATTAATGTAATTAATGTAATTCACATTAAAAGATTAAAGGAGAAAAATCATAACCTCAGTGGATGCAGAAAAAGCCTTTGATAAAATTCAGTATTCACATAGATGAATTTCACAGAAAACTAAGATTCTTTTTCTTGATAAAAGGTATTTATAAAAACCTACAGCAAATGTCATAAGTAACAACAATTCCTTTTAACAGAGGGAACAAGATAAATGTGCTGCATTTCCACTTCTATTCATTATAAACTAGAGGTCCCAGACAGTGGAATAAGGCAAGAAGAAGAAATTAAATATATGCAGAATGAAATGGAAGAAATCACAATGACATGATAGTATATGTAGGAAATTCAAAAGACTATGGACATAACATATTAAGGTATGAAGCAAAACTTTTTCTTAATTTTTGTTTTTAAAGGATAGTTACTGGCAGGAATTTAGGTTGAGTAGGTAAGCAGGCAGGAAGAGAGAGAAATAAGAAGCATTTTATTTTACTTCTATTTAGTTGTTCATCTTGGTTGTTCTCCCTGGGCCTTGGAATGCATGTGAACTTCACACAACTGGAGGCAGGGGACCTAGCCATTACTCCACTGGGGTGTCCCAAAAACCAAAACTTTTTGAAGGATTCCATTTACACTGTTTGCTATAATTACCTTGTACTCCTTAGACTATCATGTTTTCACATGCTGCCCTTTCTTCATCAACCCTAAAATAAAAATACTACCATCTGTTTCTTTGGGTCTTTATTTCCATATAAAGATTTCCATATCACACAAAACATAATAAATAAATGTGTGTGCTTTTTTTTCCTGTTAATCTCTGTCAGTTTAATTTTCAAAGCCAGGGAGGGAAACTAAGAGGGCCACAGAGAACATTGGATCATAGCTACATAAGTGTGTGTATATTTCACAATAAAAATAGGAAATAATAAATGAACACATCTTTTTTTTTTAATGTTCTTTTATATCTACAAGCTTTGTTAAGTTTATTCCCTCATATGTAAGGCAAAGTCTTGCAGCTTCCCTAACAAGCTATAAGGAATAGCTTCTGCATTGCAGTTTGTTTTGCAATAAATCCTTTTAAAGGATGGTGGGGGGAGTTATGTAAGATGAAAAAAAGTTAAAAGAAAATAGTAGAAGCATGAAAGCTCTTCCACTCTGCTACTCATAATGTACCCACTTTCAAATGATTTCATTTAGGTTTTTTTGCATTATTTTCAATCCACGGATTTTCTTGTTTTCACTGGTCATGCGCTGCCAGGGACATAAAACCAGGGAACTGGACAGCCAGGTATTACAACTGCTGCTAGAGCAGAAATACCCTGGTAATCTTGCTGCCCTGACTGCTGGACCCCTCCAGGCGAGGCAGTTCATCATGTTGAGAGTGTTTCATTCCATCACTAGCTGTTAGGTTTCCTATAGGAAACCTTCTTGAGGTCCCTCGTTGTCATCTAAGAGACACAATTTCTTCAAAAATCATTAACTTGTTAGAATACCTACCACCTTCCAAAGTGGGTAGTTTGAAGTATATGTATTCCATGAATTCTGGGCATGACCTGTGGAGCAGTGGTTTGGTCAATGCTTCCTGCCAAAGTGCAGGCCACATACATCCCACAAAACCAAGTTCATGTGTTGGGCTGATGTACGACTTAATAAATGTACAACTTAATAAAAATAAATGAGGGGCTTCTTCCTCTCTCTTCCTGCCTTCCTGCCTATTCACCCTCATTCCTACTTGCACCTATCCTTAAAAAAAAAAAAAAAGTCTGCATAAAAGATATTTGATTATCAGCACCTTGAGCCTTGTCTGCTTCTTTGTAGTGCTAAGCTTTCTTCAGCACCTATTTTTCATCATAAACGTAAGGATAATGATAATAACAATTTTAGAAGATTGGAGGGTAGGAAGGATTTTAACTTGTTTAATAAGGGCCCTGCCTTCAAGCGTGTTAGAAATGTCCTCAACAATTCAAGACCAGTTTGGAAAACATGTTTTCTGTGAATATTAACTTTCTTGTGCTTCAAGACTGCTTGTTTCAAGCAGGCACTATCTTTCTTTCCCAGAATAGCCACTAATTTGAATGGAAAGTCTGAACTACCACAAACTGTTTTTAAAGAATATGTCTGCAGAATATGTCCGGTCTCTTTTCACCCTTTCAAAGACCACCCTTTGTTCTTCCTCAGACTCCATCTTTGGGTATTCGTTTTCCATACTGATCCCATGAGGTATGCGCTCCCTACCATTTTTTTTGCCTTCTTCCCATTTACTTCATTTTGAAAACTCTCCTAACTAAATTAATTTTCATGGTGACACAAAATGTTTTTCTTTTTCTCTCTCCTTTATATTTCTCTAGATGGCTTCCTAGTGTCAAATAAATTTCTCCCAATGTAAAAAAGTCTTGGGAGTGGGAGAAGGGGAGGTTAAGGCTTTGTAGATGTTTTTCTTGCCAGAACTTGGTTTCAGTGTTTTTTTGTCATTAAGTAACAATCCTAAGAATTTATGAAATAAATGCTTAGTTTAGAAGGCTATGTAGTTGCTAGCTGATTGACTAAGCTATGGTGTATCTCCGTAAGCTGGCTAGTTACCTTCACCCTGCACAAACTTTGGTGAGGAAGGAGACTGCTTCTGAACTCAAGGATGGCCCAGTTTGTATTAACTTCTGGCTGGGGAAGAATGTAGCTCATGTCTCAGAAGAGTATTAAGGAAAAGAAAAGGCACAACCAAAATGGGGGTTCTTAAATGTTTCCTTGTTGGACATCTGCTATCATTTTCCCTCAGTCAACATATCCCACCCCCTTTCTAACCTTCCTTCCAAAACACCAGGCAATACAGAGACTTTCTGTTTTAACCCTGGAAGGGAGAAGATAAAGGAGAAGTACAAACAGAGGAATGGCAGTAAGGAACGCATGATAAGACAGAAGGCCAGGCCCCTGCTCACGAACAGAAGGAAGCTTTAATAACTGCCCCATGAACAAGAAACAAGAGCAGTTTTAGGAGTGGGGTTAGGGGTACCTGTGGAAAAAATCTTCCCAGAACAATCAATATCGATATCAAATAACCACCTTCCCTTTCCACTTTTCAGTTCTCCACAAATTTTCTGAACTTTATTTATTTTTTTTTTAAAGAAAAGGCAGACAGAAGGAAGAAGCATTTTTCTTTTATGTTTATTTAATTATTCATCTTGGTTGCTTGCCCAGCCCCGGGTCTTGAACCAGGGACCTTGGTTCAATGCATGTGGACTACACCAGGTGAACTAATTCACTAGACCACCAGGGCACATCTTTTCTTAACTTTCTTAAAACATAGCTTCCCTTGTCTGTAGTTCAGAAGCTGATGCAACCAAAGATTGTGACAAGGGGTATGGAATGAAAGGACTCGATTTAACACTAAAGAACATTGGAACTGGGAATGTGAAATTAACAATGGAAACAATCTATTTTAGATTTGAGTCTAAATTTAGATCACAGCGTAGAAAAGTCTGAACAGGCCTGAAAAGTTTTCCTTTATGTCTGGGCACCTCATCTGTTTTAGCTTCAGAAAGGAAGTTTTATATTTTATGTTGTTTTTATTTTAGAGGTAAAAAGTTCCTGAAAAACGAGTCTCCTAGCTTCAGAGTCTTATCAACTCTCTTCTGAGTTGTACTTAGCAAAACCTTATAGTGTTTGCTAAAACTCTTTCCCTCATCACTATCAGATAGGATAGGCCTGACGGATGTTTGTTTGGGTGTAACCAAAATAGTTGTTAGGTGCCAACTGTGCCCAGATATTAGTGTTCTAGGCCTTTGAAGGGCTGGGCTAGTTTTAAGAGAAAATATAGCAACCTGGAAATAGTCACAGCAGCAGCCGCACTCCTAGAGTCCACGTGGCTAAATCAGTGAAAGCCAAAAGGGATGGTTTGGATTATACACACCACTTCCACTTATCCCCACCAGTTCTTTCATCATTCTTAGGTCCCATCTGTTATGTAGACATTCCCCTGTCCTCCCATGTTTGTTCTCTCCACTGTACTCAGCTGGAATGTTTTCTGGATGTTTCACTTCTATTCTTCCAGGTTCTGGAAGTGCCAGTGCTGCTTCTTAAATATGTAATTTTTCCTTCCATTTTACTAAATGGCAAAGTAGTTTATTGGTATCTCACACAACGCCCTGTACTATGATTATTAATATGTAAATCCAATCTCCCTTTCCAGATTATTTGACATTGACCTTTTAGCGCATTACATTGTTATTATTGTTTCAGTAATATCTAACACCATGTCAAACACATTGCAGAAAGCTCAGTTAATGTTTGATGCATAAATGGTTAGCTTTGGCCTTAAGTAAGAACAAAGATGACACTACTCAGTAGATGAATTACACCAAGTAGCTAATGTCCTCTGGGAAGGAAAACAGTGAGCAGTGTCCTCAGCTCTGTCTTTAGCTACAACACAGAGCTCATTGCATTTGCTTCTTCCAATCTCCAACTTTCTTTTCTACTTCTTCCCACTGTGTTCCAGCCAAACCCACTTCCTTGTCACTGCTGCAAAACTTCTTGCTCATTCTTGGATCTATAAGCTTCTATTACAACATTAGTCTTAGCTGAAATCCCCTACTTCTCTGCTTCTGTTTGTCTAAGGCTTGTCCTCCCTTCCAGGTTCAGTCCTTTCCTCCTTTAGGAAAGCTTCCATAATGAATTTAGCTCTTGGAGCAGTGTGCTATGAACAAAGGACAACGGGTTCAGACTCACCATCCCTACACTCGTTTCTGCTTGGCTACTAGCCTGGCAATTTGTTTCATATCCTTTGATCTCTTACTTTTCATCCGTAAAATGAGTACTTAGATGACATGGTCTCCAAAGCCCTTCCTGGATTAATACATTACATAATACTAATCTTCCAATCTACCAGTCTTAGAACTTCTAGCACATGTATTCTTGTAACCATTCATTTGGTATTAAACCTATTGTGCCCTGCATTGCTATTTATCTTTTTCTATACAATTCTGGTTCACCTCAGGGAATTACCAAAAATATGTCCCTTATTTACAATCCTATTGTTTAGGATAACAGTTTTAGTAATAAATATTTTTAGTAATACTGGAGGGAGGTAATACAGAAGGGGAATAAGACTTAGACAGCTAGAAGCAGAGAAGTAGGGCACTTCAGGTAAGAAGAATGTCATAGAAGCTGCAGACCCAGGTGTGAGCATCAGAATGACAGTAAGAGAGTTACTGAAGTCC
Source organism: Solenodon paradoxus (assembly GCA_004363575.1). Classification (NCBI taxonomy): domain Eukaryota; kingdom Metazoa; phylum Chordata; class Mammalia; order Eulipotyphla; family Solenodontidae; genus Solenodon; species Solenodon paradoxus. Next base: position 128,147 of record RJWH01001122.1, read on the forward strand.
ATCTCTTTTTCCTGGTGCTGTTTTGAGGTACTGCCACCACACAAAAACCCTTCTGGAACTTAGTCAGGGATGAAAGAGTTACCTACTAACAAAGGAGTACTTATTGTTAAAACCATGAGCTCCACGCCTATTTTCTTGTGACTTTCTGTCTTTGTAATTCTTTTATATGTAACTCAGGTTTTTTTTTATTTGAGGAAAATAATCCCAATATTGGCAGGTACCATTGGTTATAATCTTTTTTTTTTTTTTTTTTTTAAATTTAAGGAAAGCTTCAGGCAGGGTTGAAGGTGAGTAGGCCAGTAGACAGGAAGATAAATTTAAAAGCATTTTATTTTTATTTAGTTACTCATCTTGGTTGTCCCCCCCAGCCCTGGGATGTGAACCCAGTTTCTTAGGATACATGTGGACTGCACTCAGCCAGAGGCTCCTGACCTGGCCACTACTCTACCAAGGCCCACCTCAGTTACAGTCTTTATTTCTATTTCCCTTCTCATTTGTCTAGCGCTACTATAAAGGCTAGAACACATAGGTTATTGTTTTCTACCTTCTCTTGCAGCTAGAATTGTCAGTGGGTCACAGTAGTCACCAGTAAGACCTAATGGAAATGTGTAAGTATCATTGTTTCCCTCCTACCTGTTCCTTTAACAAGTCTGTAACACACATGTATTGACTGGAGCTATAGCAGCTCTTTTGTGACCATGAGGGTATTAGTAGACAGCAAAAACCAACCTGTAAAGGCTGACAGAACAGAAATATAGAGACCGCAGATTTTGACAGCATCACTGAGAGTTTTCCTAGCCCTGGACTATACACTATGGAACTTCTTGTTATATGAGAAAAGTAAGTCCACTCTCCATTTAATTTAAGCTAGTGATTTTGAGGTTTTCAATGACTTCCAGTTGAGTTCATCTCTCTTGGGTATACCATTTCACTGGCTTGTTGTAAGGGTAAATGAGGGCCTGCCCTGGTGGAGTAATGGTTAGGTAAGTTGCTTCTGAATGATCACAGGCCACATCGCTTGGGTTCAAGTCCCAAGTCGCAGGGGAAACAACCAGATAAACAACTAAATAAAAATAAAATGCTACTTTCTCTCTCTTCCTGCTGGCCTGCCTGCTTCCTTCATTCCTGCCTGTATCTTTCCTTAAAAGAAAACAAAAACAAAAAGTAAATGAGAAAATAGCATGAATCCCTTAGACTTTCCCATAGTAAGCCCTCAACAGATAGTTGTAGTTATGATTTTAAATTATGCTTTCTTACCCCCTCCATTCTGCTCCCTCTACCCTATGGTATCCGAACTTCATAAGGTAAGGTATATAGGTATTAATCATCTTTTTTTACCCCCATTAACCAATAAATTCCTGAAGATATGCTACTGAGTTGGTCTCTTCATGCTGCTGTAACAAAATACCTTATAAACAACAGAAACATTCCTCGCTGTTCTGGAGGCAGAAGTCTGAGGTTGGCATGCCAACATGGTTGGGTGAGGACTCTCTTCTCAGCTGCAAATGCCAACTCCCTATGTCCTCACCCAGAGAGAGCTCTGGAACCTCTTTTATAAGGGTAGCACCTCGTGACCTAATAACATCTCAAAAGTGCTTGTTATTGTTAAATATATCACCTTGGGGGTTGGGACTTTAATAAATCATGGGCAGATACAGTCAGTCCATACAACTACCTTATTTCAAGATGCCATCAAAAGCAACATCTTTTCAGAGAGCAAGAGAACTTGATTATTGAACTGAGACATTGGCCTTCACCTCTCTCTAACTTTCTTCCCTAAGGGAACCATGTCCAACAAAAACCCTCCTTTCTTTGCTCCTGCACCTACAAAAACTTACCTCAAGTCATTCCTGAATGCATTCTCCAGCTCCTCACAAGCTGATTCATTCTCAGCCTTCTAACTTCAGCTCAATCGGCCCCAATGAGAGGGCCTTTCCCTGACAACTTTTTCCAACGTTGCCTCCCCCATTAATCTCTATCTCACCATCCTGATTATCTTCTGTAACTGTTTGTTGTTTCCTTCCCCAGCTGTGCAGAACCCTGTATTAAAGCCGGACCGCGTCTGTTTTGTTTGCCATTGTGCCCCTAGCAGAGAGCACAGAGTCTGGTACGTTCTAGGTGCTTTTTATGGACGGATGGAGACATCTTTGTCTCTCTGCCATGTGAGGACGCAGCAAGAAGGCAGCTGTGAAAAGCCCAGGAAGTGTCTCCTCACTGGAAGCCAACCATGGTGGCATCCAATCTCAGACGCCTGGCCTTGTGAACTGTGAGCAGTACGTTTCTATTGTTTAACCACCAGGTCGATGGCATTCTGTTATAGCAGCCTGAACTGAACAAGATAGTGTTCAATAAGTATTTGTTGATTCAGAAAACAAACTTCTAAAAGCTCAATGCAGTTTTAACTCTAGGCTAAAAATCAGGTTGATATAATAGAATAAAAAAGGTTTTTCGTGTTAGAAGGATTCTTTGTTTTACAAAACGATTCAGGACAGATTTAAAAAATTATTCAGGTTCACTTTCAAAAATTTCCTTTTATGTTTAAATTTTCAGGAACAAGGCAAAAATATTACATGAAGTACACCTTAAGCAAGTTCCTTGATGTTTTGGGTGTCAGTTTTTCATCTGTGCCATAGAGATAATAATACTACCTACTTCTTAGAGTTGTTGTAAGGGTGGAGTTAATATACATGTAAAGCATTTATTAAGACCATGCTATTATTATTATCATCCAATAAAAGTATAGCCTTATTCAGAGAAGACACAGAAGTTAGAGGTGATGCCTATCTGAAGACTTAGAAGGAATCTTTCAGGTAAAATTTTAATATTTATTTAAATGCTCTTTATTACTGTGTAGAAAAGTCTATTTCTTTTGCAGGTTACTTACAAAAGTCCAAACATGAAATGCCAAGCACCTTAGTTAAGGGGGAGAACCAAGTGATTTAGTCAGTAGCTAGAACTAACCTGTGTTTTGAGCAACTAATAATAAAGAACAATTTTTTTTTTAAAGGAAAGGTGGTGGCAGGAATGAAGGACAGCTGAGGTAGGTGGGAAGATAGAGGAGGAAGAAGCATTTTATGTTATTTTTATTTAGTTGTTCATCCTGGTGGTTCTCCCAGGTCCAGGATGTAAACCTTGGTGCTTGGATGTGTGTGGATTGAGCCCGCCGAAGGCAGCGGACTAAACCACTGCTCCACCAGGGCATACCTAAGGAACAAATTTTAAGAAGCAAAATGTTCACCATTTTCTAACTTCCATGAAGAGTTTCGGCCCTCTGTGAGGCATTTGTCATTTGGCGACCGCCAACATCCAAAGCCGTCTAGGTTCAGGAAAGCTCCACTGTACAAGTCTTGGTGGGGAAAGTCAGAAAGAGACGCTGCCTTATTTCTGTCTGCCTCGTGCCAGCTTTAGAGCCCTTCCAGGTGTAAAGCATTTATGTTGGTTAAACTGAACATGTCAACAGGAAAAAGAAAAGTTTCACAACCAGAAAAGGCTACACTGTGAGTCAGGGGTTCTGTTCTGTTCTCAGCAAGTTCCACGGTGACTAACTGACCATTTTTGGGTTTCTGCTTCTGTATGTATCACATGTAAATGAACCTGCTTACCTACCTGCCATGATGTAAGAATTAATCAGTGGCTGAAAATTATCTTGGTGTAGTCATATAGAATTGTACTGCTTATACTAAAATAATTTTTATTTAACCCACAGTTATTTATATTTAACCCACAATTATTTGTCCCATGAGTTTCCTTTGGCTACTTAACCTTGTGCTTCATTTCCCTTCAGACTTTTTCTGCTTGTGTCCTACTTCATTGCATTTCAGTCGTTCATGCTGTGTAGTGATTTGTTTTCCTGAAAGGTCTGGTCTGAGTCACTTGGAATGATGTGTCTCCTGACAGCTGGTGAAGTGAGGTGATTTCTACGACAGGAGCTTATTGGGCGGAGTCTTCACCACTGTTTACCAACAGACAGTTGATCCTTGCAGGTGCAGCATGACTGGAGCCCTGAAATATTCTTCTTCCCTAAAACATGGTCTCCACTGTGGATCCTGGATTTCATATTGGGCTCTTTGTAAACATAACATGTATTTTTCAAATGGGATTAATTTTTTCCTCTAGGAGTCTCATCACTGAGCTTGAAGGACACTGAGGGAATGGGCTTAGGACAGGAATGGCAGGAGAGGCCGGTCGGTGGGATAGCTGGGCTGTGTTGGGAGACAAGCCTGACATGAGTATTAAAGTGGAGGGGCTGGTGAGTGGATCCAGGTGAAATGCGCAAAAGGAAGGTGTGACCACACACGCTGGCCTAGTGGATAAAGCACCAGACATAGTCCACATACATCCCAGTACCCAGGTTTGAGACACAGGGCCAGGGAAACAATCAAGATGAACAACTCAATAAAATAAAGTGTTTCTTCATCCTCTCTCTTGCTGCCTGCCTGCCTGCCTGCCTGCTTGTCTTCATTCCTGCCTACACCCTTCCTTAAAAAAAAAGAAAAAAAAAAGCCTTGAAGAAGAAAGAATCCAATTTTCCTGCTTGATGAACTGCTACAGGCTAATGCTGATTAATTACATTATACTGGGGGCAGTTACTTTTGGAAAAATTGATCATAACATTCTCCACTTATCTCCCCATCAAACTTGAGAAAAAGTATAATGTGCTTTCCAGAAAGATGTTTTCTTATATAAAGTAAATGGAGAAATTTGTAAGGTATCCTATTGCTTTAATGATTCCAAAACTCAGATTGAAAATAGGATTGTATGTATTTATTTGCCTATAACTTAATTCCAGTTGTCACAACAAATGAAAATGATGACGGAAGTGGGACTTGCAAGTGTGTTTTATGGACAGCTGCCATCTGTCTCCATGACAAAGCCTCCTCAAGAACAAGGTTCCTGGCGGGATTCCTAGTTAATTGCTCCCACTTTGTCTCTAGTCTTTCTGAGAAAAATCTTTCATGCACCTCAAATGATAGTGCTTATAGAAATAATATTAGACCTTTTGGGTGGAGGTCATGGGAAATTGAGCTTTTCTGGGGGAATGTTATAGAGGAAATCCTTAGGTTTTGGAGGTAGCTGAATGTTGTTTTCTTAATATTCATAGCAAGTCAAGAATGCATCTACCAAATGTGGGTGCTCCACCTTTGGGCCTCTAGTCTTTGGAACATTCAGTGTAGCCGGGGAGAGAAAGATAACGGGGTGGAGATACCTGGTCTCCACACTTTTGCTCTTATTGTCACATGACCATGAACAGAGGGCTTTACCTCCCTGAGGTAGTTTGTCCGTTTATAAAGCAGTGGCCATAATTGAACTGGACTGCTCCACTGGACTGTCCATATTACTGTGTGCTCACCAGAGTGCCGTCCCAACCAGGAGGCACTTAAAAACACATTTCATATAAAAGATAAAATAGTTTCAGTAAAAACATTAGGTAACCTCAGTAAGAAAATTCCACCAAAAATGAATTACTGAGTCCACACACTTCAAATGATTTCAGTTGCTGACTGAGAAGGGAACAGTTTTTAACAGTCACCAGGGGAGTAAAGTTTACACACCTGAAGTACTTCTTTTGGTGCTAAATGGCTTTTAATCAATTAGTCAAACTCAACATGAGACAAAGAACTTTTGATTGTGTGTAGCAAGACTCATTTCAACAGATTCAGCTGAATGCCTGAATGAGGCTTCACCACATTGTAATATCTAATAAGGTCAAATCCGTGGGAAGGAAGCCCACAAGTCACCTGTTCCAGTCAGGAGTGGCCGGTACAGATTTGTGGTCCAGTCTGGTGACTGACTCTGTAAACTATTTTCTGCACTACATTTCCTCAATCGCAATAGCAGGAATTCCTACTTAGGAAAGAAAGAAATTTATGGCACTATTTAGCCCTCAGGGATAGAGTTACTGAACAGTTTTGAAAATACATATATGACATAGAAGCCGGCACCTGTTCGGTTCCCCTTGCAAGGCTGTCATAGTCCTAGACAGTCTCATGTCCCTTCACTACGTATTAAAAGCGCTTCCTCCATTGTGGAAAAGTAGCCAATGGATTCCAGAATAACAGATTTAAAAGATCCGGGGATTATCAACATGTCTGATCTAGTTCCTGCTTGCTGAGATAAGTGAATGCGCAGATGGACCACCCACAGAGGTCTCAGGATCGGGTTGAACAGGGAGAAGTATGTATTTAAGATCATCTGAGCAAAGATCTAGAAAGGAGATACTGAGCATCCTGGGAAAGAGCACATAGCGGGCATAGGTCTGTCTGGAGGAGGCAGGAAAAAGCCATGCAGGCTGGAAGCCAGGCTGCATGACGCACGAAAGCACACAGGGTGCTTATTTCAAGACCAGCTGAAAGGAATGGAGACTAGATTGAGGCTGTCCAGGTACCTGTAAAAGGAGCACGACAGGCTGCAGAACGAGGCCCAGGGATGGCCAGCCAGAGGGAGCAGAAGCAGCAGTTCCTCTATTTAGCAGGCCTTATGCTCCCAATATTTAAACCCACAACAACCCCAAAATACCAATCATAGCTTGGTTTGCATTCAATTCTATAAACACACATCAAATATCTGCTCTACACAAGACACAGTGCTTGATGCAAAGAGGAGCTAAGTAATTCTAATAAAGTCAGAAAAGAAAAGACAGACGAGCAAACAGCACTAGTGAGGGAAGTAAACCGAGAAGTCTGCACGGCACCCTTCCATGGCTCGGCCCACCTTGCCCAGAGTGACCTCTGCTCCCGTGGCTCCATCTGCATTACCCCGTGAGCACTTCCTTGAGACTGTGTATTTTATACTCAGTTCATTCATTTATAATGAAATATTGATGGAGAAGCCATTATGTGCCATGAGTTGGGAGATAGAAGAGGCATTAGGAGTAGTTTCTACCCTCAGGGAACGGGCTGTCTCTGCCTATCCCTGGCTATGCCTGTCTGTTCCTCAGCCTGGCCCTATTGGTAGGTTCATGGTCTCTTTTCCGCTAGGCACCCTGTGTCCTCCACGCCTGCGTCAGGAGGCAACAGTGATCCCTCTCTCCGCGCCCACACTGCTGGTGAAGCGGCACTCCACACACACTGTCCCCACTGTGGCCCTTGTCTTCAGCCTCCCCGGTGGTCCTCTGTGTGCCCCCTCCCAAACCTCCCCGCGCGCTCCTGCAGCCAGAGCACCCCTTGCACTTCTAGTTCATCTCTCCTCTCACCTCTCAAATCCGAGGCACACCTACCTACATGTGGAAAATGCAATTATCTTCACATTTTCTCTCATCTTTCCCTCTGGCCTCCTTTCCCTCCCTCCTGTTCCAGAGGAAAGACGACCCCTTCTTTGTCTTAGCCTCTCTTCTCCAGGGCACCTTTCTCTCTGCTCATTCTAATTGTGATCATCCTAAAAGGAAAAGCTTTCCCCCTATCTTACTTTCATTCTACTCCTCCCTTCAGTGAGAATTTCTCAATGGGATGGTGTGTTTGTACCACTGCCAGCACCCCTCAGTTCTCCCCTAGTCCCCATGGGTCCGCTCCCACCCGGTCCCATGCTCTGCGAATGACCTCTAACTGTAATCACTGCCTGCTTTGAGGCTGTTCCCATCTGCATTTACTGTGACACGGCAGATTCCTGTTCCTCTTTCCATATCTGAATGCCCTTCTCCAGGTCCTGTTCTAGCACCTTGTTCCATCCAGGTTCTGACCTAGGTACTCTCTCACTCTCTCACTATATATGTTCATTTTAGGAGACCTCGCCACTGAGGTCACAACTCTGGCTGTGTCTCCTAGAGGAATATATAGGATTTAATGTACTTCTCAGTCAGATCCACATTTACAGTGGTTTGCTGGACACGAGTTATAATTCAACATGTTCCAAATTAAATGCATTATCTGTCCCTCAAGACCTGCCTCTGTCTTGTACATTTCAGATACACACATTACCCTCTTCCCCATGCTTAGGCCGGAGGCCTCTGTCTTCTGCTTCCTCCCCGTCATCACCTGCCCTCCTCTTCCCTGGTCACGCCTCTGAATTACTCACCAAATTCTGTTCTTCAGGAAAATTCTCACATCTGTGCCCTCTTTCTGATTCCTCCTGCTACTTTTGCGGCTTAGGACTTGGAGGCATATGGTGAAGCTGGAAGTGTGGCAGCCGTGGAGGCCAGCGGGACAGACCAGATTTGGACCCACTGAACCTCAGACTGGAGCCCAGGGGAGTCCCTCTCTGGCCTCTCCCTCCTCCTCTAAACACTAAGATGATGACACCTTCCTTTTGGGACTGTCATTAGGGCGAATGCATGTAAGGCACACATATATGAAAAGGGACTGAGGACTATGTATGACACAATATAGATTCAGATATGTTCATTCTCTTCTCTTATTGTTCCTAACAAGTACACACATCTCTTCAGCAACATTTCTTTACTCAGATTGTTTTGAAATTCACTTCCAAGTGCTAGTTATTTTCCTTTTCTTTTTTTCTCTTTACAGTGTAAAATCATCTTTCTAAAACTCGGATTTAATTTTTTTTTTAAAGAAAAGGTGCAGGCAGGAATGAAGGCAAGTAGGCAGGAAGGCAGGAAGGTTGAGGAGGAAGAGCATTTTCATTTTATTCCCATTTAGTTGCTTATGCTAGTTGTTTCCCCTTGGTACTGGGATATGTGGCCTGCATCCTTCAGAGGCGATTGACTTAACCACTGCTCCACAAAGGCACGCCAACTTAGATTTAATATTACGATTTAATATTTTGCTGGTCATCCACTTCTGGTAATTCCCTATTACCTAAATAAAGTTAGTATCCCATCACATGCTCGTGGAGCCCTTCCATAAATTGCAACTATTTATTTCCATTAGACTCTAAACACTTCTGCAGAACTGTAAAATTCCCAAGACTGACATGGTGCATTTTATCCAAGTTCCCCCAGCTCAATGACTGGGACACAGAGAATGAATATATATATATATATATATATATTTTCTAGTTGCTTCTGTAGTTACATTTCCACCCCCACTTGACCAAGTATTCATTCATGTCTTTTAATGAATCAGTCCCTTGGACACAATCACTATGCCATGAATTCCTTGGGGGCATTTCAGTTTAATCATTTATGTATTCTTAGTTGAAAGATGACTTTATAAATGTTTATTGACAATGTTTTAAATATTGATAATTGTTGAAATTGTTAATGACTCTTGAAAGTTCAGTAGGTAATTCTTTCTACATTTATGTATGACTAAAGAGTTCCATAACAAACATTTTAGAAACTATAATGAATAAAGGAATGAAGAATGAAGGGGTGTACACTTTCCAGCTTCTGCATATTTGTTCATCTTAGTCAATCCACTTGTCGTATCTCTCCATGTCTACCAGCCCACATACTGCAATTGTCAAGAATCACCTTCCTTTCATAAAATCATCTGTTTTAAATTGATCTTTTTCTGCTCTTTACTCCTACATTTTATTTGCTATTTGTTTCTGAGAAACTAGTTTTCCTACAACATCTATCAAAAGACCCCCATTTTTAATGGCTCATGGCCACTCAGAAAAGTTTCCATTTCTTAGGAGAGTTTCTAGCTTGAAGTAACCAGTTGATGAAGTTCTCACCAAAGTGATGTCTGTGGGATTATTCTATGACAATTTCTGGGACCCTTCCTCAAAATGCAAGGGCTATATCCCTCTCTTTGTTTTTGCTCTGGCTTCTATTCTGCTTTTTGGAATGAGGATATTATGCCAGGAAATCTAGTGACTCTCTTTGACCATGAAGATAAAGGCATATCCCAAAGTTATGATGTTAGAAGGATCTGGGTCCCTGGGAAATATCATGGAGTAGATCTTAGACTGGGTGTCTAGCTCTGGAATTTTGCATAGGAGGGAAAATAGGTCTCTATCTTGTTTAAGTCATTGCTATTTGGTTACTTTATTTCTGAGTCAAAGTTATTCCTAACAAGTACACATCTCTTCAACAACATTTCTTAGTTCAAGTGTACTTAGTCATGGATATGCTACAGGAAAGGATGATTCTCTCTCTCTCTCTCTCTCTCTCTCTCTCTCTCTCTCTCTCTCTCTCTCTCTCTCTCTCTCTCTCTCTCACACACACACACACACACACACACACACACACACACACACACACACACACTTTACTGTAGAGATGTCAGTATTAGCAAGAGAAAGGTTTGTTTGCCTTGTGGACTGTCCAGTCTGAAGAATTGAAAGAATGAGTTTCAGCGGGCTATCCTGGCTGTCCTGGAACAATGGAGCCTGGAATGATGCCCCCCTGGGAACTACATTTCACAGGAAGAGGGCAAAGGGGTAGTAAAGACTCCGGAAATGTGAAGGGAGAAGAGGAAGGGGACTAGCCTGAAGGGACATGTAGTAACTGTCTGAATGGAATGAAATCTGTGTGAATTTCAGGGTAATTAGGTAAGAAAATTAAAACGCTTTCTATATATTCTGGACTGGGTGTGTTTGCTGGTTGCCGGTAAGACTGTTTTCTCTCTGGTGATGGATGGTACTTGAGCAATCCCGCAGATACTGCCAGCAAACTTGTGACAGTGTTCTCTTTCTCTGCTGAGACATCTAAGCTTCTTATGAGAAGGGTCTGTGTTTTATTTATAATTTTATTCTGTCCATGTAGCTTAGTTCATAGTTCACAGAGATGCCAAAAATATATTTGGTATTGTTGTATTGATGAACCTGGTGATGATTAGCTTTAGTTTCAAAATATCAGCACCACTGTGTCAAAATCTGAAAAGAATATGATATCTCATCCTCTAGCTTCCATCCCCTGAAGTGTTTAAGGTACTTCTTGGAATTTGCCAAAGTAAAGTTATATCTGACAAACAAGTTTGCATGCAGAAGGCTACCTTAATAAGGTGTCTTTAGCCAAGCATTTATTAGGCTTACTTTCTTGAGCCTTTTCTATTCTATTTGGAATTTATTTATCGGTTAGTTGTTACAAGCAAAAAACCCCAGAAAACCAGGGACTGTACCTCCTTACTGATAGAATTTTAATAAATATCTACTGACTTCATATTTCTATAAACCCTTGCTGTCCCAAAGTGACTGTCACCTGCTTTGTGTTGTTGCTTCTTAGCTGCCAGAGGACCAGCTTTATGTCTCCCATCAAGCTGTGTTTACCAATCAGCAACTGCATACCAATTTCTGTCTTATTAGTGTGAGGAACCAAAAGACGTATCTTTCAAAATGTACACAAATAGAGAATAATTTTATTCAATGAGGTAAATACAGTATTCATTATATACGAAATAGCAGTTCAAAGAAGAACTAGTTACATGGCCTAAAGGGAAAAGTTAAAGATGACTTCATGGAGATAAGTAGCAAAGAGCATGGAGGAAAAAGTAAATTATGAGCCAAGGTCAGACGTTTATTTTGAGGAATGACAAAGTATATTCTAGACTTCAGGTCTGGTTGTGCTCAACTAGATGGAAAGATACTTTTCTTTCTTGTTTTAACACAAGGACTAGGGCACTGTAGGGGGCCTAGTCTGAATTTGCTGAAAGACTGAATGATGAATGAATGTCTTATGTATACTAAATGTAACCATCCTTACTCCTTTATTCCAATAGGGATACAATTAGCAACAAGGTCTTCTCCCTTCTGCCACCCATTTTTCTTTCTTTTTCTGTCTTCTCTACCTTTACACCTTCAGATTCACTACCCACCTTTTTCTGTCTCCTTTCCTATCTGGGTCTGTTTGGAGTGTAAAGTTGGAGCACAGGAGCTAGGACAGAAGTCAACACAGTGCAGAGCAGCCTGTTCATTCCTGTGTCCAATAAACTGGATGGTGGTTACTGCAGTGATCCCCTCTCATTTCCTGCCCACAGTGTTCTCACTCTGACTCCAGGAAGATGCCAGAGCTATTTTAGCCAAGCCTTATAATACTACATGTCTCCAGCCTTGTTACTACAGTAACTACATTTTCCAAAGTAGGACAATTTGTTTATCAGAAAAAACACATATTAGAAAAAATAATGCCTTGCCTTCTTGTGTATCCATGGACATCATTATTTTCTCACAAGAATAATTTCTTTTTACAATCAAGTAATTCAGTTTAAGCCAGTTGTTCCTTTGCGATAAATGCTGTCAGAGTAAATATTGCATATTAAAAGCTTTTTTTTAAATTAAAGTTAAGTCATATGGTAGACTATTAAAGATGGCAGATAGATGTGTGTGTGTGTAAGAAATAAAATAAAATTGAGTATTTTCTTTGATGACTAAATATATTCACGTTTAGTTTTGCTTTCATGTAAGAACATAGTAAAGCCCAAAGATACAAAAAAAAACAACCAACGATTCACCCATAATCCCACCTCACAGGGTTAAGAGTTGTTAACACTGTTAGATGTCCTTTTTATCTTTTTTATGCATTGATTTATATGACTTTACATTTTAAAAGAAGAAATGCACTTTCTTTCCCCAGTAGGCAATAAATCAATATTGTTTAGTGGCATTCCCTCAGTAGACCACTATAGTTTTCTTAATTAATCTGTTTTTTAGTATTAAAGTTATTCTTCATGTTTTGGTACTATAAGTACTATGATGATGACCATTCTTATTCAAACATCTTAGTATATTATCTCTATTCTCTTATGACACATTGTTTAATTTCTATGATTAAGGATAAACATATGAAAGATTTTTATGTCCATATTTCTGCTTATTCATTCCCTTTTACAAAACTTTTACCTATGCTCTACATTACGGAGACAATGCCAGGCCAAGGCAAATTGTGAAGGCCAAAACTTCTGTTTCAGTTTCATTATGTTTGCCCTTTCCCACAAAAAGACCTATTGTCTGGAAAGAATCTGACTAATTCTCACCTAGGAATGAATTTGTGGTAACGTCACTTGCACAAATGTGGAAGCGGAAGCAGTGTTGGTCTTACTCGGGGGTGTGTTCTAGCAGGCTGAACACACAAGGCCTTTGGCTGAGAGGTCCTTGCTAAATATGTGCTGAAAGAGGAAATGGATGAGCTCTCTCTCCCTGGGTTGGCACAAGTCCTCCCTCCTGTAGGATTTACATTTTAATAAGATGTTACTTGATGATGGAGGGATGGTTTTATAATTATATAATTTCACTCAACTGTGAGGATATAAGGGGATATAGTCTGGGCCAGGTGAGGATAATGAATCTTTCTTGTTATGTTGGGATCTCATTCCATAGAGGGATAACCCAGTCTCTCTGAAATTCCAGATTTAAGCATTCCACTGACTGTAACATATCCTCTGGTCTGCTTACTAAAATGACTCAATTCTAAATTCTATTTTTCAAATGTTCTTCTTACTCTTTTTGCCCAAACTTAGACTCCATGGTCCAACTCTATAATAATTTCTTTACATTTCTCCATTCTCTCTCCATTTACTTACGGGGCAAAGCCCTGGTCTTCCAACATAATGACTCACCTGCCTAACTGAATACTGTAGAAAGTTGCACAATTGTGTTGACAAGTTCCATGTTAAGTACGTGACACAGATTTCAAATGAATCCTTGATACTTCCTGGAAACTCTACCTCATTTTCTGCTAAAATATTTACATCATACCTTTTTCTCTTAACAACAATTAACACAATCATCTATCTTCCTTCTGCATCTTCACTTTCAACTGAAGACACCCTCATAATTCATTAATAAAGGAGAAACAGTGAGATAGGATCTTCCTCATCATCTCACCATAACCATCTACATCTGTACTCATATTCTCTGTTCTCTGTCTATTAAGGGAGAGAGGAAGAGTCCTCTGGGATGGTATCACTTCTTGTCTACTGAAGGGCTTCCACCTGCATCTTCACTTTATCCCTCTCTCCTTGATCAGACTCATCAGTGTCTTTTCATCTTATCATTTTAGAGCATTCCTGCATCCTTTACTCCAAGTCCCCTTCAACTACCATTTCATTTTTTTTGCTCCCCATTCAGAACAACTGCTTGAAATAATTATCTGTACCTTATTTTCCCACTTTTTCAAATAGTTCACTGCACTGTGTTGCCCTGCTTTTTCAACTTCCATGTTCTTTCAAGTCACTCTAAGGCTTCTGTCAATAAAATTGAATTTAATGCCAAATTCATCTTTATTTGAACACTTTGGAGCTGGCAAACATTCTTTTTCTCTTTTGCCACCCTGGTGCTCTTTCCTCCCAAGTCGCTCCTTCCCACTTGCCATTGCTGGCTCTTCTTTCTCCTCTGGAACTCTAAATCTGTTCTGCACCAGTGCTCTCTTTTCTTCACTTCCTTTTTCCTTTTTCCAGAGGTGTTCTCTTAGAGGTTTGTAGTCATTGGTAACATCTGTAGTACAATGACCCTTACATTTCCATCACTCCCATGATCTTCCCTCTGGACCACAGATGTTGTCCAACTCCTAACCTGTCATTTATTCATAGATCTCATAGGTGTCTCAGAATTAACATATTACTATATCCAACATAAGATGCTTGACTTTCCTGTTTTTCTCCCTTTTTTCCCTATCTCAAGTAGTGGTACAACTATCCTTCCAGTGGACAGGCCAATATTTTTGAATTTATCTTTGATTCTTCTTTAGTTCTCTCATTCAAATTATCTCATGAATTAGCAAAATTTGACCTTCAAATTATATTTTGAATGTGTTCACACCTCTTCCATCTTTACTGCTAACTCTAGTCAAGGCTGTAATCAGTTCATTTCTGAAGCAGTGGAAGAACAACTAAACTCCTTTACTTTTTTGCTTTATTTTTGTCCTTTCTCAACCCATTCTCCACTAAGCACCCAGTGTGGTCTTTAAATTAAATCTTTGAATTAATCCAAGCTGTTTCTCTAGTGAAAACTCTCCAGTGGGATTCCATTGGATTAGAATAAAATTCAAAGTCCTTACTCCTTTCTATATGACCCCGTATAATCTGACACCTAGTTCTTTTGTTTGACCTCATACCACACTGACCTACTTTCTATTATTTACACTTAAGTATGCACCTGTCCTAGGGCCTTTACATTTGCTGAACTTTCTGCCTAGAACATCCTGTCTAAACTAGTTCAGACTCATTGTTCATTGTCCTGTTGTATATTTTCATAGCTCTTAACTTTAGCATTTTCAACAAAGATTTTATTCTTAGATTCTTAGTAGATATTCAAGACATATTTTTTGAATAGACAAATGCTGCTGAATGAAACTTGTTCACTGATTGAACCAATCTTTAATTATATTTGATAAAAAAATATGCTTGAGCATATATCCAAAACTGAAGTTGAATGAAAGCTGAGAGAAACATGAGTAGGATTACAAATAATATATTGGCATCACTTCAGAATCTGTCTTCCTAAGACTGTAGTAAAATAATAATGGGGCTGTTTCCTAATCAATTCACCTCCTACTAAAAAAGACAGAATGCTGATTCCCCTACCAAAGCAGTGCTATCTTCAGTCATTGAAGCCAAAGACTGAGAAGGCTGGGTAAAAGTGAAGCACAGAAAAGCCACATATGTGCTTTCTGTAATGCCTGCAGCTTTTTCAATAGCCTCATCTTATTCACAGATTTAGTTCTAATATTTTTCCTTTATTTTTAATATTCTGCATTTATTCTTAGGAGTCTAGGTATGGATTTACTTACTTTTTAAATTCTGCTCATGGTACTATAGTTTCAATGCATATCTTTGTCGGGAAAATATATAATTTTTAAATAATTATATCTTGTATTCCTCTTATTTTCTTCTTTGGAATGCCAGTTCAAGTTTTTGGTATTTCTCATTTTCATCTCCAAGTTTCTTAAACAATTTTCATAGTTATCTTGCTTATATATCTCTAGTCTGAATTCTGCATTATGTATGCCAATCCATTTTCCACTTCATTATTTCTCTCTAGTCAACTATTAAACTTGCCCACTGAGTTAAAAAAATTCCAATTAATATGTTTTTTCATGTGTAAGGTTTCCATCTGTTCTTTTCCAAATTCATTTATTTCCCCCATAATATCCTATTCCTGCCTTATTGCTTGTATTTCTCCTTTACCTCTTTCAATATTTTAAACTCAACTATTTTAAAGATTCTTCCATGTTGTCCTATTAACTCTGGTTCTTAGAGGGGATGATCTCCTTTGGGATTTCTTCTTTAGGATGGTACATCTCCTGGATGGTTTATTTTTGTTACCTATGAGCTCATCTATAATCGGTGTTGTTTTCTGTGAGAATTCCACCTTCTTCTTATTTCATAGACAAATTGCAGTTCAGCTTCCTGTGGTTTCACAAGACTAGTTGTCCAGTTGAAGTATTATAGTCTCTGTTTCACAGATAGGACAACTCCTTGGCCTTATATGGGAGGTTCATATATGGGAAGTGACTTCATCTTTTGACATGTGAGAACATCATGTATTTGATCTATGAATTTCTGATGTATGAACATCAAAATCCCATCTCCCAACTCCTAACTTTGTCAGATTCTAATACCCTCTTTATGCATTCAATTTTCCTCTGTGTAATACTTTGACTTTGAGTTTACTGTTCATTTCCAGCCGCTAAAATAGTCACAAAGGTCTACTCATGCACTAGACACAATTCTAAGATGTAGAGAATTAGCCATGAAGAACATGTCTTTGCCTTTAAGGATTTTCATCTGAAAGCTTTATTTTTCTTCTTCCATGTTCTAAATGTACTAAAAAATTTTTCTGTATTTTACTGAGTATTTTCTTTGGGTTTGGAGAATCTGGAGGTTATGCAGAGTAGGCTATCTTCCTAAAGCATTTCAGCTGCCAGAGTGTACAAGTGTTTCCACTTATGCCCCCTGAAAAGTTGAGGGATGGTAAACGTCTGGCATACCTTGAAGATTGTGAAAAAAACATTGTATAGGAAAGGTGCAGGTAGGTATGAAGGCAAGTAGTCATATAGACAGAAAGAGAGAAGAGGAAGAAACACTTATTTTTTATTTACTTGTTCATCTTGGTTGTTGCCCCCAGCCCTGGGTCTTGAACCTAGGTCCTTGGGATGTGTGTGTATTATGTCCACTGGCCTTATCCACTAGGCCACCAGGGCACGCCTGTGAAAATATTTTTTATCCACATTTAACCTGAGAGACGGCAATGCTTAATTAATCATTAAATGCGTGAACCTAGGCATTTAAATGCTCAACTCCACCACTTACTAGTGAGGTGGCTTTGGCAAAAGTCTCTCCTGGTGTTTAAATATTCTGGAAAAGTAGCCCAATAATATTATCTTCCTTCCATGCTTATTGAGAAGATTGAATGTGCAAAATGCTTAGAACAGTATCTGACATATTGTAAGTACTAATTTGTTAGTGGCTGCGACACAAACACCAGTGACTGCTATGAACTGAATTGTTTACCTCCAAATTCGTATATTGGAAGCCTAACTCAATATATTTGTGAATCAGGCTTTCTGGAGATAATGAAGGTTACATGAGGTCATAAGGGGATGGTCCTAATCCCACAGAATTAGTGGCATTGTACGAGGAGATGGAGCTACACTGAGCTCTCTGTATGCACAACCAAAGAAATGTCACAGGATACACAGAGAAAGGGTGACTGTCTGTAAGCCAAAAAAGACAACTATCACCAGAAACTAAATTGGCAGAAAAGTTGACCTGGGAATTATAGCCATTAGAACTGAGAAAATTAATTTCCATTGTTTAAGCCACCCAATCTATGATGTTTTGTTATGGTCTAAACATCTAAACACCATGCTCTATGACTGGTAGATCTTCAAGAGATGTTTATTTTTGTCTTATGGTCAGATTATGGGCACGTATTAGCCATCTGCATGCCTCATGGGTCAGGGAAAGCTGGTGAGATGGTCTGGCATAGTGATCCACCAGTCTGCTGTGCTGAGTTGTAAACTGGAGCAAAGCAGGAAGCTTGGAAGACAAACCAGGTCCAAACCATGAGTGTCTGATATCTCCACAGGGACTTTATTAGTTTTGGGGACTTCCATAACAAAGTACCATAGATTAGGTGACTTAGAGAACAGGAAACTTTTCCTCATAGTTCTGGAGGACAGACGTCCCCTTGGGTGTTTACATAGTATTTCCTCTGTCTTTGTTCTAATGTCCTCTTCTTACAAGGACATCAGTCATGGTGAATTAGGATCCATCCTAATGATCTCATTTTAGTTGATTTCCTCTTTAAAAGCCTTCTCTCCAAATACAATCACATTCTGTTGTACTGGTGTTTACTTCAGAAAGTGAGTTTTGGGGGGTGGGGAGCACAATTCAGCCCATAACAAGGACATAACAATTCTGCTGGATATTAACTTTCTGTGGGAGCAATTACTCCAGCTCAGTCATGTGTAGACTTGTCTGCTCCTAGGATGTATTCATGATACAAAGTGATTTTTAATGGAAATACCCTTCCATTCATTCTCAAGTGGCTAAAACTCATGTGCTCATCAAAGCTTAGACAAAGTGCTTCTACTTCTACAAAGTAAAAAGTGACTCCTGTACCTCACTTCCTTTGTCCTCTCCTCACTGGAGAGCAGATATTACTTCCTTCCTCTGAACTCCAGTAACAGTGAATGACTATAAACATAGAATACATGGTGACTACATTTTCTTTATGAAATTTCATTGTCTTCATATTGCAGCATCCATTAGAAATAAGCATTATGAGAGTAAATCTTTATCTGATCCATCTTTGTATCCTCACAGTCTTTGCTCCATAAATATTTGTTGAAGGAATAAATGAATAAAACGGCCCAACTAGCCTATATTTCACACCTGAAGTACTAAGAAGTTTGGAAAGTCTCGATCACTAATTGACTCATTTAAGGACTTTAGCAGAACTTTTGCTAATTATTCAAGGTTAACACTTTGAAAACTGTGGAAGAGGCATGAAATGACTGTGTGTACAGGCAGGCAGAAACCTTCAGTCAAAAAAAAAAAAAAATTCCCACTTTAATGATGTGGAATCCCTGAGGACTCATGGAAGAGGCCCAGAGCAGAAGACAATTGGGTTAGACTTTTTTTTTTTTTTTTTGGCAGTGGTTTCTCTAATTTCTATGCAAAAATACTTTAAAAGACAGAGTAAACACTTTCTGATTTTTTTTTTCCATTTCATGTTAACAGGGTTGCTGGAGTTTCATTCTTGTTTTGAATGATATCTTTGTAACAAACTTCCTGTGTTGACAAAGAGAACACTGCATTTCTGTATCTATAGCTCCCAGCTCATCACTTTCAGACTTTTATGCATTTCTGAGAGCTCAAGTCTCCTCGTCTTTGTCATGTTTGTTTCTCTATAATATATAACTATAATCCAATATAATTTGACTATAATACAATTATAATATACAACTATATTTCTATATCTTTCTATAATATGCAAATATACATTAATAATAATATACAACTAGATATTTGCAATATGCCATTATAACAATTTCATGTTCTTTATAATGTTTCCTTTTCTTATGGCTTATTTTCTTTTAAACTATCAACAGACATCTAAACACTGAATATCTTCAGCCTTGTGATGATACGTTTTCCCCTTTATTTTAGCTTCATATTATGAAAGATCAATCTGTTTCCATTTCATGAAAGTTGTTCAAATGTCATTGACTCAGATTCTAGCAGAACTAGGAACATCGAAATGTCTCTATTAGAGTAATTTAGCAATGATGGTATTTAGAAGAACAAATATTAAAAGTTTATTATTTTAGCTAAATGATTTGTTATGTTTTGACTTATACCTTTTATATTCTTTGATGCCTTATATTTAAAGGCAATGACCTTCTTTAATACAGCATTAGATGCAGGCAGCAGCTTTTTGAATTGTTAACAACTGTAGGGTAGCCTAGATTAGAAACAAAAATAGCACTAGGAGTCTGAAGAAATGTAACATTGAGGAAAAAGTCCAATTAAAAATGTTTGCTCAAAGTGACTACATTCTCTGTAGATATGAAGTTTATGCACCACCGAAGCCAACCAATAGTCTCCTCCCCCTTTTCCCTCCTCACTGCCCAGCTGCTGACACACGGGACGGTTCTCATCTAGGCATACACTCTGTCCCATGAGACGGAAAACACCAGTTCTCACCCAGTTCCGTTCCATGACCTCTGGGAGTGTCCAGAAGTCAGAGCTGCCTGTGATTTTCCGCTTGTGCGGGACAAACACCTGGAGAGAAAGCAAGCATTTCAGAGTCTCTGGGTGCATTTCCACGTGGGCCGACCAGTCCTGCAGGGCCTGCAGGGGCAGGGCCTGACCCAATCAGAGGGGAGCAAGTATTTGTTGGATGAATGAATGAGTAGGAGCCGTAGCTTGAATTTTGTTATTAGTGTACCATATAGGCAGTTGTCTTCTCTTTCAGTCTTGCTAAGAAAACAAAAGCATTGCTTTTGTTTTCATCTTTTCTTCCACATGCTCAAACAGTCTCCTGAGAAGAAAATTTCAGAGTTCATGGTTCTGCCCCGGTAGTCAGTTGCTCGCTTCTCCCTCTACACAGCTTCCTTCGCACTGAAACGAAAAGCTCCCTTAGCAATGGCCCCCCAGTTTGGGGTGTGTGAAGAGGAGACACGTCTCACTTGGTATTCTGGTGAATGGGGACTGGACTGTGTGGAAGACAGAAGTGTGGGAATGGAGGAGGAGGACATTAACACATGTGCAGCTGCGGGTAGGAGACAGAATTGGTGGGCTTTGTACAGCGGCTGCTGGGCATACTCTGTGGGGAGGGTGTGTTTAGAGAACTAAGTCAAGCCTGGGGCCAGCAAAATGGAATCTACAATCAAACCTCTTTGATTCTGGGACAGTCCCCGTGTCTTTGAAAGGAAATTTTCACTTTGATCCAGCCCAGCAGTATGGCTCCAGTGAAGGCGTCTTTCTTTTCTCCTGGAACATGCAGTGGAGGCTTTCATGTGATATCATGGGCTCCATAACACTGAAGTCCTGCTGTTAATGGCTATGCCTTGTGTCCTTTTTAAAACAGAGAGAGGGAAGGAGGGACCACAGAAAATCAAGGCCAGCAGACAACACTAATTTCATAATGTTTTCAAAGCGTGGCATATTTTATTGCCAAAATGTTTTAAATGTAAGTTAATTGTATGTTGTTCTCTATTTTTCAGAATATAAATATTTCCCCTTAAAGGGGATAGCAGTTCCGTCTGGGTACCTGCAGTATGTGTATAAGCTTTGTGACAATTAATGTATTGTTTTCCTTCTTTTAAAAAAATTCACGATTTTTTTTTTTTTTTTTTAAAAGGAAAGGTGCAGGCAGGAATGAAGGTAATAAGAGGCAGGCAGCAAGGAAGAGAGAAGAAGAAGCAGCACTTTATTTAATTTAATTTAATTGTTTATCTTGCTCCCCCCACTGCCCCCACACCCCTGGGATGTGAACCTGGGTCCTTGGGATGTATGTGAACTGCACCGGCTGAAAGCAGCCGACCAGACTGATACTTCACCAGGATGTGTCAATGTATTTTATTTTATGTATTTATTTATTTATTTTAGAGAAAGGAAGCAGGCAGGAATGAAGACAAGTAGGCAGGCAGGAAGAAAGAAGAGGAAGATGCATTATTTATTTAAATGTTCATTTTGTCATCATTCCCTCCCTTCCCCATTATGAAAAATCACTTTGATGTTAATAATGCATGTGCTAGGTAATTTGGGAACTTTCATGTAAATTTCAGAGCTTGAAATTTTAATGCATCAATATCAGTTCAGAAGCATTTTAAATCATGTAAGATTTTTCTGTGTTGCTGTGGATAAGCAAAGCAGGGCCAGAGAGTCCAACATAAACACTTTGGAGACCGTGCCAGTGGTCTTATAAATAAATCACTTTCTCAGTTCTTAGAGGTCAATACTCAGAAGTAACCAGAACATACAGCATGTGCTGATAAGAAGATAATGCTAGTTTGTCCCACAAATAGAGCAGAGTACCAGGAAATGTCTGGTAACTGCCAAAGCAGTAAGAAAAACCCTGAGTCTATCCCTGAAGGAACTGAACTTTAACTCTTCTCTTGTAAATTATTCGCTGTCCAAATGTATATTTATTAATGTACCACAAAGATGGAGAGGTTTTTTTTGTTTGTTTTGTTTTTAATATACTGTGGAAGAATTCAAAGTTCTCAGTACTTGAACTCACACATTCTCTTTCCTCTGTTACCTGAATCATGTAAACATCAGCCTCTATCAGTTTCTGGTCATCCCTCTCATTGCCTTCTCCTGCAGCCAGAGTTCTAGATGGCTAATAGCTCTTCAAAGCAATAATGTCTCACCTTGATTTTTTAGTAATCTCATAACTGTGCCATGAATGACACCCCTGGCCGACTGTTGGGACCGCTCCACTCACTGAGGACATCCACCCAGGTGTTCTACCCTGGAGCGAGTGTCCCGGAGCAATTCCCTCTTTCAACCCGTTGGTGTTCAGTTGACACCAAGTCCTGCCCCATTTAACCTCCTGATCTGTGCATCTCAGCCACCCCTCACACACACACTGGGAGAGTCTCTGGAGTGCCCAGCCCTAGATAGGACTGGGTTTCCCAAGGCTGGAGCAATGGTGCACCGTTTGTGGGGTGACATAGAGCCTGAAAAGGCTAGTGCTGGTCACATCTTGGTTTGACAATTATAATGACTGGAATCATTTTATTTTTTAAGAAAAAGTACAGATAGGAATGAAGGTGAACGGCAGGTAGGTAGGAAGAGAGAGGAGGAAAAAGCACTTTATATAGTCCCAGGTCTTGAAACAGGGTCCTTGGTATGTATGAGGACTATGTCCAGTGGCCTTATCTACTAGGCACCAGGGTGCACCTGGAATAATTCTTAAAACTATTTTAGTGAGAGGTCTCCATTTATAGAGCTATGAATATGAAAGCCATTTCTCTCCCTCACTGCCACCAGTTCTACAAGTCTCTCCCTGCTGAATGACAGTGATAGCAAACTTTGATTTATTACGTTTTCACAGAATTTCAGAATTTAGAACATACTGTTTTAAATTTTTGTTCCATTGGATTCAAAATCCCTCATTTTCTCCCCAGTTTGGGCTCCAGTGGCATGGAACTGGGGAGTGAGATATGAGTAGTGCTTGCACACACCCCTTCCCTCCCTTCCCCAACCCTGGTCCTTGTGAGGGGTGCATTTGGGGGTTCCTCGGAGAGTCTTAGGAATCTCTCACCTGCATGACTCCTTGGATAGATGTGCCGCTGCTTCACCCCATTCTCCTCTCTCTGGCTGTCCTGAAGGTGTCTACTGTCCTTCCGAATCCACTAGTCCAGAGGGAGCCCTCTTGCTGAGGGGGACAGCAGTTTCGCCTGCCTGAGGTCAGCTGCCTTCTGCAAGGTCCACTGGACCTTCTGGAAACTCATCTACCAGCCATGCCTGATAGTGACAGCACTTGTGGCTGCTGCCTGTCACTCACTGTCTTGGCGATAACAGGCACTTGGCCAGACAAGGGTTTGACAAGCAGTTTCCTGCCCAGAACACTGGAAAGGAGAAGACACACATAGGTGGGCCTCCAAACTGAAGCAAAATGCTCTCCTAGAAAGCCCTGCAAAGAAAGGCAGGCTTCAAAGGTGTCAGCTCTCTGAACTTAGAATGAGGGTTTTCAGTGTCTTTTAGTCTTAGCTGTGAGCCCCTTTGTCTCCAATTCTATGTCTCCAATTCTAGCACTTGACACCACACACCATCTTATCCTTAACTGACTCATTATGTTCAGTTACTGGGGGTATCTTAGCAATAGGACAGACCTCATCGTGTGATAAGGTACAGGTTGCACAATGACAGCAATATCACACTGCTGAATCTCAGTTGACCTGGACTGACTTATCTGATCATGTTATGAAGCCCTTGCTTCACCCAAAAGAATTTAAATCCAAAGATACGTTCCATGAAATAGTGAGAAAGATGCAGCAGATGTCACTCAGTTTAGCGGCCCAAGCAGTAACACAGAGAAACCAAGGTGGGGAAGAGGAGAGGTGTGTGAACTGTTTATTCATATCGAGAGCTGTTTATTCACATCACAAGACCATCAACAGAATGCACATCACGCTATTGAAACAACACACAAAACATACAAGTTGGCTTAACAATGTGTCTCCCTCGTGACAGGATGCCAAGCATAACTGCAGTCCACGGGCACTTACTGGTGAAAGTCTGGTTAAGTGCACACTGCTCCACAACATATCCGTCTGCTCTCTGACCATCATTCAGTGACCCTCAACTCTATTTCTGGTCTTTTCCTTAAAACCCTTTCCTAATATTTGTGTTACCAAGGGTGTTTTCTTAACAAAAGACTTGTACTATTGAAATATCATTAGTTGATGGTTTTTATATATGAATACAAGAGTTGACCTCCCCTACTCCAAGCCAGCAAAAAAATAGGGAGTAGAAGGCAACAAGACTTCTCACACTTAACCCAAACCATCTACACACAAGACAGCTCAGCAGCAGCATTCCCTGCACGTCTCTCGACAGACTGCCGTCATTTGGACTTCTTGTTGCTTTTCTGGGGCTCCGCAACAGCCTTCCTCACGTGCTCCTCAGGGATGAACACGCTGATAGTGAAGTCGCTTGTCTCAGAGCCGTACTTGTTCTTCACCACCAGCCCATATTTGCCAGAGTCGGAGGTACTCACCCCGCTAATGGTGAAGTAGGCGGTCTTGCCCGCCTGGAAGGAGAGTTGGCAGTGGTCATCTGCCAGCAGGGGCCTCTCATTCTTCAACCAGGAGATCTCCGGAGTTGGGTCACCCCATACGTTGCAAGTGAGATTAAGTGCCTGCAAAACAGGTTTTATGAGACAGAAGGAGGTAAGTCAGATATAACCATCCAACTTCAAGAATCCTTCTGGCCTTTGGCGTGACCAGAGGGAGGATAAATATAAACTTCCCAGCCTGGTTTAGAGTTGTTACTGTTAGGCACCTGTGTGAGTTACAGTTTGAAACTGAGCCTGAGTAGGTTTCCTGAGGACCTCAGTTTTCTGGCTTCAGGAATCATGCAAACTATATAAAGGAGTTTTGCTTCCAGTTTTCATCTCCATTTTTGCATCATAAACACATAGGTGCTCTTTTCTCTAATATGGCACTTTAGACTCTGTCTCAGTAGAGAAATCTTGTTGTGGTCATCACCCCCCGCCCACTCTGGCCTTTCATCTGTGTCACAGGGCCCGGCAGTGGAATCCTACCAGCTGCTTCAGATTACGTGACTCATTTAATATTCCAACTCTCTCACTTTGTTTCTCCCTCAAATGTCACCTGATCTGTTGCAGTTGCAAAGGCGCACTACTAAAAATATGTTCCTGTTCCCTAATTTTTACTGTATTTCCACCTATGCCCAAACTCTCTTCTTCCAAAAGATCAATGTTTAGGCCTATAGTTTTACTGTTTTTTAAAAAAGATAATTGAAGATTCATAAATCATTTTAAGAAATAGTAGAGGTTGGTGCGCCCTGGTGGAATAGGGTTTGGGCACAGTCCACATACATCCCAAGGTTCCAGGTGTGTCCTGGGACCAGCGGTAACAACCAAAATGAGCAACTAAATAAAATAAATGCTCCTTTTTCTATCTCTTCCTGCCTGCCTGCCTCTGCTCACCTTCATTCCTACCTGTACCTTTCCTTAAAAAAAAAAAAAAAAAAGAAAAAATAGAGGCCTGTGTACCCAGCTACTTCCAACACTAACATTTTACATACAGTATAAATATGAAAACTGGTGACACTGTTACGATCCAATGATCTTATTTAAATGTCCCCAGTTTCACTTACACTCATTTGTGTTTGTGAGTGGTTCTATTCCAGTCTGTCTAGGTTCCTATAGTGACTACCTCAGTCAAAATATAGGACATTTCCATCGCACAAGAATCCCTAAAGCTGCCCTTTTCTAAACACAGCCACTTCCAGTTTCTCCACATTCCTGACTTCAGTCAACCACTAATCTGCTTTCCGTTTCTAAAATTTTGTAATTTCAAAAGCATTGTATAAATAGTATCATATAATACTATAATCTCTTGGGATTATCTCTTCCACTCATCAGAATTCCTTGCATATTCATCCAAGTTACTACATGCATTATTAATTATTCCATTTCATTGCTGTGTAGTATGCCATTGTGTGTATTTAGTTATAAAGGTCATCTGGGCTCTTTCCAGTTTTGAACTATTATAAATAAAGCTGATCTGAATAATTATATACTTTTTTATGTGTTCCTAAGTCTTAATTTCTCTGGGTCAGGAGTACAACTGCTGGGTCAGATGGTATATGCATGTTTCATTTTGAAAGAAATTGTCAAACTGCTTTCCTGAGCAGCCATACAATTTTAGTTTACATTTCCACCTGAAACATACAAATGTCAGTTTCTCTGCACTCTCATCAGCATTTGATGTTGTCAATATTTTTTATCTTAACTGTTCTGATACTTATATTTCATTATATGTAATATTTCATTGGGGCTCTTAATTTGTATTTCCCAGATGACCAACAATGTGAAATTTACTTCAAATTTTAAAATTTCATTCTTGAATTTTTTTCTTACTGAAATTCATAAATTATAAGAAAAAGAAGTAGGATTCACAATATACAGAGGAAGGGATGGATATCCTTCTAAAGGGACTTATGTGGTCACTTATTACCTCTTATTTTAATTAGTGTATCATTTAAAATTGGTTAGATTAAGAAATCTGTTTTCCTTCTACAATTAAATATTTCTTACTGAAATACTCAGTAAGAAGAGATGAAATGTATACTATAGTTTATAATTTCGAAAACTGTGATTACTTGTGTTAACTTTTAATAAAACCAAACGAAATTCCCAAACACCTTAGGCATCGTGGAGAACTATTACTCATACTTATGATTTGAGTTATAGATCACAAAGTATTTAACACAATTCTTTTAATTTTCACGATGACACAATTAGTTGAATATTTTCAATGTCATTAAGTGAGGATAGAGTTTAAAAGCAAAACAACCCTGTGAATGGTGGAACGTAAAGTCACTTTGGGGCATATTTTCCACCCACAGTGTTCAGACACGCTCTGTTTTATCAGTTTAGTTCCAACCACCCACTGTACGTCCTCACTGGCCTTTTGAGGTGGGAAAGAGTTTTGTTTACATTATAGGAACCCCTACCACCCACCCCTATGACTGGTGTACTAAACTAGTTTTAATGAAATATATTTAGGGATGAAGAAAGTGAATCTAGATTGGGCTTTGTGTTAGGCTGACCATATTTCAAAATGGGATGGGGGTTTTGGCCCCCTCGACAGACTGGGCCTGGGACAACTCGACTGCTCCTCTTACCCGACATTAGAGGTTGGCCCTTCTTTATTAAAAATGGGACAGAGCTGACGGTTGGGAAATACAAAAAGAAACAGTACTGTTCTGTTTAAAACAGGACAAATGGTCAGCTCATTTAATGTCCATTGCCTTTCAGAGAGATAATTAATCTAGAGTCAGGAAATACCAGTCTAAAATAAATGGAAAGGCGCACCCTGATGGAGCAGTGGTTAGGTCAATCTCCTCCCAAGGAGCAAGTCACATACCCCTGGGTTTGAGTCCTGGGCCCAGGGGAAAGCAACCAGTGTCTGTAAATAACTAAATAATAATAATAATAAAAGATGCTTCTTCTTCCTCTGCCTTCCTGCCTGCCTGTTTGCTTTCATTCCTGCCTGCTCCTTTCTTTAAAAAAAAAAAAAAAAAGGAATTATATCAGTTTTCAACTCTAACGAAATTATGGAAAGTGTGTTTCCCTAAAAAGGTGAAATATTTAATAGGATAGTCTGCTTCCTACTAGGTGTTAGAGATCATTTCTTCAACGATATTTGTCACAGTTACAATCAAACACTTTCTTCTCCTGATTTTAAAGCATTAGCTCTGGAATGATACTAAATGGTCTACACATACTGCCCATATCAGCTGACTTGTATCCTGATGTTTGACCTACAAAAAAATAGACTGGAAAACTGACTGCATTTTGAATCTTGGGTTTAGTTATTCTGAAGACAAGTATAAGCAGCCATAACATGAGATGAAAAGGAAGTTACGTGTATCCTAAATGAACGAGCCGAGTCAGGGGCACTGGAGCCCATCCCTGGAGTGGCAGAAGTGGGACCCGAGTGCTGCCTGCTTACCTTGCCCTCCTGGATGGTGACCACATCAGGGAGCCCTCCCAGCACTCGGGCACGATCTGCAAGCACAGGCATTTCTGGTCAATCCCTGAAATGATGAGGCTGAAGACCACACTCACCAATGTATCCCTTTCTTAGCTCCTGGTAGTTCTTGGTGGCACTATGCAGGACTGCTGTCTATGACTGAGTACAAAGGCCCCAAGCTCTGGGAACAAGATTCTGGGAAGCACGCAGAGATTCAAAGCTGACTCCTGGGCCAAGCTATGTGCTCTGGGGCCACTGTCTCAGCCTCATTTAGCCTCTCAACTAACTGAAAGCCACTTTGTCTGCACTGAGGCAGTGGCTGCCACTTTTCATTTTCAGTCCTACTTCAGTTAATACATGATTCTTGATCCTTATCTGTAATTCCTTCTCCACAAAGTCAGGCTGATGCTTTGTCTTGATAGCATCTCCTACCGATTCCACCATACTTTACACCACTTGTAAACCCAACCCATCATCTGGCTTCCTGTGACACTGGCTGTGTGATCTTGGTGAGTCACTTCACTGTGTGAATCTCAGTCTGCTAGTCTGTAGAATGGGGGTGCTGCATTAGCCTCCTGGACATGAGGCTTCCAAACTCTGCTCCACAGTATTCATGGGATTCTTCTGCGAGGCCTGAGAGGAAGTATAAGTGGGGGCATTGAATCAGGGGCCAGGACCTTCTCCCCAACTTTATGAAGGCTTGACCTTTTATATATGTGAAAGATTGTATTTGAATTAAGTGTCCCATGGACCTAGAAGTTCTAAAGTCTCTTCCAGTTCTAACTGACTGTGGTTCAGAGACCTCAGAAGACTTTGTGAACTGGAGGGAGCATCAGATTTCTAGCCCACAAGCGACTTCAAGAGTTGGGAGAGGCCTTCAGCTGCCGTGGTGCTGGGTTTACTAGTGACAGCAGGAGAGACAGGGCCATGCAGACACACTGGACACTGGTAAGACTTGCTCTGACTCAGCCCTGGTGCTGCCGCCTGCTTCATTTTCAATGGCAACAGCCTTGTGAGTTGGGAGAGGAAGAAAGGAGAAGGGGCGGGGGGAGGCAGCAGACAGTCAAAGGGGAAAGTTTCCAGGCTGAATGACCTGGAGCCAGAGAAGAGGACCCTGACGCCACTGATCACGCCTTCCTTTGTGGGAAGCAGTTGGTCTGTTAGCAGGGAGCACGTTTCTGAGTCTGTTGACAAAAGAGGTGGTGCTGGTTCGGTCAGACTGCTCTGATGAGATGGAAGGAAGGAGAGCATTTTTATCCTGCTGCAGCTCTCAGAAAAGTGTGGGAGTTTGTTTGGGGGCCAGTTTCAGTGATTTACCTGCTATAAAATTGACAAAATCCCTTGTGTTCCTCTTCTTTAATGTATGTGCAACTTTCTGACACAGTGAGTCTACTACAAACGATAAATGACCTCCTGTGTGATTTGCAGCCAAGAAATCTCTCAGGATGTCTGGGGTGGTAGTTCAAGTTCAGAATTGGGTGACACTCTTACAGTGCAACCTGAGACCCTCTTTGAATGGACAGTCTTATTCAGGAGACTAAATGAAAACATATGTAGAACACCTACAGTGTTGTTTTTTTTTTTTGTTTTTTTTTAAGAAACAAAAAAATTAACACTTTTACTCTGTTCTGTCTGTAGTCATGATAGTAAAATCAAATTTTCATTTTTTAAATACTCCAGAGTACATGGGAAGGTAGCTGACTTACTTTTCTCCGCAATGGCAGCTTGTCTGTGGTTGAGAGAAACGAACAAACATGCAAACAAAGAAGAATTTTGTGTTAGTGTCACTTGAAAGGCGCTAACCTTGACTGCATTTCACTGCGTCCAGACATCTGGTGCTGCACAAAACCATGGGAGGTGTTACTTTTATTACACTTGTAAGATGAAAGACCCTCTCTGAACTCAGAGCGGGGAGCAGCACATGATGTTCCAGAGAAATCAGTGCACACAAGTAAGTGCCATTATCTAGGAAAAGGGGACTTACTTTAATCTCTGGAATTCCGCAAAGGCTTCATCATATGCTTTAAGAAGGAAAAAAGAGAAGTTAGAGTTTGAATTTTCTCATCCTGAATTGACAATACACAGGGTCTGTTTAAAATTAACAATATGAAGTCAGTGTGGTCAGTCTAGACACGACTATGCTGACTTTGACTAAGACTGCCTGCTTGTTCTTGCCACCTGATGGACTTCAGTAGAGAATTAAATACTTTCTAGGTGGAAAAATATGATATAATGGATGCTGGAAGCTTTAACTCAGTGAGATTTTCCTCCCTTCAAAGAGAAACACAGACTAGCACCACTAAAGATAAAATGGGAATGAAGGTCTGTTTTAAAAAAAGTTGGCTACCTAGGAAGCACCCTGACAGTCAAAAAAGCTTTTCTCTATTCAGTCACCCCACACAGCATATCCTCCTAGTGAGTTGTGGTCTCCGCCTTATGCTGTCCAGCCCATGTGTATGAAAGAGCACAGGGAGTTACTGCTATGGAAGTGTGTGTCGGTGCCCAAAGAAATGCTTCTATGCTTGCTGGAGATAAGATAAGAAATAAGGAAGGAAAGCTATTGAGTTCTGAAAAAAATTTTTTTCTGGAGCCTGCAAGAATAAGCACTTTGAAGACTGCAGGTGAAAAGGCAGCTTCATTTTAGAATCTCTTTCACCTTGTCATTAGGCTTCCCTGTGGTTTAGAAATCAGAACAGTTTGAGTCTAGAAATTTCTTGCATAATACTAGTCTACCCCTGCTGCTTTTTGTTGTTGTTTTTTTTTTTTTAATAGAGGGGACACATAAGCATAAATTCTAAGTGGACTAGTTAGACTAAACCAGGCTAAACTTTCCACACTCCTCTTTTGCCCCTGTCACACAGACTGAAATATGGGCATAGCGGAGTCAGTCATGTGGTGACAGCTGCAAGCTGGTTAAGACAATCCCATCTTGCTTGAGATGGGATCTGAGAGTGGAGTAGTTAAATAAGCTTTGATTTTTGTCACCCACATTTTTTTTAAGGAAAGGTGCAGGCAGGAATGAAGGTGAGCAGGCAGGCAGGAAGAGAGGGGAGGAAGAAGCAGCTTATTTTCTTTGTATTCAGTTGTTCACACAGGCTGCGTCTCCCCCGGGGTATTTGGCTGTCTCCTTCAGAGGCAACCACCTCTCCACCACTGCGTGCCTCTCCACCCACTTCTTGTTTGCCTTTTTCTGTTGTGTCTCAAAGTGTCTCACCGTCTGCAGAGACAATCCCCTATCACTGCGCATATGTGACTCAGGCACAGGGTGGCCTGGAGACCCTGGAGCAGCTGTTCTCAGTCCCTACAGATACTCCTGCCAGTCTTTCTGGTCATAGTGGGTGGAAGTGGGGGTTGAGAATAAGGGGATTCAGCATATAACGATTCAAGGCAGGGTTAAGCTTGCCCTCTAAAATTGTGAACTTAGTCTCGGAGGATTACAAACACTAAGTATGGCACCTTGATGGAGTAGCGGTTAGATTGCTTCCTCCTAAGGAGTGCAGGCCACATAAATCCCAAGGACATGGGTTCACCTCCCAGTCTGGAGGAGCAACCGGTGTGAACAACGAGATAAAAATAAAATAAAAAGTGCTTCTTCCTCCTCTCGCTGCCTGCTTGCCTGCCTATTTACCTTCATTCTTACCTGCATCATCCCTTGAAACAACAAAACAAAACAACACTGAGTTATGACATTTTTAGGTCACATTTTAATATATAAGGAATGGAGGGAAAAGTAAGTCCACTTTCTCCTTTAGTAAATGTATACGAACTATTTTGATTTCTTTAGAAAATAATAAATAAAACTAAGAGCATGGTACCAAGAGAGGGAGACATGGCAAGTGCTTTTAATTTTCATTTATGTTTGCATATCTTTTGATTTTAAAATTTTAATTAATAGCTACACATTGCCTTTTTTCTGTTCTTAGAAATCTTTTTGTCTGCATCTCTCTACCTTCTTCTCTTTCCTATTCTCCCTAGAACCATTCATTCTCTGAGCAGATGACCAAGAAATTAGAGGCCATAGGATCCAACTTTTTCAACTTCTTTCTATTCTCAGTATTTGTCTTTGCTTATTCATGTTTACTCCGCTGTAGTTTCTGAAGAAAAGATATCCCTGTTTCTTCCTAAAGTCAACCCTTCCCCTGCCTTGGATCTCAAAGCTCTCACTGTCTTCAGAACTTTGATGGAGCAATTATTTCTTTTCATTCACCTCTCTGATTCTTCCAACTCAACTAATTTCTTGGACTTTATATATATGCTCAAATATTAATTGCCATGAAATGATTCTTTCTCAGTATTTGTTCGTTCTTGTGAATCAAGCTGCTCTTCTTCACAATCATCTTGAAAGAGCAGGGTTTTCTTACTGTGTTTATGGTCTCTACTTAACTTCTCATCAGTTCTCCACTTGCTAAATTCTTGCTTCTACCAGTGTTTTATCAGAATCTCTAATCATCTCTTAATAGTTTCACCTCATGCCTTCTTATCACCCTTCATTTTCTCTTAAACAGTTCATTCCTTTAAGTTCTAATCTGCAGAATATCTTTTCACCTTGTCCGGAAAGGTCCACTGTCTTCTGGTGTCCAGTTTTGCCATCAAAGAGCTCCATCACATAGTTCCCTTTGTCATTTGGTGTGGGCTCATTGATTTGCAGCCAGATCTGCTCCCCGGTGACCCCACTTTTAACTCTGTCCGTGTATTTAATGGCAGTTCCACTGTTTAAATTAAAAAATAAAAAAAGCAAAACATCATTAGTGTTTTCTTTCATCCTGAGTTTATCTTTACTTTGTCTCCTTTTGAAGGTCTTACCATAAAGTTTTATAGGTTTTCAAATAACATGGGATACACATATGTTATTCTTCTGCTTCAGAGAAAAAATACAGGCTCTCAAGCACAACACTTGAATTCCAAGCCCTGGGGTGGAGGATAGGAGGGGAGATCTGACCATCTACACATTTAACTCCCACAGTAGTCTGGGGCCCAGGGCAGTTTACCATACCAACCACTCGTTTTAATTGTATTTGCTTTTGCTTGAATTTATTTTTAGCCCTAACGGAATCTTTAAAGTGAAAAGGACAAAGTATTTATTATTTGTATTAGTATTTGAGACACAACAGAATTTGTATTACTGTGTATTTCATGCAGATGGTCTATAAATTGGATTGTACAAGCTAGTCAAAAACAGATTTAAGATTTGTCTGTAGTTGACATCTGTTGATGTCATGCAGACAAAGTTATTTAAAACATATGTAAATATGCACTTGATAATAAGGCTAAAAGTAAATGAAAAGCAGAATTGCTGCCAAAATGAATGAACACCTTTGTACTTGGATGTGATTTTTCTCAGTTTTCTAGAATGGATCATGAGCTGACTCATGCATTGTTTACAAGATAATAAAGTCAAATAGAGTCCTTTGTTTTGTGATATTTCTGAAAATGCTACTATTATAAAGTAATAAAAATG
This sequence comes from Solenodon paradoxus, assembly GCA_004363575.1. Taxonomy (NCBI): domain Eukaryota; kingdom Metazoa; phylum Chordata; class Mammalia; order Eulipotyphla; family Solenodontidae; genus Solenodon; species Solenodon paradoxus. The sequence goes on from RJWH01001122.1 coordinate 161,629, forward strand.
AAAAGGCATGTATATTTTCAATGATGTTAAAAGAAACTTTATGAAGAGCTAGTAAACATGTGAGAATAAAGGCATATACAAACTTCTTTATTACAGTAACAGGCATAGAGAGAAAACTGGAAGGATATACACCAGAATTTTCATACTATGGTTGGGAAAACTGTGGATGATGTACTACAAGCTCTTTTTAATTTGTGATATTATAAATATACTCTCTAAAAGAAGCATGTATTAAGTTTATAATTGTAATAAACAAAATGACCTTTAAAACAGAAAAACAGAAACCTCCACTATAAAAAGTTTCTACTTCAAATGAATACTAAGCATTTTTCTTCTATACTACATTCTTTAAAAGATACAAAAAAGTTAAATACAATAAAAGGCAGAGTGAAGGAACCCATCTATACCCATAGACTTTTGTCTCAGCAATATATTTGTCATAGAGAATTAGAAAGACAGTCTCTGCTTTACTTAACAAATCTGCTGGAATTCTTTAATCTCGGGCCAACATGCATAATAGTAGCTTACATTTGTAAAGCACATCGTGGGTTATAAAACACCATCAGTTTAATTTTCTCAACTGGGTCTATTAGTGTTATGAAATAGAGGAGGTATTTTATATGGGAGAAACCTGAGATTTAAAAAATTTAATTTGTTTAAGCTCTGAAGGAAAATAGGAGCAAAGTCAAGATTAAAACCCATTTCAAGTCTTTTTCTCCCCATTTGCCATATATCTACATAAAGACAGTGAAGACAAGTCTTGATATCTGAATCTTTCACAGGCACAAAGATATACAAAATATTCATTTCGTTGATTCAATCATATAATGTAAAAAGTTTGTGCCTTACTAATCTAAGGAGCAGTTTCTTTAAAACTCAATGTTCTTTTTGTTTTGTTTATTTTATTGTAACTTTGTATTTCTTTTTCTTTAGTTCACAATGCTCAATTCATTTTAGGATACTGATACTGCATCTCAGTCTGTATTTCACACCACAGCCACCACCAGAATTCCAGTGTCCCTTACCACCATCTACCTTTCCCTCCTTCCTCTCCCAGTCCTGAGTCCTGAAATTTTTATTGAGATTTGTTATGTTAATTTATTTCATTTCATTATATTCCACATATGCATGAAACCATGCTATATTTCTCTTTTTCTTTCTGAATTATTTCACTCAACATTATTCCCACCAGTTCCATCCAGATTATTATAAAGGACACAATTTCATCTTTTTTAATAGTGGCACAGAATTCCATTGAGTATATGTACTATAACTTCTTTATCCAGTCATCTGTTGATGGGCATTTAGGTTGCAAAACTCAAGTTCAAATCTCTCTTGAAGAAGTAATTATTTTGAAAATGATGTAAAGCTTTTTATTGATGATTCAATTTATCATCTTTTATTCTTCAGAATGATATATTATAACATAGTAGAATTTGATCTCTAAATACTTCCCCAAAATGTATTATGAAAGAAGTATAACAAAGGAATGAAATCCCCAGCATTCTACAATGGAATTCCACTTTTTGTTTTTCTGTTTAGAATTCATGAAATTAATAATAATAAGGTCATTTTAAAGAGAATACAGATTGCTGCTTTGTGGGACCCAGTTCTGGTTAGATGTTCAGTCTAGACTTTCAGCGAAACTTGAACATGGGGAAGTCAGCCTGCCTGCACTCAGACCTCCATGCAACACTTAGCTGTGTGACCTTAGGCAAGCTACCTCCCAAGCCTGAGCTTCCTTGTTACTCAAGACCTACTTCACAGAGTTGTGAATATTAAATAAATTTGGACTTCTAAAGAATTTGGAGTAGTACCCAGCATATTGTAAATGCTCACTGAAGGGAAGATATAAATAGGCATTATTATCTGCCTCCTCTCAAGGATGTCACAGTGACCAACTACTCAGTGGGGCTCATAAAGACATTGGGAATGACTGCTGCACCCTACGAGTAAGTAGGGTGCCCCTATCAGATTTCCATGCCAGGCTGCTGTTCACTTTCAACTCAGGAAGTTACAAGGAAGCATAGAGATTAAGGACACTGTCAAGAGTGTAAATGAGATAACTGGTTTGATTTAGAAACTTATTTTAGCTCTTGGATTCCCAGAGTTGAACTTAAACAGAATCTCTCTATAACTCCACAACAGAAGGTTGATATAGAATAGATCTTCAAGCTCAATCCAACTTAGAATACATATTCCCAATTCATCTTAAGATCTCTAAAGCTTTCCCATGGTGGACAAGAAGCACGCTAATGCCCAGCTATGCCAATTGCTATAAAGAGCAACAACAGACTTGGGTGCTCCTCTGGATTAGCCTTCTTCAGCAAGCCTACTTTGGTCATTAATTTATATAAGAGAAAGGTTGATATCTCTTGGTGCATGCTGCTTCAGTTTTATTTCAGACCACAGCATGTGTTAGATCTATGTAGAAAGAGAGAACAAGAATCTAGCTCTGGATGCCTGGCCAAGCACAGAGAGCCCACGCACAACCATCTCGCAGTGGAGGTTATGCTATAATCTGTGAATTGTCATACTTCTCAGATCACAAAGACGGATGCTCTAGTCATCACTGACTTTACCATGTACCTATCATACACGGTAGCATCATACTAAGGGAATGGCCTGGGTGCTTCTGTCTTATGTTCAGTGACATCAGACCCGAGAAGTGAGATGTCTCCCTATTGACAGGCCCAAAGGGATGGTTTCTCTCTTCCCCCAACAAGAAAGAATTTCTACACAGCAAGTAAGTCCCCATTTACTTACTTGTGGGACCAGTTAACTTTCAGATCATCCAGGTAGTAAGTAACAAATGAGTACAACCGGATGCCCTCGGCAGTGCTCTGGATTTTCAGGTTTGTAGCAGACAAAGCTGAAGAAGAAAACAACGTATTGAAGGCACCTGCCGGGTCCTCCAGGAGAATGATGAAGCAGAAGTGCTGTCATAGTAAGAACTTTTACCTTACCTATCATTTTACATACTTCAGTCATCAGTTCTTTAAAGGCTGTAACAGAGATTCATACACAAAGCTTTAACATAAATGTTCAATGAAAGGTCATATCTTAGACTTCTCATAGTGCTCTCAAAAAGATCATGTCTGGTGACAGGTACTGGTTAAAAAGTGAATTTGTTAATCCAGTGATGATAAGTGCTCTTTTAGGGACTGACTCAATATTTTTTTTATCAAATTTTAAGAGATCCTTGCTTATTGTGATATTTCCCCCTCTAATTCATTATAACTGTGACCATATTTATTTTTTACATTCTAGAGAAAGAGCCTCATGAGATTTCCAGGAAAGTTATTGACTTTATGATTCTTTTTTCTTAAGTTCAAGGGAGATTTAGTTCACGTGAGAAGTTTTCTTATCTTTGTCATTAATTTATAATAAATTAACTAGGTTCCCTGTTATTTCTTAGCTTATAATGCTTTCTATCAATAAACACATTTAATCCTGCCTCTACCAAGGGTGGTAAATAAAAATCAGAATTCTGTTGTATTTTAGCAATAAATGTTAAAATAACTTGCTTAGAAATAAAATTGGAAGTTTGGGGGTCACATGTAGGTTTTCATTGTCATGATATATCAGTCTTAAGTAGTCTCTGAAAAAATAAAGTTCTTTTTTGTTCCACTAATAACTGAGTGATTCAAATTTCATATATAGGTCTCTTTTTGTTGCCACCTTTTAAGAGTGAACTGTCTTGAGACATGCTTTTCATAGCAGTTTTTGGTTCTGGAACATTTTTATAGAGTTGAAACACAAATGATTTAAATTGGAAACAGACCCCTGTGCACTATGGAATATAAATTCTCTGAGGATCAAAAGTACACTTCTGATTTCTAAAAAAGATTAAAAGTGAAGTATTTTTTAATAAAGCAGTAGTTCACTCTGCTGGACTTTCAATTAAAATGAAGTCCATGGAAAAAAACATCAGCACGACTTCATTTGTCTGCTTGGCCCTCATCTTCATTCTGGCAACATCTATATTAGCTCATAAAATGGCCCCCAGCAGCTGGTGGACTGACCTTCATCCACAAGCTTCAGTCGACTCTTATCTTTCCCTCTGTCGTCTTTCAGGACAACTTCATAAATCCCTGCATCTTTCTTGGAAAACTAAGGAGAGACATAGATAGATCACTGTGCAACTTCTCAGAGCCTCAGAGTATGATGTCTGCATTGTTTAGGCCTTATGATTTATAGACTCTGCCATCAAAACACACTGTGAACAAGCATCTACATGTGAACAATGAACAGTTTACAGACGGGTCTATTCATCACAACCTGATCAGCTGGCAGAACTGATATTTTACTTTCTAGGCCATAATTGATTTGAGACTATCTTTATTCTACCTTCACGTGAAAAACTAATGATTGTATATGTTGAGAAGTGTGCTCTTTTAGACAAAAATCTACACTTAAATGAACACTATGTCTAATTCTCTTTAGTTTTAGGAAACAAGTTATCATGAGGCTTTAAAAGCAAATGAAAGAGCAACTCCACTGTCCTCCCACTCAACCTATGAAAAAAGTAGTTCAGAGGCAAGACTTGTATCCAGTCAACAGTGGTTGGATATTTGACAAACCCATGTATATTACAAGGTGAGAGCAACTTTTGTGTACCTAGAGGTTACTCTTTGGGTGACATGAGGGCACAGGTATCTGGAACAATTCGAAGTTAGGAATTACAAGTGCCTGGGACAAAACATTACAGTATCCAGCCCATGCCTGCAAGAAGGTAGGGTACAGAAGTAACACAGTGCACTTCACATTTATAGTCACCTACCTCTGTTATAAGCAGGGTACAAATGCCATCCTTAAAGTCATGCTTTTCATCCACTGATATCTCCCTCTCATCTTTGTACCACACAATATGAGTCTCCTTCTTAATATTTGCCACCTAGGAAAAAACCCATAATTATACTTCCTGAAATAAGGCAATGCTACTCTGATGAAATGAAGAAATGAAACAGTTCTTAATGGAGTACTGGACAGAAGAAAAGTCACTGAACTTCGAATCAAAAGACACATTTCTAAAGGAATTCATTGAAAGCAGTTTTAATCAATAACGAGTTCTGAGGGGTTTTTTGGGGTGGGGATTCTGGTTTTTGATTTTTTTTCTGCAGCCTCAGGTCACATACCTGGTCCTTGGGCTTTACATGGTTTACACCTTAGTTGCCACGGCTGCCTGACCACAAGGAGGTGTCCGATAAAGAGTTTAGAATAAAGCGGCTACAAATGAATAAGCTTAAATTAATAGCTTTTCTATTTCCAGCGGAAAGATATGACTTAGAAAACATCTGATGGACAAGAAAATAAAGAATAACTACATACAAATGTAGCAAATAAAAGTAAAAATCTGAAAACCGAGGGAGGATAAATCCCTGGATTCTAACACAGTCTTTGTCAAAGAAGCAGAGAGATTTTCAATCTACAAACATTTAATAAAAGTTAAATTAAGATTTACAAGTAAATGTGGAGAGGAAATGTGCTAAAACGTTTTAGTTAAAGTGATGTCCAGTTTATTGAGACATATTTAGTGTATAATATTGAATACGTTTCAAGTGTATTATGGTAGTGGTATATATTGTGAAATGATTATCACAATAACATTAGCTAAAACCATCAACTGTAGTAATTTTGAGAAAAATCATCCATATCCTATATTCACATATCATATTATATCATATCATAAATTTTAAATGGGCTAACTAACCTCATATAGTAAAGGCATCTTAAGATTTATCTACAGTATTTGAACTTTTACAGAGTATATGCAAATATTTTTTGTGTATTTAAAGTTGTATGAAAAAAATAAAGACTTCATAAGAGTAGAAAAATAATCTGAAGACCCAATTAAATAACTGGGCAAATGTACATACAATTCCCCAAAGAGGAAATACAGCTAATGAAAAGATGAAAAAATGTTTAATCTTATTAAAAACAAGGGTGTGCAAGTTTCAACATCTTAACATTTTTCAGCTAGTACATTAGATAAGAACCAACTCTGGTATCTACAGTAAAACCAGTACACAGAGATATTCTTTCTGATCCTGTAAGCCAGTTCCTGAATTACAGAAAATAACCATGCTATTAGGTGACATCGCTTATAATAAAATGGCCCCTGATCAGAAAGCTGCATGTGGACTAGAAGGGATGCATAGCTGGGGGATTCCCTGAGTACACACTGACTTACAACTTGGGCATATCCCTTGCTGGGACCTTGGAGGCACAGCCTAGGGAGTTGTTACAAGAGGCACAGACTCCTTAGGACATGAGGTTTTTAAAGTCATGGTGTTCCTGCTATCTGCTCAAAATGGATCTTATCTCCTAGCACCTGAACTGTCACCTGGGGATGAAGGGGATAGTTACCTATGTGGACTCGCACAGAATGAGAATGCCTGGCACTGCCCTCTGGACAAACTTAGATTCCTGCCCTATCTCCCTTTGAGTAGAGCAAGTCCACACAGCGCCCACGATGGTTTCCCGCATTTGAGGTTTCAGCTGCACATACTCCATTAGCTCTAATGTAATATGTAAATTGTTAGTGTGTATAAATTGATTCAAAATGAAACAAATAAGATGGAGGAAGGTTTGTTCTTCCGGATGGAGAAAGGGGCACCTCATATGGGAGATAATTGAATTTGAACCCGATAAAGGGCTTTGTAAGAGAAGCTGAAAGAATCCACTCTAGGTATTAGAATGGTATGAATACATTATGTGTGAATATCCTGAGCCAGTTTCTAGGCCCCCTTTGGTTGTTCAGAATCCCGGTTAGGGACTGAGTCTCTTGAGGAATGCCATCAGGACAGGCCTCCAGACTTCATCTCCTGGAGGAATGGAGCAACAGATGATACAGAAAGAAGGCAATGGGTGTGTGGGCCTCTGGGGAGGGGGTGATCTATGGGGCAGGCTGTGTGGAGGAGAAAGTGAGCGGGCAGGTGCACAGCAACGTGGCAGTAGAGTCAAGAGTTGTTTTGGCTGCTGCCTAAGAAATCGTTTTTCAAGAATTTTTCCCACTTCCTGAGAGGGTAAAATCTAGAATTAATTGTTCTTAGACATTTCTGGTAGATTGCTGTTTTATTGAATTTATCAGAGTTTATCAGTGCGTAGAGTTTATCAGAGCCTAGCAGACACCGAGACACTTGGGTTCTGGTCTTTATAATGACAACTACACCCAAAACATACATTTACAATTACAATTTGTAATTACAATTACAAATCCATGCATTTACTTTGGAGTTACTCTCCTCACACTCCAACCTCATCTAGCAATTCCTTATCCAAAACATTCTGATGACTCACTCATCACCATATCCAAAATAATTTGAATACGACAGGAATTAAATATTTTCCCTTAAAGGTCCAATAAGACAATTAGTTAACTGCCAACTTTACCAAACCTTTTCCTCATAGCAGCACAGAGATTTTAGAACCAACTGTTGATACTAAAACATATTGTTGCCCCAGTCACACAAGTTAGATAAAAAGCTGCCAAATAGTCACCCAAAAATAGTGTTGCAGAATTATTCTTAAATAGATCTACTACTTAGATGCAGATTTGGCCTAAAACAAAGACAATGTGAAGTCCTTTTGAAATTAATAACTAAAAAGGAGTTGGAGGTTGGAGAAGGAAGGGAGAGATAGATGAACATGCAGAACAGAGGATTTTTTTAATTTATTTTTTATTGTAGTAATTATTCTACACATTAGTTTCCTTTGTATAGGTTCCTCATTTCTTAGATATATTTCAACACACCAACACCATGCCTTCTACCACATCACTAAGTAGAACAGAGGATTTTAAAGACAGTGTATATGCCCAATCCATAAAATGTACGATACTAAGAGTAAAGCCAAGTTTCAACTATGGACTATGGGTGTTGTTGATGTGTTAAATTGATGTGTTAAATTCATCAACTGTAACAAAGGTACCCATCAGATGGGAGATGTTGATAATGGGGGAGGTCATCCAAGTGTAGGAGCAAGGAGATAAATGGGAAATCTCTGTACCTTCCCTTGTAAATAATAAGTCAGTTAAAAAATAAAGAGTTCTATTAACTATGGCATGGGCAATGAATAGGAATGATCATCTTGCCTTCCCATATTTTTACGCTGTTTTAAGTGCTCTTTTCTTGGAGAACGGAAGGAAGGGAGAGGGGAAAAAAGCATTTTTAAGGAAGGAAGTAAGAGAAGGAAGCACTTATATTTATTTGTTTATTTATTTATTTTTGGCTGTCCCCCTGTCCCCCATATCACTCTAACCTGGGTCCTTGGGCTTTATATGGTCCACATCCCAGCTGCCGGCTTAGCAACTGAGCTACCAGGATGCATCTATTTGAAATGTTCTTACCAATAGAAAATTATTGTAATATTCAACAGTAAGGATGTATTGCTTATACTTTTGGTTTAAAAGGAGGAGATAAAAAATGGATCTTACTCTTCTTTACATTCTATCTTTATTTTCCTAGTATCACACATTAAAAGTTTAATCTACTTCTTACCTTGCATTTCAATAGTACATTGCATTCATCAGTCACTTCCCAGCTCAAATACTCAGCGAAATGCGGACCTGTAAAATTTTGATGACATCAGCAATCACTCTATTAATCCAAAATGCAAAATCAAAGCTCATTCTTAAATTCTAAGGTGATTCGTGTTCAAAGTGATATTTTAAAAATTCAAGATTTAGTTTTAAAATATTTTAAATAGATTCATATTTAATAAAAAACATTTCCAATTTTTTTAATTTACTAGAAGGCATTGTTAACATAAGCATTAATATTTATTTAAATCTGTTATGGAAATCATCTTGGAATATTTTATTCTAGAAACTAAAGTTTTTCCTCCTTACTCACTGTCTCCCTTTACCTTGTTTCCTGATCCATTCTTGCCTCTGGAATTCAGCTTCTTTCTGGAGCTTTTGATAAACTAGAAATGGAAAAGCAAGGAAGTGTGAAATTGAGCTGAGTGATATAAATGTACAAACTAGTCATTATGCTAAGGGATTAAAATTAACTTCTTTAACATTCATATATCATGACCACCTTACCAGTTTTCAGTCTTTATAGATGAGGAAATGGACTTAGAAATGTTAAATAACTTGCATAGGTTATGAAGCTGGGAAATAGAGAAACAGTAATGGAAGTTGCAAATGCAGAGATGTATTCAACCTTACCATTGATTTGTTAAATGCCACACTTTATATATTTATATTTTAGTAAACCAAAGCCAAACCAAAGCAAACAAGCACACAAAAACAAAAACTGAAAAATAAGGAAGAGAAGGAAAAAGAAATTAAAAAAAAAATGTAACCCCACCCTCTCCACACCCCCACCCCCACCTAGCAAATGCCACATTTTGAATCTTAGTGGTTTCCACCTTGGCTTATGGCAGTTGATGTACTATAATCTAATTACAATGTATAATTAATAGATTTGACATGTACTACTTTTGTATATTTTTCTTCCTAATTTAATTATTTTAAATAACTATGTATTATAAGAGAGTATCATAGTTTGTCTGATATATATCAGAGACATATATGTACATATATTTATATATGCATACAGTCTTGGTTGTATTATAACATTCATTGGAGGATATTGGTAAAAACAGTTGTTTATATATGTGAGCCAGGAATCAATTTGATGTCCTTTTAAATTAACTTTCATTTCTATGAAATAAAATACTATGGACAGTACTAACTTAAAATTGTATTTAAAACATTGAAATTCAATCAAAAAACAATTCCTGCCATATTTCACATGACTCCTTTTGTGCCACGGGATCTCTACATTGAGGGGAGCAGCAAAGTTGTCCAATTAATGTTTCACAGGCTTCTTACCATCTCCAATGAGAACGAGAGTAGAATGTCCAGTTGCTTTTCCATCTTGAAGCTGGAAAGTGTATGTTCCTTCATCCTCATCCTGTAGCTTTTCCATAAACATTTCAATTATACCAGTATTTTTGTCAATGTGCATCTTATATTTCTTCAATGTGAAAAGGAAAATAAATAAACGAGTTAGATATTTTACTTTGATTACAGTATGACTCATTAAGTGAAAACAAACTCCAAAGGATGATAATCTTGATAAAATCTCTTGTTAACATTTTTGATATGTGAGCAAGGTCTTCAAAATATTATACCCAGGAAAAAGGGAACTATTATATGTAATATCTGACCTTGACCAGAAACGGTTACTAAAAATCTGACAATTTAAAAAATATAAATAAAATTTTGCTACCCCTGTTACAAAATATTGTCAAAAGTTATTTTAAGATTTTCATTTTACCTTCCGGATTACATCATTTTCAGTTAGCTAAATTATGCAAATCTATAGGCAGCATGAGGGAAGTGTTTGTTTCATTTATTGCTATATCCCTGCATCTGGCACGTTAATGGACTAGCACGGCAATTAGCAAGAATCTACTGAGTTAATATATAAAAATATTTGCAAGATATCTGAAATCTACTTGCTATCATGAAACTGGATTGTCCTGTTAGAATGCGTTTATTTTATCATACCGCTTGAGCAACTTTTTTTTCACTGAAAAGGTAAGTCTTAGTCCCTGGACACACAAGCACAAGTTCTATAATATATTTGAATTTATGAGGATTTCCCATATCACAGACTGAAAGCTCAGGTCTGAGATCAACTCTGTGGTATAATTCATGTCCCAGAGCTTCCCCTTTGGAAAGCCAGTCTCCAACAGAGACCACATTTTGGCTTAGCTTTCACCTACAACAGCTTGTGAGAATGCTCACCCAGAAATCAGTTGAAAAAGAAACTCTATTTTGGACTCTCCTTCTAGGGAATCTGACCTCGGACAGTAATGTCTTCCCAACTAAACTTAGATGAGAACTAATTGCAATGGCAATGAAGAGCTCTTCACGTCCAGTGTGTGCGCGCACAGCAACGTGTAAGCATGAGCACACCAGAGGGGATTAGTCATGTACACATGCATGTGAGGGTCCACTCAATGGCTGTGGTGGCAGAGTGCTGCCATCAATACTCTTCTTTCCTCTGCACTTGTCAGGTGGGCACAGCAGTTTATGAGAATGTTTTGAAAATAGGGAAGAGATGGGTCTCAGTGAATATGGACATCACCTAAGCAAGACAACATGATCCTATACACAAAAGGGTAGGAAGAAAGTATATACCAACATGTACATTAAAAAGTCATAAAATTGTGCGCTTTGTTTTGAGTCTTTAAAGTCTTTTATAATAAGGATGTATTAAATTTTAAATCAGGAAAGCGATGTAAGATATTTTTTCCGACATTTTTCTGAATTGCTGGAAAAACAGAGGCCATTTTTCTCCAAATTAAAACCAAGTCTCCGCCGAAGTTTCTGGCATGTGGAAGTTCAGGTAAGGGTGTTGGCCCCCCTGCTCTTTTTCATGGGTGACTCTACTTTCTGATTTTCCTGAGATAGTTCTGGTTTATGACTGCTGTCCTGGAAAAAATATTAGTAGTCTACCCTCTCAGCTTTAAAAGTGTTCCAGTTTGAAAAATATGATACAATCAATCCATAACTCACCTACGCATGACCAGTGGTTTTCATAACCACTTCTCTGCCTTCTAACAGGGCTTCCCCAGTATATTCTACAGTAATATGTTTAGGAATCTAAAAAGTTTCAAACCTACCGGCCCTTCAAAAATTTCCTTGTCGTTAAATATGTAGACGACTTTGGCATTGCCGGACAGCTTCTCAGCCTGCATCCAAAATCGGACCTGCCCTTTCTCCAAAATTTCAACTGCCAGCTCTGATTTAACTGGGACAGCTGTGAACAATAAAACATAAAAGTGATAATTACAGTGGTAACCAAGTGTACTGATGCAGATTTTTCCAACAGTTAAAAAAAACCAAAACACTCAATGGAAATGGCCATGCTTCTTGTGGTGAAAGAACGCTGTATGGAAAACAGGATACTGAGGGGCTGTCACCAGTCCCCAAGTCATAGATGCTTCAACCGTAAAACAAGGAAAATAAACTTACCTCCCGGGATACTTCCAGCTAACCTCTGTGACTCTACTGTGGTTTTGGTTAGGTTGATTTAGGGACAGTGCTGCAGTGTGATACAAGTCTTCGTCTGGTCCTGAGAGAGCTGGAGCCTAGTCCAAGTCACTGTGATGAGTCACTGTGCATAGCTGGGCCTCATTTGACTTGTAAATGAATAAAGTTGAACTGAATGCCCTCGTTGATTACATATTTTCCAGTTCCAACATTTTAGGATATTAACTAATTCAAATATTTAGAAAATATTTAAATTTTACTTTTTTTCAATCATTTAACTCACTTTGGAGGTTCTTCAAAATGTTTTGGGGTTTTTTCAAAGGAAAGGTGAAGGCAGGAATGAAGGCAAGCAGAGGCAGGCAAGCAGAGAGAGAGGAGGAAGAAGCATTTCTTTTAATTTAATGGTTCACACTGTCTGTTTCCTTTTGGATCTGGAACTTGAAGCCTGGCGTCTGACCAAGGAATCGAACCCAGGGGTTTGCGGCCTGTGCTCCTTTGGAGGCAACTGACCTAACCATTACTCCACCAGTACATACCTCTTTAAAATGTGTTCAAAATGAAATTTGATATAAGAAATAATTTTGTTAATATATATGAGATGATCTAGCTTGTTATTTAAGTCCTACCATCCTAGTATACCAGCTAAAGTTCTTTGACCAAGCAAAATTTTCAGAGGAAATAGTAAGTCATTATTGAGAAACTATATTAAAACACCGTATAGTTTGCTTCACATCGAAAGTGAAGGAACTCTAAGGCAGCTTTGATTTAAACGTGTATCACTTAAGCCATTTGAGTCTGAGTGAAATTATAAAAGTTGGCTGACATCTCTCAAAACTGGCTTCCGAATCTCTTGAAACTTGAAAATGTTCTTTACACTGAAGGCTTCTCCAACAATGGTTCTTGATCAGAGGTGGTACTGAGGTACACTCTGTGAAATGTGTGGCTGTTTTTCAAAGGTTAATAGTTATACCCTTTGATTCTCTAAACTGTTCTTAAGCCTATTTCAAAGTTTTAGCACCTGCAACATTTTAAATTATAAGCTTCTTAAATTTGTACCAAATGTTCATCCTATTTCTGTGTATTTATCCTAAAACTATCCAAGTTTTAAGAAATGCCCTCACTTGTACCATCCCATATTCATAGTAGAATTCAGGGATGAAGTCATTCCAAAACAGAACTATGGGAGCTGAGACACCATCTACTGATGTGTCCCACTGTAGATGGAAGGTGGACTTGATGTCACATCATCATCTCGAGCAGCCATCTTTTCCTTAAACCTGTGCTCCTCACTTGCTAACAGAGATACGATCTGCTTTGTGATGCCACCCAGAAGAGTGAACAGACTACCTGAAAACACCAAGACACTATGAATAATGACTAGTTCTCAAGAAAGTTTAGTTCTTCCTCCCCTAATTTGACTTATGACAAAATGTGCCCAAGAAAGGTGCTCAGTGACATAGCTAGGTGGCACAGTGGAGACCAGGGCTCTATGTTTTTCTTGGTCCAAACTATCCACTCTGAAGAACACGCATGGTTTTCCAGCATGAGCAGGTCTGATTAAAGCAGATAATGGACAATCCCCAGAGTGGTGAGAGCAGAGGCTAAGCTTTCTCACATATTTGCTACAAGTAAGTTGTGAAGGGAGCAGAAAGTAGAATATCTTCTAGAAAAGTCTGGAGACCTCATTCTGAGAGGTCTAATACATAGGTGATGCAGTTACCTAAGAGACCCAGGATGTCATTAGAGGCAGAGAAGCACACCTTGCAACTCCCTTCATGTTCATAGCTCCCTGAGTAAGAGGAACATCATCTGGGGAATGATGGCCACCAGGAATTGCCACAGAGGGTTCACACAGAGACTGTCATGGTTATTGTCATATTACCTGTGCTTACCCCCAGGTACAGCTGTGCAATTATGAGCTAGTCACTTACCTTCCTGTGCCTGGTGTTTTCCCAAATTCAAATTTTCAAAATGAAACCACTATAGTATCAAATCAATTTTAAGGTCACTAAGGAATTTAAATGACACATTATGCTTAAACATCCTATAAAGAGCCCGTTGCATAATAAGTACTCTAACGGCTGTCTAGTAATATTTTGACACTTTTTTTCTCTTCTTGTTGCATCAAAAACATCCTACAAATCCATCAATTTTAAAATATAATGACACCTAAGAGGCCATTCCAAATAGATAATAATTATGTATATGTGCTCAGTGGGATAATCATCAATGTCTAAGATGAAGAGATAATATATGAGATTTGACAATGTAAAAATACTCTCACCCGACACTTTGAAATATATATCTCTCTATATATAGAGAGATATATATTCCCAAATAAGCTGGCTCTCTATAATTTAATGTGAATACAAGGAAGACAAGGTTATTTTCCATTTTTAGCTATATGTGTGTATGTATATATTTATATTTATATGGTTTTCCTTCTCAGCCCTAAATTTTCTTAGATTCTTTTCTCTGGCAGTAAATTTTTACCAGTAAATACCTGTTATTTGTAGGTTTAAGGCATATATTTAGTGTTTTCAAAATATTTTTGAAAACAGCTTGAAATAGCAGAATTTACTCATGCCAAAACATGAAGGAACACCATTCTCTTTACTATGTAAGAAATAGGATCATTCAAACCTTCTACAGTCTTAGGAAAATGACTTAATTGTGTGTCAACATTTACAGGAGGAAAAGGATACAGACTGAGAAATTAGGTAGTCTGCACTGATCCTATCATCAGCTCTCTGAGAGTATTCCCATAGTGACCTAGCTGATCTCACGAGTAGTAGGGAAAGGAAATGACTGGAGTTATGATGCCTAAATGCTACTTCAGTAGGTTAACAAAACTCCACTGGGTTGGGAGTTATGATACTTTCATGCCAGTGTTGTTAACACATTTGTAGGTTCTCTCTGTGCCTACCACAATGCCACATCAGGTGTCTAATAAGAGGGCAACCAAGTTTTCTGTTCTCTCCTGGAACTAGTAATGAGAGCTCTTATACTTAGGCAAAATAAAATTCCTCGGCATAAATGTCAGTGATATCAGGCAACTAATATCTCCAAGTCCACCTGATCATTGAATTTCAGGGAGGGCTGGCAACTCCCTTCGATGATAAATACCCTTGTTTTCTCTAGTCTCCACCCTTTAAACCAAATGCAAACGTTGTTTGGAGCAGCTGTTACCTAGATTTTCTCAAACATATTGTCTGGGTGTGCCCTCGTGGAGCACGGGTTGGGTACAGTCCACAGGCATCCCAAGGACTGGGTTCATGTCCCAGGCCTGGGGGAACAACCAAGACGAACAACTAAATTAATAAGCTTCTTCCTCCTCTGTCTTCCTGCCTGCCTTTCCTTAAAAAAACAAAAACAAAAACTTATTATCTGACTAACTACATTAGCGGCTGCAGCTGTTTCTTCCCAATCCTACCAATGTGCGCACCTAACCGGGTCTGCCTGTCTTCTCAGGCTCCGGCTGTGTTCCGCACTGTGACCTTGTCCTCCCTGCCAGCCTCCAAGACCCAGGGACACGAAGGGAGAACAGCCTGCGTGGTTGGCAGGCAGCTCTTCTGCAGTGAGCAGTGGGGTTTTCTAGGATCACTGGTTTGTTTGTTTGTTTGTAAACTGATATTTACATTGTCCCTGAAGAGTCTGAGGATCAACCCATACCATACTGATTATCTCACAGCATTTCTATGTGGTAGGTGCAAGAAACGATTATGACAGCCATTTCTATAAAAGAAATTAAGGCAAAAGAAAACTAAAATGAGTTGCCCAGATTCACAGCGAGTCAAAAGCAAGCAACAAAGAGTCCTTTACCTTCTATACAATTTTTTAAAATAATGGTTAAGCCACCATTAATGATAGTGCTTTTCCAGTTTTATGATGAATAAGCATACAGTGAGAAATGGTTCTCCCCTAGAATTCAGAGTCTGCCTCCTATATTCACGTCTCACTGCATCTCTCTGTGCAGCCTTGCTGAACAAAGATTTTTTTGAGAACTTTACAACTGAGGCTAATAATCACCAACAGGTGTCCTCATGATGAATAAACATTCCTTGGGTATGTAAGCCAAGTCAGACCATTCGTTCCAGAGCAGCCTACATTTAAAAACCACAGCTCTGTTGAGAGTTTTGGGAAAGCAGTCGACTCTCCCCCTAGAAAAATACACATGTACAAACATAACGAGCTTTGCCTAGAGTCTGAGTCAGGATTCCTGGGTTCCTGTATTAGTGAAGGAGTTCTATTTTAGGGATTAAGTTGTTAAAAAAGAATCCTGACTTAAATAGGGTTACCATACAGCCTGGTTTTAACTGGAGTGTCCCAGTTTAGCAATATTGTCCTAGTGTCCCACATGGTTTGAAATTCTGCCCTGGTTTCAATCACAGTTTGCTAAAATTAATTTGAGTAAACGCACACCCAACAAACTAACTACAAATTGCCTATCAGAAGCGCAGGTTTCCCCAACAAGGGGTGGGCCGGTATTACCCATCTCCCTCCACCCCAACTCCTGCTGTGCCTGGTGACACACTTCAAGTGGTCCCGATTTCAACTCTTAAAAATTATAGTAAGTCTAGATTTACAAGAGTGAGTGTATGGTATCATTTTCTCCATTTTCTCCAACTCTGGGGTATAACTTTCTGGATAATCTACTAGTTTGGCCAATGGGTACCAATGGCAAAAGATCTTATCAGGTCAAGTGGAACTTTGCGAGTGTCATTTCAGACTTGTTTGTCTCCTTGTAGATATCTGCTGTGGAATTTAATCTTTTATGTGGAAAGTTCTTTATTGAAAGATTTGTATATAATTCAGAGGGATGAATTTTCTGACCAAGGCATCTTTACCTTATTTTCCAGACTTTAAATGGTAGCTACTGTCTTTGGATTGTTTTTTATTTAGAGATATGATTCTTCTAAGTACTAACATTAAATTGCTTAGGAAGAGATTAGTTTGTCTAAAAGACATATGACTTAATGTCTCCAGAAGATATATCTATATGTATCAATCTATCTATATATGTTTTAGATATATATGTATCTAGATATATATTTCTATCTATATTTATACTTAAATATAGATATATTTCTAGACAGATATGGATATATGATTCCAAAATATGTAGGCAAAAAGCAAAGAACTTAATTACTCAGTTACTCAATGCTGCATCTATGTAAATTGATATTTCTTTATGCAAGAGTATGAGATATATTTTCTGTGTTAGCATCCTTTGTATCTCTTGGGAACAGTGGCAAACAACAAAGCAGCACTTCTAGAAAGTGTATCTGTAGCTGCCAATGTGTGTGCTCCATTGTATGTGCTCAAGAGGTTCTTAATTCCCTCAAAGTTGTCATCTGACCAATTCTGGAAGTCACCACCGAGTAGGATTGCTTAACTCTGAATGTATTGTGAATACTTACTTGGAAATTTGTGTTCCTGGCTGAGAGCAAGTAAACGTTTCAACTCTGTAGGAGAAAATATGAATAATTTAATCTTATACATTAGTCATTTGATCATAAAGAATCATTGAGAAATTAAAGCAACATTGAATTTGTGAATGAATTGATTTTAAACTTACCTTCTTCATCTATCAAGTAGCTTGATGCTATTCCATCAGTTTCTGTTACATCACAGGAGTAAATGCCCAAATCTTCCATTCCAAGATCTTTGAAGGTCATTTTTGTCCTTCAGAACAGCACACTCTCATAAGAAATGAGGCATATGGGCTGTGGACCTGCCCGACCCCCGCCCAGGAATTTGTATATGCCACTCTTTTCCTTGGGAGTGCCTGCTACTATCCCCTTGTTAACCTATAGCCTATTCATTCTTACTATTTCTGGGAAGATTTTCCTGAGCTCTTTCTGGGGAGCAGTGTTGATGGCAGGGAGGAGGTGGTACAAATTCCCCATTCCTAAGATATACTGTGTATCAGTACACATGCTACATAAAGATATTTAGCTTATGGTTCCTTGCTGGAGTGCCTGGAATCATTTTCCCTAGAGTGCAGTCTGCTATTGGTAACTGTAGGTGATCCTCTGTCATCTCTACTTTCCTTTCTCAAACTTTTCACACTGCTTTGGTATTGCTTATCTCATTACCTATAGGTCCTCTCAATATAATCATTGTGCCTTCACAGGGACTGGTTCATCTTCTTTACTCTTGCATCCTACAATACCCAGTACCCTATCTGGCACATAATATGTACTAAATAAATATTTGTGGAATGAATGGTTCAGTATTCTAGTTCATTGTGTTTTCTAACTTTGGTGAGTCATATTTCTAATCAGTGTCTAAGATTAGTCAAACAATTAAATGTTAGTCAATGGCACAAGATGGAAGAAAAGTTTATAGACTGACTATCTTTTCTTGACCAAATTTACATTTTACTTCAAGGACTTTACAAAATAGTGATAACAAAATACCTTTTAATTATATTTCCCTACCATTCTCCAACAAAATTACTATTTCTTTCTTCTGTTTTGAGGGCTTTTTTGTTTCCTTGTAATATAAACAATTTGAAATATTTTGCACTATAAAATGTAACTCAATATGGTTGGCAATATAAAAGTATAAACCTTGATAAGCAAAGTATAGAGAAAACTTAGATCCTTGGAACTAAAAGGAAGTGATAGATCATAAAATAATCCCTTCTCTCCACTCTCATTTTACAGACAAATAAATACAGAGACAATGGAAGTTTAAAGTTTCCCAAAGTGACACAGACAGCATCTGGTAAAACTGGTACTGGATTCATCTATTCTGTGCTTCCTTGGTAGAGTTACTTTTAACGTACTATTGTGTTTTCAGTATATTATGGTGGCAGAACAAAATAAAAGATTATTCCTAATCAATTTAGTTTACCCCATGTTGAATCAGTCAATAGAAATTTCTTCTTTACCTCCTCCCTTATAATTCCTTCACAATTAGTTTATTTCAAAATTTTGTAGAATAACACACATCATCTTTAAAGCTGAGGTTTATATCACTGAAAGGTTTTCTAACATCATACATGTGATGATATATGAGAAAGCACTTTAGATATAGAACGTAGAAGTACTTTATGAAAATTATCATTTTTTTTAACTTTATACTGGTTATTCCTTTTTACATTACCATATAAAATGTGACTTCATCTTCTTATACTAAGTATTTAAAATGGAAAGCAAAGAGCTTACTTCATTCTCCTATCATGAAAAGGAAACCTATTATTATGATTGAAACAGTCCATACTTGCTGCCTTTGCTTTCAACTTCTAATCGTGGTGAGTCCTCTGTAGATACATAATCTTTGGACCAGGTGAACTCAGAATTTGGAGCCATCTGATCACATTCAAAGTTTAAGGATATGATGCCATCGTCATCCACATTTAAGACAACCTCTTTGGTTCCTAGAAGATCAAAATCAACCAAGTAAGTATTCCTTAGCTTGGGAACCTTTACTTTAGCCTTAAAATAAAGCCTTGGCTCACCGTGAACTGACGATTCTGCTCTACAATTCAACTTTTATGCTGTATCATGGAATCAAATGACTGTGTCATGTTTCTTAGAGCCAAAACAGCATGAACAGTATTATTTATTTGTCCAAGGCTAAGGGAAAATTGGCTGACATGACTGATGGTACACTATACGAGTGAGTTGATCATGATAAAGGGGACAAATGTGTCCTGGGAAAAAGGAAAATTTGCTGGTCCTCATCAGGACTTATTCATGACTTTTGCTTGAATAACACCCATATCCAACTCATTATCAGGAAAAGATAAAGAAACCAAAGGGAAATTGAAGCAGAGAAAATAAACTAATAAAAATTACCTATATTCACATGTTCAAATTTGTAAATAATTAACAATGGAGAAATAGATGAAAACTTTTCTGATGATCAGGTAACCATAAATCAATCTAAAAATGCCCTTTAGATGAGAACAATTAGCAACCTAGAAACAACTGTTACTGAAATATATGGAAATTTATATGGAGATGAATTTTAAGAGATCCAAATCTTTTAAGAATTGTATTTAGATTTTAAAAGAAAGCAATTCAGTTCATGCTTTCAGTTGCTTTTTTTTTTTTTGAGAGTTGTAATAAATCATAGCTGCACTAAAATAGCAATTCTAAGAGTTTGTACTGCACATAAATTGTCCACATCAATGACTAAATCTAGTCTGAAAGGTAAAGTGTTCTTCTTAAATTGACACTCATTCAATTACCAGTCTAAAATTAGTTTGTTTCCAACAGTAGAAAAAATAATTCTACTCTCAATCTCAGGAAGACATAGCTTTATTTTTTAAAAAAACATACATAAATCTTCCAATAGAGGCTTCCCAAGTTGTTGACGGTTTCTCTTTAGATAGTGCTGTAAAAAGCAAGCATCCTGGCCTACTATCCAATAAAACCTGCCAGGGGAAAATATTGCAAAATTCCATTCAGGAGAAGACCAAAAGAAAATGAGTGCCCAAATAGTGATTTGCAACTAGAGGTTGCTAAGCTTGGCAGTTAATCTAATTTGTATCTCTATTTAGACAGCAGTGTGAATTTCAATTATAAACTTCCAAAAAGTGATTCTTAAAAGACTAGTTCTAGAAGATTTTTCAAATTACTTTTTAAAAAGGAGTTACTTTCATATTTGCTATATAAATAAAAGGAAATAGTGATCAGTTAAAAGATGTAATTGTTCCTTTAGTGAAATATTCACCATATATTACTCTTAAAGGACTGTGTCTACTCCATTGGAAGCTGTACACCTTGTTTTATTTCTATTTCTGATAACACGTGGCAGATCCTCACAATCCATTGCTGTAAACCACATAGTGAACAAAATACTCTTCTTAAAACCTAAGGGTGATACCTAATAATGCCAAGGCTTCCACAGTGCTATAATACATGGTTAGCATAGTTTAGTCACAGAGAAGATAAAATAAAAACTTTCTGTATATATCTATTGTTGTGAAGTGGAAAGAAATGATGGAAGCTGACTAAACATTTCTTGCTATTCGCATAACACCTATTTTGGAGGTCTGGCAGGTCATTTATATTCACTGTCCTATCTGTAACCCTCTTTTAAATGAAGTGAATCATCCACTTATTTGCTGTTTATTATTCTAGAGATAATATATTAAGTTTACAACTGAAGAAAAAATATTGCTTAGATTAAGAATCTTGATGCTTACTAAAGTGAAAATTTGACTTTTCTTCAAAGGAGTCACAAAACTGAAAGAATCTGAACATTCTGATAGGCTTAGCCTTTCTCTCAATTTCCATGGACAATCTTTACATTGTCACATCTCGCCCATCCAGAACCCTGCTCGAAACTAAGAACTAAGGAAAGCAAGATTCCCAGAGTCAGTGTTGATGTGATGAAGTCCGCATGCTGGGGCTGCTGGACACACGCTGGCTAGGGAATCTGTACACCATGTCTTGGAATCTATTTCTGCTTAGCCTGAGATGATTCTAACAAGCCTAGCTGGCTGGTTTCTCTTAGCAGCGTAGATCCCAAAAGAGGGAAGTAAGAAGTTCTATCAGCAGGCACACTGAGAGCCTGGAAAGTGAGAACACAATTGGAGGCCGGAAACTAACAAGCAGGCGCAAAGCCTTAATTTAGTGGAGGAACAAATGGCTTCTCAGTCCATAACATCATCACTCTATTGCAACCCTTATAATAAATAAGGTTAATATCATGACTACATGTTACACAGAAGAAGATAAATAAGATTCAATAAGCTGTGTCCAAGAAGGCTGACAAATAGGTATTAAAATGTGCAATGGATTTTACATGAATTTTCAGCAGTCTTAAAATGAAATTTTAAAGATCGCTGCTTTAGTAGTAAATTCTCAGGTAAATGGACATTAAAATATAATTTGTCTATGTTTCTGAAGAGCCAAGTTTGGTCCCAAACTTGCGAAACAGAGAATCAGAAAACCCTTTTAGTGACTGCCGCAATCGCCTCAGTCCCTGAGAAGAGAGTATAGAGCCGTCCCATTGAATTATTCTGGAAAACTAATTTTTCTAAAGAACTTGGACATCTAACATTGGAAATGTGATAATTTATACTTTTAGAACAGAATGTAGCAATTTCTTAGATTCAAAGTTGTAACTTGAACCTAAGTAGTTGCCTGGACAGAGAAAATAAAAAGTAGGGATTGATGTCACAGTCTTCCTTATTTGTGAAACATTTTGAAATCGATCATGTTAAATCAGCATATGATAGAAAACAGCTGTAAGAGTAGAAAAGATAAGCGTGTGCATTTCTTCAATTTACACACAGATAACTGTGGGCCTGATGGATGCTACTGGTTAATTTATTTAAATAAAGAAAAATTGTATTTGGCATTTAAAGCCTAAAAATCAAATGCTTGTTATAGTGAGTATTTGTATCTTCATGTTTCGAAAAGTTTCCCTAGTAGTTTAATTTCTTGAGAATAAGGTTAAATCCTACAAAAGCTGTTTTCCATATTTATGTGTACTAGGAACTGGATTGAAAAAAAAGCAAGATTAAAAAAATCTGTTTAGAATTACAATTTTTCTTATATTGGAATTTGTCTTATTACAACTTAAGCATAAAATCCATATTTTGATAAACAGAGAAGATGAAGTAAAATACCAACAAAGAAAAAATCTAGTGGAGGCTGATTTTAAACTCAGAACTAGAAGCTCGATCTCCTTCCAGAAAAATAAATCACACTGTCAACTAACTAAAGTATCACCTTAAAAGTAAGTAGAATCTCAAGCTTCTGAAAAAATAAAATTCAATGAAAATATTTCAAATACTAGTTATGTAAGTTTACTTCTTGAATTCCAAAACAATTGTCATTAGAAAATGCTTAGTCAAAATAATTTGATATCGCAAAGAAAGAATGCAGTTTAAACAACTATTGTGTAAACGTAAGACAAGGTTATAGTCTTAAGATGATCAATATAATAAGTTATAGCTTGTTCCCTATTGTCACATGAATTACAATGTGATGTTACTGAGTCTATATGACTTCTCAAATTCAAAGTCTTCTGTTACTGTTGTGTTTTAATTAATCCACATAGTTCTTTGAATAAAGAAACTTTTAAAAAGTTGATATCAGAGCCCAAGTATTTTACCATAATACCTATAATATGAAATTTCATGAAGTTGCCTTTAAAAAAATGTAGACTGTTCCTATATTCTGAGTTCATACCTAGAAAAAAGGTGGTTTTGGGAACTCCTTTAAAGAAATTCTTTGATTCATCATAGAATAAATGTGAGAACTTTAAAACAAAAAGACATCTCTAGGAAAATTTAAAAGTAGACAAAAACAATTAAAAAATGAGCTCCTTGTTTTCTTGTATTTGGAAAGGAAGCACATGTTTGACTGTAGATTATTCTTAGTAAAATAAAGGAAGCAGCTATGTTCGCCTGGGGGGGCAATTTATCTACATATTAAAATCTAAGAGGAAATAATGGTGATATTCCTTAAATAAAGAGTCCTAAATATACAGTGGGCAAAAAATTCCATTGCTATTTTATAAGACATATGATATTCAGGATTATTCTTTTCAAAATGCTCTAGAAAAATCAAGAGCAATATAGTAACCTAAAAAGTAATGACAGCATTTCTAGCATATCCCAGACTAATCCACAATGCTCATTTAGGTAAATCTGTGCAGTGGCAGAGAAAGGTCTAGTTACAGCACCCTCACATTTCTTTTTTGAATGTCTTACAGCCTACCTGAACTTTTTCCAAACATTGAGCTTCCCTCAGTCATGTCTGAACACTGATAAATGTCTAAAAGACACATTCTCTAAAGCTGATTAACATGTTGTGATCAAAAGTTTTCAGGTACTAAAAAAAGTGTGACTTTCTCCTATCAAAATAAAGAAATCTCATTTGTATGAAAGACTGTCCCACTTTCCTAGGGAGATGGGTTGGAAAAGTAGATAAAAATTTATCAGGAATTTCTCAAACCTTTGATCTGTTTAAGAACACAAAGAGTTCAGTCAAGAGCACAGATTTGTTTGCAGAGAATGGAAGAGATTATTTTTGTTGAAAAGAATTTAAGAGGAGTCCTTTCTAGTCAGCTGCCTCAACCCTAAACAAATCCTTAATATGGACACTGAGGGAAGTCAGAATTTGTAGAATAGTATTTTAATGGTCCCTCCAGGTTTGCTACTACCCCTAGTTACTTGAATGGGTAAGTTATGACCCAGGGCTAATTCATTATTTGGATATTAACTCTATTCACTATTCCTTCCTCTCCCAAAATTATTTTTTAAATAAACTTTTAAAAGCTAAAATAAAATCAAGTAAACTATTAATCTCCCCATACATTTAATAATCTGATAGGAGAATTCATTCTCACACCCTTAGTCTTTTATATCAGCATTAATATATTATTTTTAAAAGCTATAATTATTTGTTCTTCTTCATGGTGCATGTGTGTACATGTATATATGTGTACATGCTGTCTCAAAACCTGGAAAATGGAACAGATAGAATTAAATTAATGCAACCAACCATGTGTAATACTCACGAGTTAAAGACAAAGACCACTGGGGGACTCATCACTTTGATGCCTCCATTGTTTTTTCTCTCTCTGCTAACACTTTATGTAAGATAGCTGGACTTAAGTGTGGTTAAGTATAACACACTGTAGTTTCAAAATAAAGTCACATTAAATAGCCAAAACATAATTGTCATTTATTTACCTTTTCATTTAATGAACGACAACTATACAAAGGTACTATGAGACTTTTAGCCATAGGGAGAAAAGATACAGTTGCTATTTTGAAGTCCACAGTCTAAAACATAGTTCATAAGCCTTTCCACAACAGAATTACCCAAGGAGTTAAAGAAACAAAAATAAACCTGTGACTAGATTCAGTGCTGGAAATTTCTATTTAATTGGTATGAAAAAGAGTCAGTATTTGCCACTGAGCATATATTTGCATTCTCACTCCTACCAGGTTCTCAGACCAACCAGCTATTAGAAACTGGGGTTACTGATACTAGTTTGGGATCTTGATTAGTTTTCAATCAGTTCCGATATTACATTCTTCTAACGTGCCTTGTTCCTACTGACCAAGTCCTAACTTCCTGTAACCCAGGACCTGATGAGACTCTACCTTGCACCTGGGTTCTCCTGCCCACCTCCTGAAGTCTCCTGCTCACTGCAGGGTCACTTCGTGGACTGCCATCCAGATCACCTGCCAGGCTGTGGCAGGTCTCTTGTCTCCTGTCTGATCTGGCTCACCGTGCCTCCATCTACACCGTGGCTGATGTGATCAATACAGATAACTATGTTAAAATATCAAATGCCAAGAAGAGAAGTACCAACAAACTGATACTATATATTGCTCAGTTTATTCTTGTAGACTTTTTAGCAAATAGGTTTTTTTGGTGAAGCAGGACACATTTAGTCCATTAGCTGAGGTTTCTTTAATAGTACAGTTAAGCTTTTTGGCGGTGACTACTGGCAAATTTGCTGACTTTAAAGGAAGCCTAGTGATCCTTTTAACACTAGTGGATTGGGTTAATTTTTAACTGGAATTCAAATTATACCTATGGTATTCCGTTAGATGTATTTGAAGTCTGCTGTTATATAAACTTTACTTTCTATCCAACAACTTAAAAATACGTTCCAAAAGAAGTTGCCCTTCTAAATAGCAATCGGAGTTTCAAATCCCCAATCTTGAAATTAGTAACAACCCCTTTTCTCCACCCTACCCATTCTAACATAAATATTGGGATAGGTATTACATTGGTATTTGACAAAATTAATGCATGCAAATAGCTTGAGGCTGCATGTAAGTTTTTACAAGGAGTTATGATGACACCTAAATACTTAGTTCATATCCTATTCAATTCTGGTAAATATTTTATGAACATCGGAAGCTCTCATCACACCATGTTGCAAACTGGCTTTTCTACTA
The DNA here is from genome assembly GCA_004363575.1 of Solenodon paradoxus. Lineage (NCBI taxonomy): Eukaryota > Metazoa > Chordata > Mammalia > Eulipotyphla > Solenodontidae > Solenodon > Solenodon paradoxus. Next base: position 187,536 of record RJWH01001122.1, read on the forward strand.
TAACTTGTAAGTCTGGTATGTGTTGACACTGTCACATTATTCTACTCCTGGTGGTCACGTAGCACCTGGTATGTAGTAGGTGCTTAAGAAATAAATGTTGCAAGAATGACTGCCTGCAGCATATGGGACAAGTTCAAGGTTTAGTGCTCCTTCACGATAAAGCATTTTGATTTTACAATCCTGAGATTCTTTCATAAGCAGGACACCATTGATTCCCAAGTGGGTTACCCAGTATATCAGTGTTTGCAGCTGCTGTCTGCAGTTGTATTGTGGCAATGGAATGGCCACAAAATGGCTTTTGGTGCCTTATTCTAGATCAGTGAAATAAAGATCTTGCCTGGGGAAATCAAGGGCAGATACTTCGGTAGTGGTAAAATTTCTAACGTGATGACTTTATGAATGTTATACATGACCATCTGTAGCCATTTTAAGACTATAGATGAGAAAATAAGAAATTGATTTAAGTTTTCTTCAGTTCCTTAGATTTAAGTGACTAGATTAAGAGTTTACTTTTATGGTTGCCTAAATGTTATTTTTACAAGATAGGACTCTGTCGTTGGGGCTTTTTCTGTGTCTGTTTGTCATTTTTTATTTGCTCACAGTAGGCAACTGAAGAGTCTGATTTATATCAAAATATATGCCCTGTTGTCTTAATGTGGTACCTTTTACCTGGCATATAGTCCTAGCATGTTTCTGTTTTCTTGTGATATTTACAAAGGGTGTCTATGTAAGGTGTAGCACACTTTTCCAAATACACCTACCACATTTTGGTATAAAAATGGCATTTTGTTGCACCCAGGGTCTAGAGGGTAGTTATTAGAGCAGTTGAAAAATAGTTGTGAAATAATTGGATAAAAGGGGCAAATATTTCCTCGAGTAAACATTTGTTATACATTTCAGGTAACATGAAGCAGGAGAAGAGTTCTCTGCTTACATTCTTTTCTCATAGTAAAAGTAAACATTATATTATAAATCTGCTTTTTTAATTTCAATCTGAAAATAGGAATGGCTTAAAGTGAAAGTGTTTAACTAGAATGAATATAAACAAAATTACTTAATATTTTTTATCCTCTTTCATTTCCAGTGCTTCCTTTTATTCATCTTCGATGAACTCAAATAAGTGTGAAAAGTAGTAGAGATTAAATGTCAAATTAATAATTATATAATGATCTGAAACTATACAGTGGACACTGTAAACTTTGTTCTCATAACAAAGGGCAGCCTGTCTTCCTTAGTTCAATCACGGTAGCTCTTGAAACTGGGAAATGAGCACTGGCTCAACTCTATAGATCATTCAGCTCAGACTGCTGTTTGCTTAACCCAGGGGTCAGCACAGTATGGTCCATGGGCTAACTCTGGCCTGTTGCCTCTTTTGGTATGGTCTGCAAGCTAGGAATGGTTTTTATATTTCTAAATAACTAAAAGAAACCAAAAGAATACTGATATTTCAAGACATGTAAAAATTATATAAAGTTTTGGTGTTATAATGCATGTAATGCACTGTGCACGTAATGCACAGATAATGTGCACAATATTATTGGAACACATGCTCAATAGTTTATGTGTGTCTAAAGCTGCTTTTGTGCTGTAGCAGGGTTGAGGAGTTTTGACAGGGACAATATAGCTGTGTAGCTCAAAATATTTACTCCTGGGGTCTTCACAAATAAGCTTGCTGAACTCTGGTTTCACTTAATTGTTACAATTACATAAATATGACTTTTGTTTAAGACTGTACTTGATGGCTGGATTGTTCCAGCTTGACCTGTGATTGGAGAAATATTCTTGTGGTGCTTACTGGTCATGGGATAATAGGAATAATATCCCAGGAATGTATACTTGAAGCAGTCAGTCCAGGAAGCATAACTTGATCAAGAACATCCCTATTTGGAGAAATGAACCAGAATAGCCCTACATACTTCAACCTTGGCCCATCCCTGTCTTGAGGCACCTGTGGCAGAGTAAATGACTCTCGTGTTCTAAGGTCATACTTATTAACTAAGCACACACTTAGATGATTTTGAGTATTAGGAAAAGCACACCAAGTTAGGTCGAAGGTTACTTCGGATCTTATACAGAGGATTCCATTGACTTGAATCAAAAGGTGAATGCCCACCTGGACGGGTTTCTGCCACAACAGGTCCAGCAAGGTCAGACGGCTTCCCAACACCCGCCTGGTTGATGGCTCGGACGCGAAACACGTAGCTGACACCTTCCTTCAGGTCTTTCACCTGGAAGAAGCAGGGACAGAAGTGATGGATATTTTACTTCATTTAAACAGAAGTGCTCTTCCTCTGTAGTGATTTAGTTATACAGCACAAAGGGTTCTAGACTTGATTCTGACAAAGACCAAGTGTGGCTTCTTTATTTTTAGACTCTCTTCTTTCTATACCCTCTGTAAATAGATGAAATATTTCTAAAACCCCTTGTGACTTTGATGTTTTCTTTTTCAGATAATTTAATGGTCAACAACATTAGAAACAAGAGACTGATATATGAATACTTTAAACAAGTTAACCACCATATTCTTTAGTCAAAAAGTCAAAGTATAAAGTGCTTGCAGACACTTAGGCTGCCCTTATTTCTGATCCTTTTGAGACATTCCATGAATAATTTCAGATAAAATTCCTGGCAAGAGAGGGGAGTTTCAGGGATGAATCATAGATAACGTTGCACTTGTTTCAAAGTATATTAAAGTACGTGAACAAAAACAAATATTGTCCCCGTAAATATAATATAGCTGCTTTTCACATACTAGACAAGCAATTAATATGTTGGTGAATTTTAGTAATCTACAAATAATCAAAATTCAAATTTTAAATTCCCCCGTTTAAAATAACCAAGCCATTTACTGAGGGCCTATTACACATGTGCCGTCGATCTAGGTTTATACAAGTAAAACCATTGCAAAAAATATAATATGTTTTGATACAACAGTCCCAATTCAAAATTTTTGGAACTCTCTTTGGTTTCAGGATAGTCTCATTACTATTGCACATTCAGTTACTAGTTTCCCATTAATTCATTTTCTTTTAAAAATAAGTGACTTTCAAAAGTTGTATTATATTTTAAAAAGGAATTTATTATACACAAATGACATAATTTTCCCCTATAATGTTGTGATGGAGATTAATACTCAAAATGTGATTAAAATTCAAACAAAATTAGAATACACTTATTCAATTAAAGTACTAGAAACCACATATTTAAATGAGTTATGCTTCAAATTGCTGTTTTTAATTGAGGTATTTAATTATATTGTGTTTGTAATAACAGACAGTCACTACAGTGATAGTGTCCACTGGAGCAAATGAATTTTAACCTGTAAATAAACTGAATTAAGGCACAGGTTAAATTCAGAGTTAGATACATTTAAATTCCATGTCTATGGAATACTACTTAGCTATTAAATAGATGGAATTCTGCCATTTACAACAACATAAATGAACCTAGAGGGAACTATGTTAAGAGACATGAGAAAGGAGAAAGACAAACATCATGCGATTTCACTCAAATGCTCCAGATCAAACCTGAATAGACTGCGTGTGTGTGTGTGTGTGTGTGTGTGTGTGTGTTTGTGTGTGTGTGTTAAAGGAAAGGTGCAGGCAGGAATGAAGGGGAGCAGGCAGGCAGGCAGGCAGGGAGAGACAGGAGGAAGAAGCAATTTTTTATTTCGTATCTTGGTTGTCTTTACCCCACCACCAGCCCCAGTTCATGAACCCAGGTCATTGATATGTACATGATTATGCCTGGTGGATTTATCTACTAAGCCACCAAAATAGACTTCTAGTCTATAGAATCAAATTAGTTGGTACCAGAAGGAAAGGTGGAGGGAGTGCTAGATCCAGTAATCATTATAAGGTGAAGGGTGGAACTGGACTATTGGTAGCGCACTTAGTGTAGAAGTGTTTATTTACGTGATGCACACCTTAAACTTACATACTGCTATGATGCATTGCTCCTTCAATAAAACAATAAAAATAAGTTCTATGTTTAGAAATAATGTTAGGAGACTTTGGATTTACAGAAAGGGACAGAAACACTTCCTTGTTATGATGAAAATAGACCAGTTTCCAGGTGTCCACCAAAGCTGCACCTGCCACTGAGGTAACAAACATGTGGCTGTGAGTCAGATTTCTGAACAGGGCCTGGAAGCAACTGCTCATCCTAATGTCTAGTCATTGGGCAACAGGAATACTCTTCCACAATCATGGGGAGGTGACTATGGAACACAAATACTGAGATGCATAATCTATGCATATCTAGTTCCTTTTCTTGGATTTCCCCTCTTTTCTATAATTTCTAAAGGGACTGCATTCCCTTGTCTTCTCCATCCATGTCTCCCACCCCTTCCAATAACTACTCTTTGTCACCAGGCTGTTGCACTAGGCTGTGATTTTCATGAAAAAGAAAAAGAGGAAGCATGGATAAATCCACTGGAGTAAGTCCTTTTGGGTGAAAGCAGAGTATATTTAACTTTCTTAGGAAGCCCTGGACACTTGGTGCTGACATGAAGTAGGTACTTCCGCAGAAACCAAGGTGGCCACGTGTACTGGTGGCAGTGATGCCAACTTCTCCCATCCTAGAGCTACTTCACCTACCCTCACTTAAGTTTACCAGACTAGACTTTTCAACGTGAACACTTTTTTCTCCACGTTAGCCTTGAATATTTTCTGAATGTAAAACAACTGGAAGAGTGAATCTACAGCAAAATGGACACTGGGATGACAGGACATCTTTACTTTTTTTCTTTATGCCTTTACTATTGGACTTTTTCATCAAGAGTATGTGCCACTTTTATCATCAGAAAAAATTACTTTAATTCTACTTTCACTTTAAGAACTAGGCAAATTCTAAGATTGTTTCTTATGGAAAATTCACCTCCTAGTTTGGGAGGAATACTCAGCCTCAGTGTCTCTGTCCCCCTCTCTCTCTCTCTTAAAATTTTCTTCTTTTCATTTTTCAAATGAATAGTATTAACCTTTCTTCAATTTATTTAAATTCTATTACAGTTTTCTCCCTGCCCAGTTTTTTTGGCTCTTGGTCCTCTTTGCTTGGCTTCTCACCTTGTTTTGCTTCACCTGAGTCAGGTGTGACCTTAGCTCTTGGGATTCTGTGCTGAGGCAAATCGAGGCTTTGATAATCATTCAGGCCACACACCTGCCACTCTCCAGGATGTTTCTGACCTTCACTGCACTGATCTTGAATCTAGAATTCCCTTCACTTATCTGCACAGCCAAATAGCATCCTAGGCCCCCAAACTCCCTTGACCTTTATTCCTGTCCATAAATTGTAACCTTTATTATTGCCTCGGGGTTTTGTGAGGTGATGGAGAATATATTTGCAACATGCTAAGTTGGGTTAATGGCATGTTGGACTTAATCGTTTAAGGGTCATCCCTCCTGGAGGATATATTTATATTTTTGTGGAGACTATAAATGCCTTAACCCTGGAGAGTGGTAGACAGACGGTGTGGCTCTAGTCCATGGTGACAGGTTGATCTTTTAGACCAGGTATAACTGGGTATTTTCCAAGTCCACCCTGTAGGCAGCAGCATACTCTGCTGACAGACAGAATTGCACGTGAATCATTGCGACTGTTGTGAAGGCACACTTCATTCTAAATAGTAAGAACAAGAATCAAATTGTCCACAGCTGCCGAGACCCCAAGTGCCATTGTGGACAATAGGGTAAAATCTTCTCTGAGATTTCTACTTGGCACCAGAGAGAGATTCAGTGACTTTAGTCGAATGACTAGTCTTTGCTACAGAGCTAGGAACTGATTCAGTTAGGACACTGGGAGAATCTTCAAGGCAATAACATGGCTACGGGTGAAGATAAGGTCAAGAGTTGAGCAAACCTGTTCCACTAGGCTCTGAGAGCTCATGTGAGCAGGCAAATGAGACAAGGTATGACTCAGAAGAATCAGCATTTAAAGGCTTATTGGTGTAAACTCTATAAAAATAGTAACCTTGAAAAAATTAAAAGTGAGATTGCAAAAGTCACATTTTGGAGATGGTCAGCAGTAATGTCTCAAGACTGAGTAACAAAAATGTGAAGTGGGTAAGGTTAGTGAGGAGGAGTGTGCGGAATTTTTCCAAAGCCAGGCTCAGGAATTCAGGTCAAATATAATCCAATTGTTTTAAGTATCAGAAACTCCCCCCAAACTTGAGCATTGCCGAATGGAACCTTACTACATGTCCAATAGATGAAACAGACCCAAACGGAGATGTTCTGTTTTATCTCACTAACTTTTAAAGTTCTTATCATTTGAGGCACATGTTTTTCTTCTTATGAGCATCCTTTTACCTTCAGGTATTTGTTTTTAATAGCTGTTTCATTGAGCCCTCTCCACTGGTCATCTCTGGCACTGGCTTCCTTCAAGTCCACAAAGTAACCAGTGACTGGCGTTCGCCCAGAGTAGACTGGAGGCTTCCACTGCAGAACCAGGGAGGTCTTCCTGACCTCACTATACTTGAGACCATGCGGTGGTCCTGACAGAGGGTGGTGGGGGAGAGAGAGATAAAAATCATTGTGTAGATAAGAAAACTCAAATATGTGTTGATCTAGAACCACATTACATTTATGGTCTTAAAGTTGAGTCTGAGAATGGTTCTCTTCTTTTTTAAAATGTACCGTTTCCATGGAAATAGCTATTTTGTGGCCATTTCATATCAAGTTTCGGCAACTGTTCTATACCCACTTGTTAAATCCCTTTCTGAGTGGCAAGTGGTTAAAGGCCACTTCCAAGTGCCCTTGCGAGGTCAGATGAAAACTTGCCTTCCAGTTGTCCTCAGGCCTTGTGTGTTGTTTCATCTGAACAGTCTAATTTACTTGCGGATTCAGCTTCAAGTTAAATTTTGGATGATAATCTTACATCCTCCCAAATCTCAAATTAGTATGAATAAAGCAACTCTAATGGCATTCTTTCAAAGAAAGGAATATATTACAAAACAGCTCCCCACTGTTTAGAAATCTTTCCCATCATCATATATCCCATCTGTGGGTTAAAAACAAAGTACAGAAAGAATCAATCCCATGGTCCCGGGGTTTGTGTTAAGCATTGTCTGAACCTCTGTGTTCATTTATCTCATTTATCCTGAAAACAAGTAACAGAAAACTCAGAGAAGCCAAGAAACTTGAGTACGCTTCAGAAAGAAGTCAAATGTTCTCCCTGTGTGTCTACTCCTTTGTACTCTTAGGAAAGGTCAAACGATTAAGTGGTTATCTACTTATGATGCATGACAACCAGCTAATAAGCAGGTGATATTTATTTTCTTTTTACCTTTGCTACTTAAAAATTAAAAATAAATAACAACTGATTCCTAACCAACCAATCAAAATCACCAGAACTGATACGGTGTGGCCTTAACATTCTAAGCAGACTCTATTGTGTTATGCTTAAGCCTTTTACCATTGATAGCCCAATATTTGCTTAGCCCTTTACCTTGACCTGACCGACTCAAGTCTGTTGTTGTCTTCTGATAACAAGATGTGTGGCAAGAGGTATAAATGAGAATATCAGTGCCTCAGACAGGTGCGGCATGTTGTTTCCCAAACACTTTTACAGTTGTTTTCTAGTGTTACCTTCAGAACCTAGCCAGGCATCCAAGCAGGTAAGAGCACCCTTGTTTACAGAGGAGGTCCTCTGTCCTGCTGCATCTTAGTGCCTCTCATCTAGGAAAAAGAATACCTAGTGTCCTATTTTAACTGACACTACCTGTATGACCTTTCAGGTAACATTTAATCTGAATCTCAGTTTCTTTTTAAAACTAAGACATGACAAAACTTTCTTAATGCTTTCATCTATGAGGTCTTTCTCAATTTATGGCTTGCTCACCACTACCCAGTAAATCAAAGGTGAATCTGAGAGGCCAGGGGCTAATGGGGTGTCTCTTTCATTCCTCCTCTCAGTTAAGAGCACTCACCTTGTAACCTCTTGTCAATGTTCTCTCCATCAAAACTTTTACCACAGGCCAGTTTAAATTCCTTAGTCTCTAGTCACTCACATTTTAATTCTATTAAATTAAAGGAACTGCAAGAATTTAAAAGCATCTACTTTTATGTGGATAGCAGAAAGCACTTAAGAAATATCAACTGGCATCAAAGACGTGCAAAGAAAAGCAGTGTATTTGCTGAGGTTGAATGAGCACTTGAACTTCTTTTTAGTTTCTCTTATAATCTCTTCATTCACACTGATAGAGAAGTGACAGAGATGAACACTCACTAAGTGAAAGGAAAATGATGGTTCCCCAGAAGCACTAAGGTTTCAAAGAGAGAAAGCTGATGGTACTGGGGGTGAGGCTGGGGCCACCCCGTGTGGTCTAGTGTTGTAATATGGTTGATGCTGGTGCCACACCAGTTGTTACATATTCTGAACATGGAATCCAGGATGGAGAATTTAGTCTTCCTGGAGCACTCATTGGGTCTCTAAAGTTAGCACTATTAGAAGCAAATTAGAATCATCCACCAAATATATTAATGGCTTAATAAGTTGGTTTGTAGTCAAATTTTAAATCTGTTCAGTGCTGTAGCTGAGAGTTACAAGCCTAGGTGAATATTGCTGACTTCTCCCCACTGTGTTTCTTGCCAAGTAGATCATCATCCCCTAAGACAACCACTAAAGGAGAGCATTTCCAGCCAGGTTCCAAAATTTTTGGTGTATAAAGTTGGGACAAAGTGTAGACAAAGAGAAAAGACTGGATAAGTAGACAGAAGTGGAGACAGGTCAGAACTTAAGTCCTCGGTAGGCATGTTAAGTCTGCCTGTATATAATATAGACATACTTCATTTTATTATGCCTGGCTTTATTGTGCTTTGCAGATACTGCGATTCCCCATTTTTCAACCAGGCTCAGATGACAGGTAGCATTTTTTAACAATAAAATATTTTGAAATTAAAGTACGTACTGTTCTCAGACATAATGGTATTGCACATTTACTGGACTATGCTATTGTATAAACGAAACTTTCATATGTACTTGCAAACTGAAAATTGTGTGTGACTTGCTTTCTTGTGATATTTGCTTTATTGTGATGGTCTGGAACTGAAGCCTCGAATCTCTGAGGTGTGTTTGTGATGAAAAGCTAAGAGGCGACAACAAGGAAGAAAAGCCAAATGACTGGTCCGGAAGAGAGAGATTTGTGCGGGGTGGGTGGCTGATAAATGAGAAGTTTCTGAGCAGTTGGTGAAGGAATGAGAATTAGGGGGTACAGGAAGAAGTTCTTGAGAAATGCTGCTGTGGGATATGAATCGGATGTCCTTTAATGGTCTCGAAAAAGCACAAGCAAAAAGTTGAAATTCCTTCTAAATGTTCATGTGGCCCTCAAATTGTGTCCTGTCAGTCCTACTCCAGTCACAGGCAGAGCTATGGGGACTCCAGGATTTATCTGGAATACAGAGTAAGTTTATACTCAGTGTTCTGTTTGTACCTGTTACTTAAAGGTATTGCAAAAATATTTTATGTAAAGGAGTCAAGAGAAGTTGTTTTCCTTAGAAGTTGCCTGTGTAGCACTTAAGTTTCAAGTTGTTGGAAGAAATTCTGAATCTCGGTACTGAGACGTGGGTTTGACGCCTTACCTGGGACAGCGATGGTCCACTCTTCACATGTGAAGCATTCACTTACTGCTGAGGGCATTCCCACCCCAGCGATGTTCATAGCTGCCACTTGGAACTGATACACCATGTTTTCCTTCAGGCTGCTAATCTGCAACACAGACACCATCGCAGGTAGTGTTTTGGATTTGTTTTTGAATTGTTCAGCATTTTACTTATTTACCTCCTATGCCACACACACTAGGCTGACGCTCAGTGATTCATACCCTTCTTAGTCTCTTCCCTCCAGTGTGGGTGAAATCTGTGATAGCTTCTATCAATAGAATATGCTAAATATACGGTAGTATCATTACAGTGATTGTTGTAACATCACAAAGTAAAGGAGAAGGGATATTTCAGATGTAATTAAGGTCCCTAGTCAGTTAATTTTACATTAATCAAAAGGGAGACAGATTATCCTTGGGTGGGCTTGATTGTGATATTGTGATGTGTAATTACATATATTTGGTCTTTGTTCTCCATCCCTGGAAAACAGCTCCTACACCCTTGGAATTTCCCAAGTGATAAGAATGATAAAGGTGTTTTTTGTTATATTAATGAGGTTACATTAGGGAAGCCCCTAGGGAAACTAAGGAGGGGCCGGTTGCATGGGAACCAACTAGGTGATTAGTGTTGGAACTTACAGCCTTACCCTGTGGTCTGGAGAGGGGAGAGGGACTGGAGACTGAGTTCAGCTATCAATGACCAATGATATAATCAATGATTCTTATGTAACTAAGCCTCCATAAAACCCCAAAAGGACAGGAGTCAAAGTGCTTCCAAGTGGTGAACATGCGGAAGTGCTGGGAGAGCGGCACCCCAAAGAGGGCATGGAAAGTCCAGGCCCCTTTCCACATACATTGCTGTATGCATCTAATTCATCTGGTTGTTCCTGGATGATATCCTTTTAAAATAAATTTAAACTAGCAAGTAAAATGTTTATGAGAGTTCTATGAGTCACTCTACAAATTACTGCAATCTAAGGAGGAAGTTGTAGGAACCTCTGATCTACAGTCAATAGGTCAGAAACACAAAGGACAGTTTAGATTTGTGACTGGTCTCTGCAGTGGGACAGACAGTTTTGTGGGATTAAGTCCTTAATCTTGGGACCTGATACTTCCTCCAGGTAGAGAGTCAGAATTCAGTAAAATTATGGCACACGGCGGGTGTTGAAGAAGTATTATTAGTTTGATAGCAGTATAAGAGTGAAGGAGAAACACAAGAAGAGTGTTTTTTCAACAAACTGAATTGACCAGATGGGAACTCTTAAAGGAGACTTGGGTCCTTCTTGAAGAGAAATGCTGTCCTAACAGCCTCGCAAAAGCAACTGCCATTTGGCCAACTGCATAACCACTCACATTTGGAGAAGGGCAGCTCTCAGGGGCTGAGGGCCTCAGACCTACAGCTACAAGAAACTGAATCCTGCCAACAACCTGACTGAACTTGGAAGAGGACTCAAGCTCCAGTTGAAAATGCAGTCCAGATGACACCGGGATTGCAGTCTCTTGAGACTGTGAGTGGAGGACCTAGGTAAACTGCCTCACCTCCTGACTCCTGGAAGTGATGACCATAACAAACCTGGATTGTTTTAAGTCAGAAAGTTTGTGGTAATTTTTTATTCATCAATAAAAAAATGAATGTATGCTTAGATAAAAGCTGAACTTATTCTAAGATAGAAATCAAAATATTCAAATTCTTGTATTTATTCTACACTTTACTGACTGACTTAGTACTTTCTATTTTCCTCAGTAGAAACTGGGTTGTTGTGAAGGTAAACATATGTCATAAAATAATGAATGTAAAATCATTTGAAATACCAAATTGATAGAATATTTAATGTGAAAAAAATCCATGGACAATAAGTAATTCTTTCCTATTATATGATTAAAGCCAAGAAAAAGATGTATGTATGATCCTGTATATATCTGATTTGATAATAAAGTGGTCAATTCATCTACAGGAGGGTTTACCTTGAAAGTTATTTTGGGTGTAAGTAAAGTATAATGATTATGTATTACAATAACAGAATAATATAAATATCCTTTTTGTTTATACACATACACATAAAAAACACTTCCCTTTAAGATGGGAAATTCTTTTAAATCAAGGTAAAACCATAGTTTAGATAATTTTGACCAAACTGTACTTTATTCAGGTACCAGGGTTATTCTCAGACTCTGTTAGTATGACCAACTTTCCAATTTTCTGAATACTAGAAGGTTTCCAAGGACATAGAACATTTAGTGCTAAAGTTGGGAGAGTCCTAGGCAAGATTGAAAAATTGGTCACCCTAGGCTTAGGTGGCATGAGATTTCTATGTCTGGTAATGATGAGCTAGGTTTTTCAGATTAATCTTTCTGCTGAAAAAGTTAAAAATACTAGATAAAAATTTCTTTCAAAAAATCTCAAAGTCACCAAATTAGTGTCAAGATAATGGTACAAAATTATCAAGCCAGAATGAAGAAAAGTAGAGAACAAAGATAAATGAAACACAGAAGTGACTTCTATCTTGGGTGTATTGATCAATAAAGGAAAATCTGAACTTTGTAATGATCTCGTAAGGAGAAGAACTTAGAAATGAAACCCAGGGCCAATTTAAGAAGGGGATAACAGAAGGGATCACTCTACAAATTAAGCTAGAAATTCAAAGGGCCTTTTTTTTTGTGTGTGTGTGAATAAAGTTGAATCAGAAATAAGCCTGCCTTCATATGGATTTGTAATGCAAATTCATACCTTCTGATTGTCCAAAACACTATGGCTTGTACTTGATTTAAGAAAACTGAACAGGTGGTATCCCTGGCACCTTACAGAGGCAAATGAAAACCACCTCCAGAGAAAGGCACCTTAATCCTAGACCAACTACACACACATATATGTAGCATTTATCTGTTTTATATAGTTGTTCATCTTTCTTGCTCCTCTAATCTGGGACACAAACCTAGGTCTTTGGTATGGATGTGACTTATGATGATTAGAGAGAGCACATCTAACTGCTACATCATCAGAGTATGCAAAATGGAAATCTTTTCAAGGACAATGATCAACATCCAAAGATAATCAAGCACAGAAAGCAAAACCCCATGAACCCCATGAACCAGACCACAAAACCAATGATAATAGATCTGCGAAGATATTAGGTAGTGGAATTATCAGACATAGATTAATAAAACAGCTATGCTTACTATGTTTTAAACAAAAAACAGATTTTAAACACCTTCAGGAGACAGCAAATTATAAAATATGTAAAATGTGACCCACAAGCAATGGAAGATACAATAAAAAAATGGATGTACTTAACAGGAAATTAGATGTTGGAAAAGAAGAGTGAACTTGTAAGCTAGTAGAAAGTAACTTTACAGACCATAGAGTAGAAAATCTCAATACAGGAAAGAAAGAATGATTCATAGACATGACAGAAGAGTGAGAATATTGAATAAATGTTTCATTAGAGTTTCAAGAGAAGAATGTGTATATGTATATACACACACACATATATATGCATGTATGTATTTCAGATAAAATATATACAGATGGAAGTTCATATACATGGAATTAAAAACAAATACAATGTTAAATATATAGGTAAATATAAATAATTATTGACTATAAAACAATAACAATGCAGAAAAAACATATAGGAAGCACAAAACAAGATGATGTAAAAATGTAACCAGTAGTAACATTACATATTCCAGTTAAATAGCAAAAGTAGGAGAAAAAAACATACATTTCTAAGAGGCACATATAAAGTATAAAGTTACAGAAAGATAAAAAGTTAAAGGACGAAATATTCTATACCTTGCAAAACCCAACCAAAAGAAAACTGGTATGTTTACATTAACAATAAAGACTTAAAGGCAACCATATTGTTAGTGATACAGAAGTAAGTCACTTTGTATGCATCTAATATCACTTCAAAACATATAAAGCAAAATTTTAAAGGGTAAATTTTATGATTGTGAATTTTATCTCAGTATTGGTGAGATTATCTTGTAATTTTCCCTTCCTGTTCCACTCTTGTCAGATATTTAGATCAAATTAGTTCTAGTTTCAGAATAATTTAATTCATGAAAATAGAAGCAAAATTCTAAACAATTAGCCAAAAAAAATCCAGGAATATGTAAACAGTAAATACATTGTCCAAGTTGGGTTTATCTCAGGAATGCAACATTGTTTTAACATTCGACAATTACTAGAATACCCCAAATGAAAGTTAAAAGAAAAAGTCATATGATCATATCAAGATTAATTTAAAAATATTTGATAATCTTAACAAACTAGCAGGAGAATCAGTGGAAATTTCATTTAGCTGATTAGAGATGTCTATTAAACAGCAAATATGCTACTTAAAGGTAAAATATTGAAAAGTTTTCCTTAAAGCTAAAGTTAGGTCTAGAGTGATCAACATTAGCACTTCTATTTAATATTGTGTTAAAAATTCTAGGCAGAAAGTAATAAAGCAAAAGATATAAAATGTGAAAAGGAAGAAGAAAGCTGTCATTTGAGGATGATAAAATTATATTAAAAAATTAAGAATCTACAGGTAACATTGATGTTATAATAAAAATTAGCAAAAATCTATACATCAACAATGATATTCAAACTCTGCATACAAATATTAGGTATATTTCTCTATTCTAGCAACACAAAAGTTATATGAAATTATACTCTTTAAAATAATCCTTAAACTATGCAGTATCTATAAATAAATAACAAATGATATGCAAGACTTCTTTAGAGCATTATAATATTTTATTAGAAACTCTAAAGTAGAACAAAATAAATGGGGGATAAACATCATCTTCATGAACTAGAAGACTCAATATTTTAAATTTACCAATTATTTCTCAATTTATTGATAGATTCATGCAATCCCAATTAGAATTCTAAATACGATTTAGTTTAATTTAATTTCATAGTTTATTGTTGTTTTCTTTTTCTGATCTTTGTTCTTGTAAAACTTGGTAACCTAATTCTATAATTCACATCAAATTGCAAAGGGCTAAGAATAGCCCTGGAAGGAGAATAAACTGGGAGACCTTGATCTATTAGTAATTAAATTTACCATAAAGCTATCGAAATTCAATCTATGTTGTACTGGCCCAGTGGTAGACAGAGATCAGTGAAACAGAATAGAGCCCAGACACAGAAAAAAGCATGAAAGGACATGTAGTATGTGGCAAAGATAACCTAGAAAAACAGTGGAAAGCGCAAACTCTTCAATAAATGATGCTGAGACAACTGGAGAATATAAATTTGAGACTTAACATCATCAATAAAATTCACAGGCAAATTCATGACAAGTATAAGTGACAAACTGTAGAACTTCTAGAATATAACCTAGTACATCACTGCCATGACCTTTGGAATATAAAAGGAATTTCTTTAAAAAGAAAAAACACGGAAGTCACTAAAAACAAAATAAATGTTGGTGAAAATGGTTATAGTGAATTTGACATTAAAAAGTAGACTCCATAAGGAAAGGAAAAGACTAGTCATTGAGTGGGAGAAGATGTATGTAACTTACACAGCCACCAAGGATTTTTACTCAAAATATATAAAGAACTTCACAAGTCAATAAGAAAGCCCACTAGAAAAATGGACGAATAGCTTGAACTGGTATATTATAAAAAATTTCAAAATGGACTATATTACACAAGAAACGATGTTCAGAAATCATTTGATACCCAGAGTGCAAATTTGAAAATGAGTGAATGTGTTGGAAGGATGTGGAACAATGGGAATTCTCATACTTTTTAGAAAAAGATAGAGAAATAGCTAATAAAAGTAAAGATAAGTAAGGCTCTTTGGCCCACCTACTGTACTTTCAGGGAATAACCTAGAGAAACTAGTGCATATATGAGCCAGCAGACATGTATAAAAATGTTCACAGCTACATTGTTTGAAAGAGCTAAAAATGCAAAAAAAGGGCTGAATATCAATCATTAATTGAATAGAGTACTATGCTGCAAGATAGTAATATGAAATAGCATACTGAAATGAAGCCATAAACTATACACACCAAGGAAGAATCTTAAAACTACAATTTTATTTTATGTGTTTTTAGTATGCATGTGCTATTTCGTGAAACAAATGTTAGATGAGTGTAACACTGAATTGGGGAAAGCACCATTCTATGGGCTTCTTCTTGCTCTTGGCTTGACATCATTGGGGTTCTGTGAGTGCTGAGGGGGTTGAGACTTGGGTCTTGCTGATGGTGCTCTAAAGAGGAGAGCCATCAGCTACTGCAACTTGAGACCCCTCAGGGCCAAACAATGGAGGTCCACATGTCGAAGGGATACTTGTGGGCAGACACATGTGGAAGTGCCTCTTTGTGACCATTATAGTCAAACAGTAGAGGACACTTTATAGCGGGCAAGCCAAGCCTGATCATCAGACCCGTGTCCCCTTATCCTTTATGATTTGGATTGAAAGTTAAAAGTCCAGAATCATTTGGGCTCTGCGAGCGTTGAAGCTAATAACATATTGGCTACAGCTATTTTACAGTTAATTGTGATAAGAAACAACTTCCACTATAAGCATATATTTCATAGTAAATATAAGAAATTTATAGGTATAAATCAGAAACACTCATAAAGTTCAGTCAAACTTCTATTTACCTTCATGTATTTTTCACAAAAATTCATGTCATTGTAGGCAGTGGAAATTGGATACGTGACATAAATCATTTACAAAGCACTGGGCATGTGAATGCATGTGCCTGATTGTGCATGAGTGTATCACCATACATCTAACAGTCCATACTACAGAAGGGTACATGCTTACCTTATATGCCTCATCACTGACAGCTTTGATGTTGGCTTCTCTCCATCTACCTGGAACTCCATCAATTACCTCGCGATAGTTCACATAATAGCCAGTAATTTCAGCTCCTCCGGTCTTAATTGGTTGCTTCCATCCAAGAACCATTGAGTCATGAAAACTTTCAAGACAAGTGATATCACAGGGTGGTGACGGTACAGCTGTTGCAATATGAAGAGTAGATGAATAGACAGAAAAGCATCTTTGAATCTATGTATATTAAAATTGTTTAACTGGTGCTATGCATGACGGCATTAAGTCTTGCAGTTTAAAACTAAACTGCAAGGTAAGGAATTTGGCATCTGAGTAGGTATATAAGAAAAAAATGGACATAAAGTAAAAAGTTACTGCAATTATTATTCCAAAGATAAAAAGAACCTGCACCGCACTTTCAGGGGTAAATACATTTTGAAATACTAGCGGTAAAAAGGTACAAAAGCCTAAAAAATGATTCTGTTCACCATAAGAAGAAATCTTTTTCCTAAGCTATTTTTTTGTTTCTTCATGTGACGTTTTTATTTACTCCCTGAGGCAAACAGTATATGTATATCATTTCTGCCTCTATTTGCTTATTAAGAATTTCCACACAGTTAACGTTTCACTATTAAAGCACACATACCCTTGTGATACTTAAAAACTATTCAAGTTTTATCTAGACATAGGAAAAATCTTATTCCGGAGCTCAGCTAAATGCCATCTTAAATTTTGAATCAGGCATAATCTGCCATATGATTAGCTCTTATTTTTTCTTGTCAATAATTTTCAAGGTGATGTTGGAATATCATTCGTGCAGCCCACATTCTAGTAGTCCACATAAAACCCAAGGACCCAAGTTCGAGACAGGGGAGAACAATCAAAATGAACAATTAAATAAATGAAAATATTTCTTCCTTTTCTCTCTTCCTGCCTGCCTATTTACCTTTATTCCAATTTGCTTCCTTCCTCTTAAAAAAGTTCTCTCTCACTCTCTCTCTGCCCCACCTGTCCCTATTTCAAAGAAATCTTGAATATGAACTCTCAAATGAATATCCCCTCTCATCTTGAGTTGAAGGAACAAGTAAAACTTTCAGAAAAAAGAAAAAGAAAGTTTTTTAGAGAATCTAGGGATAGGGTAGAAATAGGGGATGGCTGAGAGGCATTTAAAATTTATCAATATATGCATATCATTTCATAAGAACAAAATGGTCTCCCAGAATATATATGCCACAAGCACCAAATATACTAATCAGAAAACTCTGGATATACTGATAAATAGTCTTGAATAAATTGGTTCTGGGAATGTGGATCTTATAATACAGATGTCACTATATATGATTATAATACCCAGTTAAACTTTTCATGGCAACTCAGAGGTAACATTATTATAACTATAAAATTAAATATGTAGGACCATTAGAAAACTTGAGGATGAACAACAAAAGTCAACAACTATGATTCTTATAATCACAGTTACTGTGCAATATTTTTTATATATGTACTGAACACAAGTATTTCATAAGCTATGATCAAATCCTTTCTGTTCTCATCTCCTACTCTCTTAGCAAAATGAGGCCAAAGGTGTGTCTGCCTGATGACCCAAAAAGGACTCCAAAACCAAATCACTTCATATATTCTACTGTCATTGAACACAATGAATAAATGTGTAAAAGTCAAACCCACTTGAAGTTATTTTACAACTCATTAGACAAAAATATTGAAAACATATCAAATTAAAAATAAACGTTGATGAACGTCAACACAGATGGAAGAATGTGATTTGGACAATGAGAGATGAGGACACTGATGGAAACAGATGGAACAGTTTTACTCTTTTAATTCTCACCTATATCCTTCTTCTTTTTCAGAGGATCAGACTTACTTTCCCCCTTAAGAGATGCTTTCTTTGATGACTGAGTACACTTCTCCTTAACTGTTTCACTTACATTACTCACTTCAGTTTGGCCCAGACTGTGAGAGCTACTGGGTAGTGAAGTTTTGTTAAGTTTGCTATCAAGCAAAGCATCTTTCTTAAAGGTTGGCTGGGAGGCTTCATGCAAGCCAACCCTGGAGTCTGTTAGTCCACCAGGCGCACCACTCAGTTCAGGCCACATATCTGGAGACACTCCTCCCCCTACAATTGCCAGATAACAACAGAAATACATTGAGCCTGGACACAGTACACGTTACTCTTTTATAGAACAAAGAGAAAAACAATAGGACCACAAACAGAGCCAGAACAATCTTGGTTTAGGAGAAATCACTTGGATTTGCAAGAAATAGATAAAAAGCAAACATCTTACATAATTTATACCATGTAACATTTCAACTTCTCCATATTCTGGAAAATGAATAAAGGAGAACAAAAAACAGACAGAACAGAGCCATTTTGATTTGTAAAACACAAGAATATGCAAGAAAAAGCAAGTCTCAGACATTTATTAAGAATACAAGTCCTATTATTCAACAGAATGGGGGCTGGTGAGGAAGGACTATGTAGTACACAAAAGACATAACATTAAAGATACTTATTTTGTAACAGTTAGAATTATGTATACGATTGAAATATTAATGGTCTATACCTCCCAACCTCAAAGATATGTGTTCACTATTATTCATATTGTAAGGAATGTTAAAAAAATAATAGTGGATGCTAACTGAAGACAGCTGATATTAAATAACCTCTATTTAAACATGGACAAATATTTCACAGATTTCATTTTTATTACTTTGAACTACCTGGGTGTCTTTCCAACTTTATTTACGATCGGGAGGTACATCGTGGACATACATATAATTACTTTATTATTGGTTTTATTCCATTGGTTACTTAGCAAGCAAAGATGAAACATGATTAAGGAAACATGTGTCTTGCATGAATTTTAGAGGCATTTATTAAGAGCATGTTAATTTGGTGTTAGTGAGACAAACCAGGCTTTGTTGTAGGTGAAATGACTTCTATGTACAGGATGATTTGTGTTATGGGTGATCTACACCACTTCATGGAATCAGATGGCCCGTCAGCTCCCCAGGATGAGCACGAGTTAGAATGGAGTTTCACACAATGGGAAATATCTAAGGAAACTTGGACTCGTAAAGATCAAAAGGGTATGGATGCACGGAGTCTGGATAAGTGATGAAGATCTGTAAAAAGCTGCTATGTAAGGTTAGATGTCACTTGGAGTCAGAGGAAATGATCATCTGCAGATAAAACAATTGAACCATGTTAAAAACTTGGAACAATTTTTGGAGAGAATGGAATCTTCCTTTGTAACAGAAAAATTCATTTTTCCCCCACAAAGTTATGCATAAGGCACTTACCAATAGCAGCTTTTACTTCAATGGCTTCCGAATCCTGTGAATATTCACTAAGTCCAGCTGCATTAACTGCTCTGACACGGAAAATATAACTCTGACCAGTCGCCAATCCATGACAAGTAAATCTAAAAGGAAAGAAAGTTCTTAAAAACTTTTCTAGAAGGAAGATTAGAGATGGTTGTTAGTTTAACTGAATGACATGACCTTATGAAAACGATTTGATTTTTAAGAGGAAGAAAAAGTTGTAGAGAGATTCAGATGAGCTGTGCTTGAGAAAAGAACTTTTTAAACTCAGTCTGTCAAACAGTGAGGAATGCTGGTTTCCCCTGAATAATTACCTTAACCTTTCTGAGTCTGTGCGGTCATCAGTAAAATGGGGAAAATAATGCCTACATAACAATTTTCATGTGAAGATTAACCATCAACTATATAAAGTACTTACTATAGGACCTGGTCTATATAAGACATCTAATAAATAACAGGTGTTAATAAAATGATGAATGGTTATTTCAGGCACATAAATATGTCTGTAAGATACTGACTGCTCCTTGGCACAGAGACCTACTTACTGCCTTGTTTTTTGCAGGGAGATCAGTTATTTGAAAAAATTATACAAGAATCTGAAAATGATGTAAAAAGCGGACTCCACCATCACTATTTATACCTAAGGATCCAATAATAGCAAGGTATGAATTCATGGGCAGTTTCACACATAAAACAATCTGATTCTTTAGTACCTATTATGACTATAAATAGCTGCTTTGTGAAATCACTGTAACATTTTTCTCCATCCTAAGGTCTGCAGCCAGAGGACATAATAAATCTGTTAATGACTCTATTACTATTAGCATGTTGAAATATTTCATAAAGGCAGCCATAATTAGGCAATCCCTCAGGTCAGATGAGTACAGCAAATATTTATTGAGAACTTCAAGTGTTCCAGACACTGAGCTAAGTATTGTGAATACAAAGATGAATAAAAAATGGTGCCTGCCCTTAAGCAGTTCCTATCTATTTTTGGAAAAGCAGAGTTTATTCTGTCTTCCATGAATATGTCTAAAGAGTCTCAGAAAGTGCTGTGAATTAAGAGTAAAAGTAAAATACAAAAACAAGCCAAATCTCTCACAAAAATCCTTTTCATTAACTCATCTAATTAGTTTCTCTCCATTCTGTCTTGTTTTGTAAAATAAATAACTATCTTGGGGGTGTGGGTGGGGAGTTCTTGGACACAGAAGTGGCCCGAGTCAGAGGCTACCAAACAGGCCTGTCTGACAATTTGGGGGTGCGCGGAGACTTTCTCCTCTCAGATTGGTCCTAAATCAAAGGAGACTCAGAATTTGGGTACAGGCCAGAATTTACCATCAGCTTGCAAAGCTGGTTGATTACATATTTGAAAGCAAGAAAAATAACCTTCCACATATTACAAACAAATACACAAAGAGGTGGAATGTATTCTGAATGTTCTTGGTTTTGCATTATTTATGTCTCCTTAGTGCTGGGTTTAATTATGTTGATGTTCGGAATTTGTAAAATACTGGTGCATCTGAGCCCAAGGACCTAGGTGCAAGACCTAAGGGGTGGAAGAGAGAGAAGGGAGAAAAATGTGTAAAATGCTGTTTTCTGTTGTTTCCATTAAAAATGCCTAGGTAATTCATATTAGCTAGAGTCTAACAGGTTCTTAGAATCTAGTATTACATGGGCTATTAAAGTACAGAAAGAAAGATACAAAGGACAAAAAGCATAAAAGAAAAGAAT
This sequence comes from Solenodon paradoxus, assembly GCA_004363575.1. NCBI lineage: Eukaryota > Metazoa > Chordata > Mammalia > Eulipotyphla > Solenodontidae > Solenodon > Solenodon paradoxus. Next base: position 208,997 of record RJWH01001122.1, read on the forward strand.
CAGGAAAAGAGTGGGTCAGTAAGATCATAGGTTCATAAATGAACTCATAATAGCTGCCATTATGTGTTTCTAAGTGTTGAACGTCACACACACCTTTTATCAATGTATTGCAGTAGATGTGCTCCATTTTAAAATCGCTTGACTATTTACAATATAACAGTTTTCAAAATCACTCTCCAGTGGAAGCTTGTGCTCCCCTGTGGGTCCCTCCACACTGCTTTTCTCAGCGCCTGTGTGAGCCCGCCCGCCCCGCCCCCGCAGCCGGGTTACCGGGCGCCCTTGACCGGGTTGTTGTTGCAGGGCTCCCACTGGCCCGAGCCAGCGACGCTGGCCTCGATGTAGTACCCGACCAGCTCTCTGGAATCTCTGGATTCCTCCCAGGTAACTACCACGGAGGTGTCTGTGTTTCTGCTTGGGATGATTTTGCCAGGGGCCTTGGGGATGTCTGAGAAGAGAGGAAAATGATGATCAAAGTCATGGTATGTTAAAAAAATTTCATTCTTTCACTAATGCACAGACACACACATGTATTTTATGTAAGTTATCATGTCAATCATTGTTACTTTATTTTGTAATGTAAATATAACTTCAAGCAGAAAACTGAAAAATACATGTTAGTTTGGGAGCATAATGATAAACTAGCCATAAACACACCAACCCACTCCAAAAAAATACTTTATCAAAACTGCTAAAATTCCCCAAAAGTTTACTTTTCATAACTTCATAATTCAAAAAATGAGTTTTTTAATGTATTGGAAACTATATTACCAGTTAAAAATATGAAAGAACATTAACACTTTTAATTCTGAGTGTAAATATATATATATATATATTAGAGTCTTGCTTTAGAATTTTCTCTTGAATTGAAATAGGTTCACAGTTGTTAGCTAAACCCCTGCACTTACCTAGTTTGTCCCCTACCAAGGTCACTTCCGTTGCCTCTGAGGGCTCCCCAACTCCTGCTGAATTCGAACAGCGGACTCGGAAACGGTAGGATTTTCCTTCAGCCAAGTCAAATAGAGCAAAGTGGGGAGACTTCACGGGGAGTTCTGTGTTCACCCTCTGCCAGTTTTCGGTTTCTGCCTCACACTGCAGCCAGAAAACAGGGAAGCCCATTGAAAGCATCGTGGGAATAAACAGGCGCTCTAACCCAGTTATCTCTAAGTTTTTTTCATCTGCCAGCAAACTATGACATGTTATGCAAGACAGACTGGAGAAGAGATTTGGAGAGAATGAGCGGTGAAGTATCTGAAGTCTATAGGATTGTCACGATCAAATATGGCTTTATATTGTTTGACAAAGATGCTATTGTATATATCACTTCCTTTATTAACTAAATAAGATCATCAGCCTAACTACAACACATTAATTGATTTTGAAGATAGTTTGCCAAATTCTTAAGGTAGTTAATTAAGTTTAAAGTGCTATATTACATAGTTACGTCCTGATGTAGTGGTTGGTTGCAGGTCACATACATCCCAAGGTCCTGGGTTCACGTCCTGGGGTCATCTGGAACTATCAAGATGAACAACTAAATAAAATAGAAAAATGCCTCTTCTTCCTCTCTCTTCCTGTCTGCCTGTCTGCTCCCCTTCATGCCTGCCTGCTCTTTTCTTTTAAAAAACAAAGTTGTGTTATATACCTTAAAATTTTACAACATTATTATAAATTATATAGTATAAGTGCTATTTAATGATATTGTTATTTAATGATTTTTTTTTTTTTTTCAGAAACAATGATTATCTTTACGAAAAGTTGCAATTTGTTCCTGGACAAAATATGCACAATTTGCTTTCAAAAAAAAAACTCAAAGTAAAGATTAGATTTTGAGTTTAGTAGGTCTTTCACCTCTAGTAAATACCCATTGAACTAAAAGTCATCTTTTGAAAGTTTCTGTAAGATTTTCACAAATATACTGTTTTTTGAACTAGACTATTTCTCTCTGAAGAATTTTCCAAAGGAATTCCAGTTTTAGATAATCAATATATTTCAGAAAGTTCAAAGCTTTCTTAAAATCATATTCATTAGTTATACTATTTTCTTCACAGATGTAAAATCCAATGAGTGGCAATGCAGTCAATGTTGGCATTGCACTGAAATTCAGTCAGTTCTTTCCCCCTCAGTAGCTATTCATATAGATCTCCTGATGCAGTGGAAAGCACTCTGCTATTTCTGACTATGGCCTGACTTTTTTTCTTGCATTCTACCCTCTGAAAAGTCTGAAGCTAATGCGGTCAATTTATTGAAGTTAACAAAGTAATGTTTCCATATTTGCCAAACCCAAAAGTGTTGCAGGAGCCTTTTCTAATTTTTTTTTTTTAAGACCTTTTTTAAGGAAAGGTTCAAGTAGAAATGAAAGTGAGTAGGCAAGCAGGAAGAGAGAAGAGGAAGAAGCATTTTTATTTTATTTCATTTAGTTGTTCACCTTGGCTGTTCCCCTGACCCCAGACAGGAACCCAGGTCCTTGGGATGTACGTGAACCTGCCCAGAGATGGTGGGCCCAACTGCCACTCCACCAGGCTATGCACCTTTTCTAATTCTTGGCAGTTAATTTCACACAACTGGCTGAGAAATGGGCTGAGATAGTAAGTTGCCTCATTTTTTTCTAATTCCATTTACCATTGGAAAGAAAGTCTGAAATATTCTGATCAGCAAATTGGATTGCATAGAATTAGAGTCTGGTCTGGTTGTCAGACTGCTTGCACATTTGTACTAAATAAAAGTCTGGTGAGTACTGGCCTAGTGTTTGAAGAGGATACAAGAGATCTAATCTTCTCTGTAGGTATTACATTGCCAGATTCTTATGTCTTTCCTGATCACTGGATTTGTCCAGACTCTTAAGCTGAGAAGTTACCATCCAGGAAACAATCTGTTTTGGTGGCTGCTGTCTGCCTGAGGATGAACCATTTTCAGGACAATCCCATCCTGCTATACTACTTCTGTACTGGGGTGCCGGCAGGAATACTCGTTGTTGTCTGTGGGATATGCACAGGCTCTTTTTCCAGTGGTTCTTCTCTTCTATCCAAGGAGTTTCCATTTTGTTGACAGTTATCAGCAGCTTTTCAGGTGCTCAAATACCACCTCCTCAGCAAAGACTTTTTGATCACCTTCCCCATCATCAGTCTAAGGGAGTTCTCTGCTCCTTTGCCAGTATTCTCTGTACTTATCCTGCTTTATTTTTCTTCACAACACATATCATTGTTTAAAATTACATTATGTATTTGCTATTGCTTCTAAAGCAAATAACAATGAAACGAGTTGTTCACCGCTCAACCCCAGAGCCTAGAACTGTACCTGACACACAGTAAAAAAGCAACAATTCTTTTTCTGAATGAATGAATTTTTCAAATTGAGTGAATGAATTTAGTGAAAAAAATGATGTCTTTTATTTCTTGTTAATAGATTAGAACAAATAATAGGGAAAAACAATTTTAAAAAGTTCTGTTCTTAGAATTAAAATGATCTAGTGTCTTTGAAATCCTTCTTTTTACATTGAGCTATAATTGTCCTATAACACTATATTCCTTTCAGGTATACAACATAATGACTTGATATCTGTATATAATATACAATGATCATCACAGTAAATCTAGTTAATATCCATCCCATACATGGTTACAAAAAAAAACTTTTTGAGGACTTTAAAGAGTTACTCTCTTAGCCACTTTCAACCCTCCATGCTCTACCAAGTGACGGGACTGAGGTCAGGGCTGTAATTCAAATCCTAGTTCTACCTCTTATTGATTGTGTGACCTTGGATATATTATATAACCCATCAATGCCTCAATTTCCTTCCCTACAAAATAGTCTTGTTGAAAATAAAAGCATTTCCCTTTCAGGCTTGCTGTAAGAATTAAGTGAGTTATCATGTGCAGAGAGCTTAAAACAGTGCCTGGACCTTGAAAAATGTTTGCTATTTTCATTCCTGCTGGTAGAATCAGAGCTATCATGGTATGTAATCCTTGTGTCTTTCACAAGCAGATTTGTGGTAGGGAAATGAGAGAGAGAGAGAGAGAGAGCGAGAACTCAAGATATAAGACATTTGAAGGGAAAGTTCAGAGCTGAAAAGAACACAGTAGGAGAGGGAAGTTGAGAGAGCTGGAGACAGATTCACTCCTTGCTGATAAACCCAATTTCAGGTATTTCAGAACTCATAAACATGGTATCACTGACTGAAAACCTGTAGCCACAATGGGTAAGTTTGTGTTTTATGTGCATGCAAATCCCAGGTGAAAAAGTTCCATGAAGGTTTGCAAGACAGGGTAATGGAAGAGGCAGCACTGCTGTGGGTGTGAACATTCTGGGGATGGAAACACCCACAGGATAAGGGCATGGGAAACACCAGCCTTCAGAAGGCTTCACATATAAAAAGCAGCTCATCAGAAATAATCTGAGGCTCAGCTCTGGAGAATGATTTGGCGGATGGATAGCTCTGCAAATGTAGCCCAGTTCTCTGGACGAGTTCTGCTTCCTCTATACCGCAATATCCTGGGTGTTTTGCACAAGCTGGCTGTGCCAGTATAGACCTCACTACTGATCCTGTCCTCAACAACATCCCCCTTCATTCCACACCATTAAGAATACTCACTTTGTAAAATCTCAGACTCATGTATTTAGATCTAAGAAAGTTACAGATGTCTGTGGAGAAATTAAGAGTTTGGTGACCAGAAGAAATGTTTTAACAGAAGCCAAAGTTGACTCATCCAAAGAAAACACCTCAGTGGTAGGCTGTTACTACGTCATTATTAGAGGAAAGATGGTAATTACTGTCACAGAGCCTATTCAGAACTCTCTTCCTGAGGAGCATTTCTAGAAGACTCGGTGGGGAGCACGTGAGGCACTCTGTTCTGGCCTCTATTTTACAAAGGAGAGGAAACAAATTTAATTAAGAATGCTACTAAAGCTCTATTTTATTTGAGATTAATAACTAAAAATGGAAAAGTCAATAAAATGAAAAGTTGACATTGTTTTGGAATAAGCAGACTCTCCTGATAGAGGTTCACACTGCATGGTGAAGATGTGGTTCGCTTACTGCTGCAACGCATAGGAGCTAAATCCCTTATCAAAGAAAATGAGTAATAATGGCAACCCACAGGCCCTAGCACTGTAAACTCCAGTGCATGTTTCTCAGGAGCAGTTGATTTGAGATGAGGAAAAAGCTGTAAGCATAGCTGCATATCACTTTCATGTCCTTTCCTCATTTTCAGATGTTTGCACACACATGTGTACTCATGTTGTCTGTGGTCAGGCAAGGCGACCTACTAGGTGTTCTGAAATGAAATGGTCAGAACAGCATTAAAAGAGAGAGGCCATTAAGAAAATTAATTAAGCTTCATACTATTTTTGTTAAAAAACTGTGATTTTTACCATGAAAAGTCAAATGTAAAGTAAATGAAACTTTAGCATGCTATTGCACAATGTTATAAAAATAAAATATCTGAAAAAGAACAAATGCTTGTTTTATTCATTGTTCTTAAAAAAAACCAGATGCCAAAAATGCAAATGTTCTTCCTTATAATATGAAATAAACTTTATTTTTAATTATATTAAAACTTTCCTAACCAATAGATTTTAAACCTCATTTTAGGCAAATTCTCTTTAAACCTTTTTTCCAGGAGTAATTGTCCTGCTGGCCAAGGACATCGTCTACCTTTACACACAGTGCCTTGCCTAGAAGGGGCTCCTATGTTTCTCTGCACTTGCAACTGGAATTTTTCCCTCAGATGATGTCCTGTCCAAGTATTGGCTCTTCTCCATTAACAAGGCATATAATTTATTAATTAAATCGAATTAATCAAACGCAGGTATATGACAGACTACCATTAATTATAATTAATTATAATCATTCCATCCATTTTTGGTCTTCATTATATACTGTCCCCTCTAACATAATTACAGTACAATTTTAAGATATTTGAGGGAAAGAACTAGCCAATTATCTCTCATGTTTTTTTGTCATCCCTGACCCCATTCTAATTAGACTAGTGCTAGCATCACACATGACAGCTAGTGAGGACTTTCTGACTTCCACTCCTGCAGCCATTCCAAAGTATTGTAACTTCTATTCCTCTTGCCCTCTGCCCTGACTGATACTCATTCCCTGCTGACAAGGGATGGGGTGGAGAGAAGAAAAGTCATTACTGCAACAAGGGAGACAGAGAAAATCTCTAGAAATATTGGCATATAAGTAACCTACAGTTTCAGGAGCATTTGTCTTCCTATAGGGGCTATGATTTAGGGTCTACAGACCTTAGGAGTCTATGGGTAAGCCTCAGGAATCTGTAACCCCCCCACCCCCAACTTTCATGAAGAATTCAATGTAATAGACATTTTCCCGTGGAGATTGTTCTCTGTTTGAAAGGATTTAAAGAGTTCAAGACAAAGGAAATTTAATCACTAATTCTTTAAATAAATCTGTAAGAATCAGCAAAGATGTAATGTGGATCTCAGAGCCTTACCTTTTCCACAAAGTAGAGAATGCCCTCATGACCACGCTGGCCAGGGGGCTTCCAGCTTAGCACCACATAGCTCCGGCTGGCCTCAGTGACAACAAGGTCTGTGGGGGGCCCAGGAACAATGCCCTCTGAAAAACAACAAGGAAAGGTGAGGTAACACTTCTGGAAGCCTGGGATACTTAGAGAGTCACAGATCCTTCTGTCGTGCTAGAGGAAGGGTTAATTCCTACACCACAGCCTAAAGAATTACCTTGTCTCTAAAATTCCTTCTAAAACATTCATGCATTCATTCAAAGCCATCTTTTAACTTTCTTTGCTTGACAGTTTTAATTTCCTTATTGTCAGGACTCCCACAAGAGCAAAACTTAGGCCAGGGATCAAGTTTGGATATCAAGACAGTGAACTGTCCCTGGCTCCACCCACCTGAGCAAAAGAATGCAATCATTCAGATCAATAAGGAATGCCAATGAACGAGTCTGATATGCAGGATGTGTCCCACATGTAGTACATGACCAGGATGGACCCTCTGCAAAAAGTAACAAAGGAACAGCGACAGTAGAAGAAGCCCACCGATAACTTCAAAGGACAATTTCACCTTGCCCAATCAAGAACTGAAACTTGGCCGGATGACACTCTCTCCATCCTCCTTCCTCAGCATGTGGGTTTTTTCATTAAAAACCCAGGCCACTGGCATGGAGGACGGGATCTGGACCTCCCTTGATTGACTCCATTCCTTTACCCTCTAATTAAAATATCTGCTTGCTCACTCACCTAACTCTGTTGTGGAGTTCTTTGAGCGACCCGAACCCAACACTTATGGGTCCTGAGAAACAGTAGCAATAACGCAAGTTATCTTTTCTAGCTTTATAAAGAAGCTTGTGTAATCACAGTTTTCAAATGCCATTTAAAATGTGATTATTTCCGTGTCTGGTCAAGAGTAACAGGACTGGTGTTGGGAGACAAGGCTCAGTGGGTTTTCTGCACATTTTTAAATCAGCTTTTTCACAGAACATCTTTTCACTGATGTCTATATAGCAAAAAGCTTTGGGAATATTAAGATAACACCTACTGTAGTATTACAGTTTTCAGGAGAAACCAAGCGAGCACTCTTTGGAAGTATTTTAGGCAGATTTATTACACATGTGGTCTCAGCTGGGATTTCTTCCCCAAAGAGCTGAGCTCCAAGTTCTGGTTAGAACATGCTTATATAGGCTAGAACAACGTGGGAAGACAGGGATGTAAATTAGGGGAAGGGGTTTCAAGCACGGGGAGTTCTTTGTCTGCTGCTATATTCTAGCAAGCTCAGATTTCAGGAGGTGTCATGGCTTTTCTTTATAGTTGCTGGAGGTGATAAGCAGGCCCCTCCACAGTAGCACAGAAACTTCGTTTCCTGACCAGAATAATAAAGATAATATCTGTCTTCACAAAAAGTTTGGGTAGATTAGCAGCCCCTTAAAAGATTGGGGTTTTCTCAGTTGTGACACAAATAAATGGTGTGTGTAATATACACCTCTGCTACTTCACATCACCCTGTGGGACTTGGGGGGACAAGGAACACCCAGGAGAACAGGAAGATCAATCTGTCTGTTGTGCTGTTAGTAGTAAATTCTTTGTCTCTGACACAGGAGTTTCAAGTCTTTTGTCAGCCTCTATGAAACTGTGGTATGAAACATTAGCTCCTTAGGGTAAAATTTTAGATCCTCCATAGTACTTGACATTGGAGTGACACTTCTACATAAAACATTTGAAATGCTGAGCAAAATATATAAAAGAACTTCTTTTCCCCCCAGACATTGAATATTTGTCAGCATAGATCGGAAACCGATGAGGTGAGCCTCACCCATTGTCCTGCCTTTCTACCTGGAGAGAGTTTTAAGGAAACAGCTTAGGAAGAGAAACCCAGGTAAAGCCCTGTGGTCTCCCCGAGCAGAGGAGAAGGTAGAATCTGGAAAGGGCAAGACAGCTACAGACAGTCAAACGGATGAACAGCAGAGGAGAGGACTGCACAGAGAGGAGCTTCACAGACCACAGAGGGTCTCTGGAAAGCTCAGCAGAGCAGCACATGTATATGAGGCAAGCACCGGAGACAGGGAAAAACCTACACAAAAGAATCAGAGACAATAATCCTCAAAGCTCTCATAGTGCCTGGGGTCATTCATGTTTCCACCAACCAGAGAGGAAATGTCCTAATTCATAGGCCATCTGGTGGAATGTTCAGAAGGGTATTGTCTCTGTAGTGCAGCCAAATGGCCAAATTCCCCCCAGAATAAGGGCCACTCTGGATTCACCGAACAAAAGCAAGCCTTGAAAGGATCAAATCGTTTCCCCAGATCAAAGCTCAAGAGTATTTATAGAAATAAAAAAAATATTCATCACAAACAACGAAAATTCAAATGTCTGGCATCTCACAAACATTACCAAGCACACAGAAGCAAGAAAATATAAGCTGTAATGAGAAGAGTCAATTCAATACAAACAAAACCAGAAATGTCACAGATGATAGAATTAGTAGATAAGAACAGCAATTATAAGTATATTCCATATGTTCCAGAGGTGAAAGATTGAACATGCTAATTGAAGAGATGGAATATATAAAAAGGATACAATTCAACTTTTAGAGATGAAAATGATAAAATCTAGGATGAAAAAACAAGCCATAAAACAACCACTGGCTACAATTCACAACACTGAAGAAGTAAAGGATAGAAAAGTTAATAACACAGCAGTCAAAAAGTATTCAAAATTGCTGTATTATTATTTTGAAATTGCTTGAAATATTCTGATGCAATACTATGTTACTAATACAATCTCAGAAAAAACATGTATAAACTTGTTGGAACCTTGCTTGTGTTTCATAAAGACAGTAAACCTATGCTGAGTGATAGGTAAGACGTCAGCAATGTCCTGACACACCAATGCATGTTAAAGTGTGATATGTAAAATGAACACTAAGATGTGATAACAGACTCTCGCATGTACCCACCCGATAGCCTATGAACTCAAGCTATAAAAGGGACTCCCACTTCAAACATGTCAGTCGCCTAGACTCCAACGTAGAACCTATGACGTTCTGTAAGGCTAGAAGCAACTGCTCACCAGTGTTCCGTCGGACACTCAGCTTTTCGCCAGTCAAAACTAATTGCTGCAGCTGCTGTTTGAGAGAAGATTGCCACAGGGACCTTTTTAAGCTGAACCCAGGCATCAGGAACTTGTGAGTAATAAGGCCTGTGTGTAACTTGCAACTAATATTTGTGTGGTCGTATCTGACTCCAGCAGCATAGAAATATTATATTTATATAAACTCTCCTAAGAGCAAATAAACAGTGTCAGTAGTCTCAACAGCACTCTCAACCTGCGATTGTCTGATATTTAGTGCGCATATATTTTCCAACATAATCATATCTCGGACAAAATGAAACAATGGAAAAGACTGAAAGGGAAAATGAACACAGCACATCAGTCAGCTGTGTGTTCAATGTAATGGGGTAGAGAAGAGAAAGGGCAGTACAGAAAAACAATTTAAGAAAATAATAGTAAATAAATTTCTAAGTTTGATGAAAATGAAAAGCTCACAGATCTAAGGAACTTGTAAATGACATGCATAAAATATATAATAGAAACTACACAAAAAGCACATTATAATAAAATTTCTAAAACTGTCAACCTAGAATTCTATATCTGGTGAACATGTATTTCAAAAATGAAGAAGTAACAGAGAATCTTTCAGACAAACAAAAGTGAAAATAATTCATACCCAGTAAAGTTGCACTAGAAGAAATATTAAACGGAATTCCTCAGGCGGAAACAAAACCATACAGGTGGAAATCTGGTGCCACACAAAGGAATGAAAAGTAATAGAAATGATAAAAGTGTGAGTAAATATTTAAAATTCTTTTCTTATTTTTAAAATCTCTTCAATAGATTAAGTGACTGAACCCCCAAAATAACATTTTTATTGTGCAGTTTATGATGTATACATAAATGAAATGTATACAACAACAGCACCATGGCTTAGAGGGGAAAATGAAATAATATTATTGTACGTTCTTACACTTCATGTGAATATTACTTGGAGGTAGGCAGTGATAAAATGTATATTATAAAATCCAAACTATTATAAAGCAAAAAAAAACTCCACAAAACTAATAAGATAGCACAGATAAAATGGAATAATAAAAAATACTTAATCCAAAAGAAAGCAGAAAAAAAGGAAAAAGGAAACAATTAGAATAAATAGAAAACAAAGAGCAAGATGATAGACTTAAATATAACCATATCAATAATTACATGAAATGTAAATGGTTAAAACATCCCAATTAAAAGACAAAGATTAAGGTTAGTTGGATAATAACAAAGAAGCAAGATACAACTATGTTCTGCCACAAGAAGCATAATTTAAATATGAAGACGCATAGGTTAAAAGTAAAAGAGTGGTGTGCCTAAATGTTGCAGGGAAGTTTCAGCACTTAAACTTCCAAAATCAACATGAGACCAGACATGGAGGATAGGCTGCTGCTGACAGGATGGAGCCATAAATTCTTTTTAGCCCAGAGGCTTTTGAAGGGAAACTAAAAATCTACCTTCCTATCTCACCTGGAGACACCTGCAGAGACGGCCTTTTCTTTGATGTTTAAAAGCACTCCCTTCTTATCAATAGCCTTTTCTTAGGTTAAAGGCGGAATATAAATGTGGGAATCTCATAGCAATGGGCGGGGGGAGCCCACGGGGGGGGGTGGGGGTGGGGGGGCAGCAGCCCTCCCTGCCCAGGAGACTCTCTCCTGTTTTTGCTTTCTTTCTCCTCCATTTTCTGTAATAAACTTTTAAAAACTGCAGTCTTAACACTGAAGAATTCTTTCTTGAACCATTTGCTGCCGGACCCCAGAGCACCAGCATCAGTGTGTTCCACTGGAGTAGCGGTTAGGTCAATTACCTCTGAAGGAGCAAGACACATACTCTTGGGTTTGAGTCCCTGGCCCCTGGGGAAGCAACCAGTGTGAATAACTTAATAAAAATAAAATGAAATACTTCTTCCTCCTCTTTCTTCCTGTCTGCCTGCCTACTGACCCTCATTCTTGCCTACACCTTTCCTTAAAAAATAACAAAAAAGAAGTTAAAAAAAATGGTGGAAACCATGTAATGCTAACATTAATCAAAAGAGAACTTAGAATGGTTTTATTCATATCCATATAAATTTCCAAGCAAAAAGTTATTATCAATGATAAAAAGTCACCTTATAATCATAAAGTAGTCAATTCATAACAGGTTATAACAATAAAAATGCTTATGTATCTAATAACAAAGCCTCAAACTACATGAAGCAAAATCTGGTAGAACTGCAAGAAGAAATAATTAAATTAACCATTTTGGCTGATATTTCATCCCTACATGATCAGTAATTGATAAAATAATTCGATAAAAAAATCATTAAGGATAGAAAAGACTTAATTGAAACCCCAGCATGTTATGTGTAGAAACTGATGAGCTGATTTTTAAATGTATGTGAAAGCAAACACTTAGAATAGCCAAAACAACTGTAGAAAAAGAAAACAAATGAGTAGCTGATTTAAACTGATTTCAAAACTATGAAGCTTACAAAACACCACCACCACCACTATAATGCTTATATAAACTACGGTAATCAAAATACTGTATTGGTATAGTGAAAATCAAATAAACCAATAGAGATTCCAGAAACAGATCCACAAATATTCAATGGGAAAAGGAAAATCTTTTCAGCAGATATTGCTGAAATATTTGGATGGACATATGCAAAACAATAATAACAACTTAGACCCATATTTCATACAGTATAGAAAAAATTAATTGGAAATTGTTCACATATTGAAATGTAAGCTCCAGTGTTATAGCATCTCCAGAAGAAAACAGGAAAAATACCTGAGTGAACTCAGATTTGGCAAAGATATTAAAAATGATACAAATTATTAAGTTAGTATATAAAAAGATGTTTGAAATTATTAAAGGAATGCAAATTAAAACCAGTATGCACCTACTCCAAAATACCACTATGTCGTGAAACCCCAGTATGCATCTGCTAGAATGAATAAAATTAAAACAACAGACTATCTAGTGACTGGGGAGCAACTAGAACACTCATACTGCTGATGAGAATGTAAAATGGCACAACCATGTTGGAAAAGAGCTGGAAGTTGGAAGTAAAGATATATCTACCATCTGACCTACCTGTTCAACTCATAGGCATCTGTCCAAGAAAAATAAAAGCATTCCTATACACAATTAACCAGGATGTTCATAGAAGCCTTCAACAGTAAATGGATAAATAAATTGACACAAAATGACTCATCAACATAGATAAATCTCAAAATAATTATGCAGAGTGAAGGAAATCATAAAAATATAAGAATACTTCCAGTCATTCAAAATTGTGGACAATATAAATGATATGACAGAAAACAGATCAGTGATGTCTTAGAGAGGGAAGAGGGCAGGAGGGAGGCATTACAACAGGACATAGGAAATTTAAGGAGTGACAGTTTTTTCATTGTCTTGATCATGGTGATTTTCATAGGTGTATATACATGCAAAGTTTATCATATTGTACATTTTATAGATATACAACTTGCTATTTGATAATCACATCTCAACAGAATTATCTTAAAAAGTAATTCTCTGGCAATATGTTACTGCAAAATCTTCAGACATTTCAGAATGTCCTCTTCAAAACATCTTAAATAATATACACTATACCACTATACGTTTGCAACAGAAACTAAAACACATAGTAAGACATTGGCAATACAGTCATGCACCACTTAAATGATGAGGATATGTTATGAGAAATGTGTCATTAGATCTTGCCATTATATGAACATCGTAGAGTTTAATTACAGAAACCTAGAAAGTATAACCTACCACACACCTAAGTTATGTGGTATAGTCTATTGGGACCACCAGTCACAGATGTAGTTCAGCGCGGAACAAAATGTTGTTAAGCCATGAAGGACTGTAGTTTCTGGGGAACCCAGCTTTTACCTGTAGGTTCCTCTTCAGTGACAATGATCTGTCCAGTCCAGGGTGCTGAAGGGTGACCTGAACAGAGAAAATATAAAATTACAAGCATTTACAAGTGAAGTTTTATCTGCCTGATGAACTGGCCACACTAGTCATAAATGGGTTTGTTACTAATTTACTTAGCTATTTCCCTAATGAATCTTACTGAGCGTGTATATGGAATCGTGTGCTCAAGGGACTCATGATCTGCTAGAGCCTAGAACCACCTGACTGAGTAGATTGCTCTGGAATTGTTACTTATACAACATCGGTATATAACTTTCATTTATTTTCAATATGGATCTCCTGAAACCTGAAGAAATAGTATGTATTTGGGAAAAGCATTTCTGTAACAATGGTAAGTCTAGTAATTATCATCTGTCATAATGAAGATGGAAAAGGAGAGGGATGCTGATCCTGAATGAAAGCAATTTCTTTTTATTACATTTTGAAAAGTGTTATTTTCAAAGGAATCAGTTTAGATCCTGAACAAGGAAAATGGTTGAGATAGGCAGTTTAAAGTTAAAGAGGAAATTCATTTCTATGCTCCTGCAGACACTGGAAAGAAAAAATGGTTCAACTCCTGCTTTAATCAAGAGATTTTTCTCCTGTTTGTGCAAAAAACAGAAAAGTAGTCAACAAGATAGCATTTTCCACACTGGAATTTATAAGAGTGGAGTAAATGAAAGTATGGATGATATTTGAAGATTTAGGAAAGAGGGAGGAAAAGTGGAATAATGGGTCATGAGTGGTTGGAGAGCAGCTGAGGAGGCTGATCAACCTCCCAAGAAAAAGTTGGCATTATTTAACTTAGATTTGTATGATGTCACTATAGTGCAAGTATGGTATAAATCAGCAGTGCTCAACTAGGGTGATTTTTCCCTCCAGCAACACTTTATAATGTCTAGAGACATTTTGACTGGGGCAGAGGAGCCCTATTGGCATCTAGTGGGTTGAGGCCAGGGATACTGCTAAATACCTTACAATGTACAAGAATCCCCCACAGCAGAATTGTTGGGCTTACAACATCAATTGGGTCAAGGTTGAGAAATCTGATACAGAATGATATATCAATTTCCAACAATTCTTTTAATGTCACCTTATGGTCTCTAGTATTGAGGATGTCAAGTAGGTTCCCATGAAACAATGCAGAACGTAATTCATGTGGCATAGCTTTGATACTGAGATTTTGGAGCTAAATATATGAAAAGATTAGTTTTCACTATCTAATACAGAAACACAAGTATAGATTATATATAATGTTGCAAATGTGCTTTTCCTTTGGTATAAAGAAACTCATTGTGCTGAGATAACAATGTTCTAAGGGTCCAATTCAAGGTTAAGAAATTTACCTTATTATTTGAACAGAAAGAAAAGTTTTATTTGGAGTACGCAAATGAAACAAATAAAAACGCTCCCCAGGCTCTTGGTTTACATATTTAATTTCAAACACAATGTGTGGAACTCAATAGAGCACAGCAAAGTTTCCTGAATCAAATAAAAATAAAATAAAACCCTTAAAGATTCGGAGAATACTTGTTCTGTAGTCCCCTCCCCCTGATTTTCTAATCAGGAAAAGATTTCTGACTCTCTTCTCCCTCTAGTGGAGGGGGGAGAAATAACTTTGCGATGATGTCTGTTGCAGTTATTTTTAAACAGTTCCTGGCAGATCTTGAAAAATGAGAAATGCTTACTTTTAAGTCTAGCTTTCTCAGCTGGATCCAGAGCAGCCACAGGCTCAGAAACACGAGATGGCAGGCCGATTCCATTTTTATTCACAGCTCGAACTCGGAATACATAGGAACGACCTTCTATCAATCCAGTAACTGGAAAACGAGCAAACTTCACAGGTGTGTCATTGCACTGAGACCAGCAATCTGTGCCCACCTCACATCTAAGAGAAAGAGTAAGATTGACAAAAATATTTTTTAAAGTTTGGCTCCAAAGCTGCAAACCCACCTGGCAGCTTCAGACCTTTACTCTGTAAAATATCCAATTCCAGTGGGATTCCAAAGTTATGTAACCTTAGGCACTCGCTTCAACTCAACTGCAATGTTTCTTCTTTAATGAGAAGAAGGTTGCCCAGGATCCTTTCTGAGCATGTACATGTCTCTCGAGATCATTAAATTAGGCAGTTGAGGAACCTGGGTGCTAAGGAGAGTTTGGGGGACTTGAGGGTTGCGGGGTGGGGAGGAGTAGCCAGGTATCTAGAATCTAGATTGAACACTAAGCAGGAGGATCCCTAAATATCTCCCAGGTTGGTTTCAGTTCCACCATTAGTGACTTCTTTGTCCTTTTTAGGTATTTTCTTTGAAAAATGGAACTATTGCTGAGAAAGTTAACACCTAAAATAAACCTATTTGTACTGTGGTTTGGAAAAAGGTCACCCTATCTGCTCATGGGGTGGTCACTACATGCTGTGTGATGGACGGGTTGGAGCCTCTTACTTCAGTTGGAGTGTTTTTGTAGCAGTTTCTGCCTGAGAATACATGGTCATGACCTGGGAGACAAAGAGGATAGGTTCCTGTCATGCTTTTGGCCTAATCAACAATTAGTGTGTGACTAAATACTTAACAGGTGGATTAAGTGACTCATTTTTTATGAGCAGAGTACTGCACTTAGTTTATATCACTTCCCCAACAAGGTTCTGTGTCCAAAATGATCATGGGAGAGGGGGTTTCCAATGACAGTGAAAAGGTATTAGTGATAGGGTTATCTTCCTTTCCTCACCATCTCCCCTCCATTCTTTGAGACAGACAATAGTTTCCTCAAATTTACACAGAGTGCTGTTGAATAGGTAGGACTTCAAATCTTGGCTTCCATTCACTTTCCCTTAAATCTTTCCTTTGTAGATATTGTGGAGCTGCCATGGGTGGGGGCGTGGGAAGGAGCTGAGAGGCCAGGATGATTCCTTAAACTACCTCTGTCTCCAGAGATATTGTCAGAACCATCCTGTTTCCCATGCAAATACAGTCCTGGGGACCTGGTGATCTTTGAATGTCTTCCTAGCCCTCACACAGATGGAAAGAAAGGTGGAGAGCAGCTGCTCTGGAGATTTCTACAGCATGTTGGAGCAGAAAGAATCTAAATGTATAGCCAGGCTGATACTTGAATTCTAGTTCTGCTTTTTACTACCTGTGTGACTTTAGGCAGCTTAGGGTTTCCTTAGTAGCATGTGACCTTGGTTCAGCCACTCTGTTCTTACCTGTAATAATAGTACTTACCTTTCAAAGGCTGGTTAATGGATAACATATGCAAAGTGTTTAGAACAGAAATATACACATAGCAAATGCTTAACAAATATGTCATAATATGGTTATTTTTATATGACAAAGGCAAATGAAGAAAAAGTATTAATTGTCCCCAGTCTTTCATTGATCAAACTATGAAAACTCCTCAGAAATTTGCCAAAAACAACAAAGCAGAAACCATAAGGATGATCAAGAATCCATCTAAACCTTATAATTCACCATTACTAAATGATGCAATAAAGTGAAAGCATTTAGTGCATAGATAAATAGTATTAAAATTTATGACAAAGATTTCTCTGCATAATATTGAACCTAAAATACAGATGAGTATTTATTGCTATAAACATTATTTTTACTACAGCTTGGGACAGTTTTACTGTACCACAGTAGCATGGATTAACTGTCCCTAGTGGTTTCTAGAATCAGATTTTGCTATTCGAATATGGAAGGATAATTGACATAACTATTTGAATAGAGACTAAGACAATGACGTTTTTAGGTCAATAATCTAAAATTTGTTGTAGGTATTGCCCAAACTGGATAATTAATGTGTAAGACCGGATTGCTATAAATATCAAAACCTCTAAGTTTTGGAGATGGTTAAACAGCAGGAATTTGTAGATAGAACATAATTTATTACTTATTTCTATTATTCTTTTTTAACAATAAATAATTTTATCTTTATTTTGTTTCCAGAACTGCACTCATTTTAAGATACTGAACTCATTTCTCAGTCTATGGGTGTTATACACCACACCCAGCACGAGTCCCAGTGTCCTTTCCCACTGCCTCGCCCCCGCTCCTTCCCTCCCCAGTCCACCTCCCTGGCAGCCCTCATCTTCTGCCTGTGGGCTTCTGCTGGGGGCTGTTTGTTTGTTTCACTTCACTATATACCACATATTAGTGAAACCATCCTATAGTCCTCTTTTTCTTTCTGACTTATTTCGCTTAACATGATCCCTTCTGGTTCCAACCATATTTTTGCAAAGGGTACAATTATCTTTTTTCTTTTTTTTTTTTCTAAGTGCATAGAATTCCATTGGGTATGTATACACCACAGCTTCTTTATCCAGTCATCTGTTGATGGACATTTAGATTGTTTCCAAGTTTTGGCTACTGTAAAATGTGCTGCTATGAATATAGGGATGCAGATATTTTTCCTGAATAGACATTTTGTTCTCTCTGGATACATACCTAGGAGTGGGACTACTGGATCACATGGTAGTTACATCTTTTTTTTTTTTTTTTTGAGGAAATTCCACAGTTTTTCAGAAAGGTTGTACTAATTTATATTCTCACCAACAATGAAGGACTGTTCCTTTTACTCCACACATCCCCTTCAACACTTGTTATTTCTAGAATTTTGGCTATAGGCCATTCTCGACGGCATGAGGTGGTATCTCACTATGGTTTGTATTTGCATTTCTCTGTTGATGAATGACGAAGAACATATTGTATGTATCTGTAGGCCATCTATGTGTCCTCTTTGGATAGGTACCTGTTTAGTTCTTCTGCTCATTTTTTGAGTGTGTCGTTTATTTTTTTCTTGTTGAGATGTATGAGTTTTTTGTATATTTTGGAAATTAAGCTCTTATTTAATGTATGCTGTGTGAATATTTTCTTGAATCCTGTGGGTTGTCTTTTTGTTTCAGTGGTAGCTTCTTTCACTGTGCAGAAGGTTTTTAGTTTGACATAATCCCAAACGTTTTGTTTTACTTTGGTTTCTCTTGCTGTAGTTATTCTTTCTCCAAAGATCTCTTTAAGGTGGAGGTTGTGTAGCGTTTCCCCCACATTTTCTTCCAAGTATTTTATGGTTTTAGATTTTATGTCCAGGTCTTTGCTCCTGTTGAGTTAATTTTTGTGCACAGTGCTAGTGAGTAATCTAGTATCATTTTTTTTCAGATGCTTGTTCAGTTTTCCCAACATCATTTATTAAATATTTTCCTTCTTCCTTTGTATGCTATTGGCTCCTTGATCAAAGATTAACTGTCCATATAGGTGTAACTTTATTTCTGTACTCTCAATATGATTCTACTGATCTGTGTGTCTATTTTGTGCCAGTACCATACTGTTTTGATGATGATTGCTTTGTAATATAGTTTGAAGTCAAGAGCTGTGATTCTTTCATTGTTCTTTTTTATTCTCAGAATAGCCTTGGCTATTCAAGGTTGTTTATGGTTCCAAACAAACTTAGGTATTGTTTGTTCAATTTCCTTAAAAAGTGTCTCTGGAATTTTGATAGAAATTGCATTAAATCTTTATATTGGTTTGGATAGGATTGACATTTTAATTATGCTAATTATCCCAATTCATGAGCATGGAATATTCTTCCATCTCTCCATGTGTTCTATTTCTTTTGTTAAAGTCTTAAAGTTTTCATTGTAGAGGTCTTTCACCTTCTTTTTAGGTTTATTCCCAGGTATTTTATCTTTTTTGGTGCTATTGAGAATGGGATTTCTTTCATAATTTCTTTTTCCACTACTTCATGTTTACATATAGGAACACCACTGATTTTTGAGTGTTGATTTTGTATTCTGTCACTTGCTGTACTCATCTATTTTTCTAGCAGGTTTTTGGTGGAATCTTTAAGCTTTTCCAGGCATAGTATCATGTCCTCTGCAAATAATGATAGGTTTATTTCTTCCTTTCTAACTTGGATTCCTTTAATATGTTTTTCTTGCCTTATTGTTCTGGGCAAGACATGTTGAATAGTACTGGTAAGAGAGGGCAAACTTGTCTTGTTTCTGACCTTATATGAAAGGCTTTCAGTTTTTCACCACTGAGTATTATGATGGCTATGGGTTTGTTGTTTATTGCTTTTATTATGTTATATATTATTCCTATTTTGGTGAGAGTTTTTAACATGACTGGGTGTTGACTCTTGTCAAATGCTTTCTCTATGTCTATTGATAATGACTATATGACTTGTTTTTCTCTTTGTTGATGTGTATTACATTGATTGATTCACATTTGTAGATCCATCCTTGCATCCCTGGAACAAATCCCACCTGATTGAGATTTTTTTTAAGTGCTGTTGAATTCATTTTGCCAGGATTTGGGCATCTATATTCATTAGTGATATTGATATATTGACCTATAGTTTTCTTTTTTGGTACTACCTTTGTCTGGTTTGGGGTTCAGGGTGATGTTGGCCTCATAAAATGCATCTGGCAGTTTTCCTTCTCTTCAATGTTGTGAAAGAGTTTAAGAAGGATGGGAATTATTTCTTTGTTTGGTAGAATTCACTGGTGAAGACATCTGGACCCAGGGTCTTGCTTTTTGGGAGAATTTTTATTACTGTTTCAATTTCTGCACTTGTGATTGGGCTGTTCAAGGTATCCGTATCTACCTGGTTCAGTTTTGGGAGGTTACAGGTTTCTGGGAATCCATCCATTTCTTCACGTCTGATGAATTTCTTGGCATATAATTGCACATACTAGCCTCTCATGATCCTATGTATTTCTCTGCTGTTAGTTTTAATCTCCCCGCTTTCATTTGTGATTCTTGTTTTTAGGATTTTCTCTGTTCTTCTTTGTGAGTCTAGATAGGGGTCTATCAATTTAGTTTATTTTTTTCAACAAATCAACTCAGTTTCATTGATCTTTCAGATGGTTCTTCTTATTTCAATATCATTTATTTCTCTTTTAATTTTAATTATTTTCTTTCTTCTGCAGATTTTTGGTTTTGATTGTTCCTCCCTTTCTAATTCCCCCAGATGTGAGGTTAGGGATTTAATTTGAATTCTCTCTTGGTTTTTTATGTGTACTTGTAGGAGTACACATTTTTCTCTCAGAACTGCTTTTGCCGCATCCCACATGTTCTGGTATCTTGTCTCATTTTTTATTATTTCCAGATAAGTCTTAATCTCATCGACAATCCATGAGTTTCTCAGAAGCAGCTCTTATCTCCACATCTTTGTAGTTCTTGCAGTTTTGTTTTTCTGTGTCATTTCTAGTTTCAACCTCTTGTGGTCAGAGAAGATGCTTTCAATAATTTCATTCTTGCTAAAATCTGCTGAGACTTGTTTTGTGTTCCAAGATGTGGTCTATCCTTGAAAATGTTCTGTATACACTTGAGAACAATGTATATTCTTTTTTGTTGGGGTAGAACACTGTGATATGGCTTTTAGGTTCATGTGCTCTATTGCATTTAGGGTCCTTATTTCTTTGTTGATTTTCTGTCTGAATAATCAATATACTGATGTAAATTGAAGCAAGTAAGTCCCCTACTATTACTGTGTTACTGTCAATGTCTGCCTTTAATTCTGTCAGTATATTTTGTATAGATTTAGATGGTCCAGCATTGTGTTGCACATGTTAATTATAGCTACTTCTTGATGAATTACCCTCTTGACCATAATGTAGTATCTTTCTTTGCCTCAAGATATCTTTTTCAGATGGAAGTTTATCTTGTCTGAAATTAGTATTGACATTCTTGATTTCCTTTCATCACTGTTGCTTTGATATATTTTTCCATAGCCTTTGACTTTCAACCATGTTTGTCTTGGGATCTGATATGAATGTTTTATAAGCATTATATTGATGGATTCTTTTTTATTGATCCATCCAGGCACTCTGTGTCTTTTGATTGGTGCATTCAGTCCACATTTGGGTGATAACTGATATATAGAGCTTTACTGATGTCATTTAAGCCTTTGTTTTCTGTGTCTGTTGCCTTTTTTTTCCAATTTTTTAAATTTGCTTTTTCCTCTGTATGGTTTTCAGTGTTGATTCTGTCAATTTTGTCTACTTCCCAGATTTATATCTCTTTAGAGTTGTGATTGTCATATGTATTGTCACTGTCTTAACATCTCTGATTGTCTTTTATAATCTGTCACCAAGTCAGTTATACGTTCATATGTTTCCATAATTTTATTTCCCCCATTGGTTATTTTTGTTCTCACCTCTTGATCCTGACTTTTCTTTTGTATTTGCTTTCCTGTTTATCAACATTCTTTGGGTTGGTGTATCTTTATTTTATTTTTTCCTAGTGTAGGATCTCTTTCAGGATTTCTTGTAGAAGAGATCTAGTGGTAGAAAAATCCACTAACTTTTGTTTATCATCAAAGACCTTTATTTCTCCAACATATGTGAATGATAATACTGCAGGGTAGAGCATTCTCAGCTGGTAGTTTTTGACTTTTGAATGTTATTCCACTCTCTCCTGGCTTGCAGTGTTTCTGCTGAGAAATCTGATGATACCCTGATGTATATACATTTGTAGGTTGTTTCTCTTTTCTCTAGTAGCCTTGAGTAGTTTTTCTTTATTACTGACTTTTGCAAGTTTCATTAAGATGTATCTAGAAGTTGATCTTCTCATATAGAAATTTTGGTGTTCTTTCTGCCTCTTGGACCTCCTTGGGTGCTTTTTGTGACAGATTTGGGAAGTTCTCTGCTATTACTGCTATTATCTCTGCTATTATTATCTCAGAGTAGGTTTTCTGTACCTTTTTCCCTTTCCTCTCCTTCTGGGATACCTATGATCCTTATGTTTATTCTCAGGGTATCTGATATTTCTCATAGGATTTCTTCATTTTTCCTCAGTCTTCTCTCTCCTCTTCCATGAGGGTCGCCTCTGTAGCCTTGTCTTCAATTTCCAAGATTCATTCCTCTGCAAAATTGAATCTATTAATGGAGTTTTCCTTGTTAATTTTCAAATCCTTGACTGTGTGTTTTATTGCTAGCCTTTCTGCTATAGCTTTCTTGATGCCCTCAATCTCCTTTGTGATTTGCTCCCTTTGATTTGCCACTTCTTTTTTGAGGTCTTCCAACTGTCTTTGGGTGATTATATGCTTCTCTTTCAGTTTTTTTTTTTATAATTATTTTTGGAACTCTTTTTCTGTTGTGTTGTTTTATTCTCTGTCAAAGGATTTCTTCTCTTTAGGTCCTGGCATCTTCCTCTCTTTGGGCCATTTGTACATTTTTTGGGTGAATTTTCCTTTGGCACGGACTTCTTCACTGTCTTAGACTTAGCACTATGGTTTTCTTTTGTTTTATGTTAGACTTGTTCCTGAGAGCAGATTTTGGGTCCAGGTATGGCCATTATCATTCACTTGGTTTCCATGGGGGTTGGGATTTATTCCCCTCTTTGGAATTCTCACTTTTGGTGTGCCACAAAAGTCCTTTCAGTGATGTCTTGTGGTTTTTTGTGGGGGTAAGGAGCAATTCTTCTCTTGTGAGACACTGATAGTTATCCAATCCAAGGATTGAGTGCACAGGCAGACCCTGTGAGTTCTGTGCTCTCTAGCACAGGGGTCAGAGAGCTCATAGGTAGGTCATCTGATACTCCTGTGCAGTTTTTACAGTTCCTTAGGTTGACAGGTCCTGTCCTTGTTCCCCCTGGCTACTTGGGCAGGGAGCAAGATTGTCTTTGGCCTCTGTGTGCTCCTTTAAAGACTGGGGCAGATGGGTCTCCCTCCCCACTGTTCTACAGAGCCTAGCATATCATGTCCCAGGCAGTACCTATTTTTACCATTTTTTTAAGTAACTTGAAATCACATCTGTTATGTAAATAAGATTTTTCTACTATTTCTAAAGTAAATATTTTTACATTACTGATATTCTAGGAAAATACACATTAAATATATTGAATGCCAGTCATTTCATTTTCAAAGTACCCTGTATTTGGTCTACAAATTCATAACATTCTTACCAAATTAGTGCTTTTCATTGGTGGTCAAATTATACATTGCCTTTATAATTTAGGTATATATATATATATATATATATGTTATATATATATAGTATACATGCACACATATATATATAATTAAACATTGCCTTTATAATTTAGGTAAATATATGTTATATAAATATATAGTATACGTGCACACACATATATTCATATATGTGATATATACACACAAACACACACACACACACACACACACACACACATGCAGAGACAGAAGTATAGAGAAAGAAAATAGGAAGAGAATACCAGAAAAGAAAATATTTCATCTAGAAGTGGTACGAGAAATGAATCATGCATCTTTAAGGTCAGTTAACTTGCTAAAGTTAGACTGAATACTAACTTATCAATAAAATATCCCAGAATAGGGCTCCCTCCATCCACTGCTGGCTGTTTCCAAGAGATGATGATATAATCTTTGTTAGCATCCAAGCATACCACATCCAAAGGCGAGGCTGGGGCTCCTTCTATCTCTGCATCCGCATCTGTAGAGATACAGAAAATTCCCATAACCATATCAGTTGTGCTCTCTTAGCCTGCAGGCCATGTTCTTGCGCACATTTTTTACACACAGCCATAATGGGTACATCTTTGTCTTCATAGAGCAAACTTCATGTAATTTGTTTACCAACATAGCAATGTGTACTTTTCACCATCAGTAAGAGAACATTTTGTTAGAAACGGCTCTGAAAAGGATACTTGATCTTTGCCTCATGGCCCTTCCCTGAGCAAAGTGTTCTAAAAGAAAGTAAATATGGAGATGTCGGAGATTGTTATCTGAAAAGTTTAAGGTAATTTGTGCCAGAAAGTCTGCTCTTACAGTATTTATTTGTGCAAAGTTACTAGGAAACTCTGAAAGGCTCCAAAAGGGAAAAAAAACAACCCCTTATGTCATCTCCTGCCTGCATTCACAAGAGAATAAGAAACACACAAACTGCCCATTCTTCTGCTGGACACTACCATTTTGGAAGAACATGCATTTGAATCAAATGTTTGTTCCAAAACTGAAGGTACTTGCTAAAGGAACTCTGATGCAATCCCCACGTGAGCTTAGTTTATCTGAGTGTAGTAAAAGTTCAGAATTATAAAAGAAACAGAGAACACTGACTTTATGAAATGAGATCCTCTGACTGTGGGACACCCTCAGTATTATGTCTTCAGCTAAAGCAGTGAATCTGGGATTCTTCTAAGAGGGATGCAAATTGTCAGGGCCCACATTTGCCAATTCCTTCTGACTTCTGGTCAACACTTTCATATCAGGAGTCAGTAGGAGAGGAGGCTGAGACATGGAAAAGCCACTCAAGCAAGAGAAAAACAACTCTTGCTGATTGAACATTTTGTTTTCCTATGAGTTAAGTTTCCATAACAATTATGAGTTAATAATTATGAGTTAATAACACCTGATAACATGGTAGAACTATTTGATGCTTTGAATTTAAAAGGTGTGCATCATTTGTGAAAAGTTCAAGTCACTTTCTATTTCTTGTCTCCGTGAGCCCTCAGGAAAGTGTGTCTAGCAAATATCTCCTGTCTAAGTGCTACAGGAGAACATAATTAAATCATAGTGCCTACAACTTAATGCAGAACCCCTGCATGCCACATGGCGTGAAATGAGTCCTTTCAGGCTTTGGAAGCACTATAGGGGAAGAAGGCCTGTAATGGTGAAGGCAGAGAAGAGCTAGGATAGAGGTAGGATGCTGAGGTTAACATGCCTATGTGGCAGAAGAAATACTGCTAGAAAGGAAGTCATTCAGCTGCAAGATGGGGGAAGATGGGGCAGCTGACAATCTCCAGCTGTGCCCTTTTGTTAAAGGTTCATAATGTAACAACAACCAGCACCCCTGGAGTTGATAGAGTGGAATTCAAGTGCTGAACATCCATTGCACATAACAGTGGGGCAGTTAGGGATGTCTTAAAATGTCATTCAAAACACTTTGGCAACTTCTTAAAAAATTAGACATGAATTTACATATGACTCAGAAATTTCACCTATAGGTATTTACCCTAGAGACATGAAAACACAGGTACACGAATATGAAAATAAATGTTCAGAGTGACTTTATTTATAATAGCCTATGTGTGGAAACAATCCAACTGTCCATCAACTGATAAATGGATAGACAAAACAAGGGATATCTACACAGTGCAATACTATTAGCAATAAAAAGTAACAAATGACTAATACTTTTTACAACATAAATGAACCTTAGAACATATGCTCGATGAAAGAAGACAGATATGAAATATCACAACTACATCTCAGAATGTCCAGGACAATCCAATCTTTAGAGACGGAAAGTAGATGAGTGGTCATCAAGAGGTTATTTGGGGATAAGTGTGGGGAATAAGCACAACAAATACTAACGAAGTAAGGAAAATACTCTAAAACCGTATATCTGTCTGAAAATACTGCACGTCTGAAAATATTGTCTGCAAATATTCTAAAAGGCATTGCACATTTAACGTGAGTGAATCTTATAATGTGTAAATTATGTGTCCTGCCTTTGCTTTACCACAGAAACTAAGGTTTCCTCGCTCCTGCTCCTCTGCCTCCTGACATGACAGATGCTGGTGCTTCTCCATGAAGCCCCGTCTGCTGTGTTGTCCTCCTGCCTCTAGTACCTGGAATACAACACATCGAACTGCTCCTCTCCTCTCGTGATCACACCTGACTAACTGCTCCTCTCCTCTCAGGACCACACCTGACTAACAATTCCATAAAAGAACACAGAACGCAGTGCTTGTGCCCTGTAAGGTCTTCCAAATGTACGAGGATCTCACATAGAGATGACACTGTTATTTGTCTATATCCAATTCATTCAAGATACCACTGAAATAAAGAGGCTCCTCAAATCAACAGTTAAAGTTGGTCATAAAGATTAAGTTATAGCACTTGATTTTCTAGTTCATTAAAGCGGAGGCTATAAGGGGATCTAAAGGAAATAATAAATTGACTCCTTGAGAAGACATTAATGAGTAAGTCCCCAAATGACATAACACTTTTTGTTGGAGCTTCTGTACACTGAGATGGCTTTTTACATCATTAGGATTTAGCATCTTTACCCAAACATCTACAGAGAATAGTGCTGGTGACTCAGTGAAGATGAGGAAAGTACTGACATTAATTATAGTGACATAGTCTGGAAATTGGTTATGGTGGGAGGCTGTCACACTATGTCTAATTTTATGGGAATTAATGTCCCTAGGCCACATAAATTGGGAGAATTTTCAAATGGTTCTTTTATCATTACAAAAACCATATTTGGACAGATTAATCTGGCCCTGGTGTTTTAAATATTCTTGGGTATTCCACTCTTTACTAGGTCTTACCTCTGACAAAGACATAAGCACTATATTGTTCATAATATTCTCCCATTCGTACACGAATTGCGTAGAGGCCTTCATCTTCTTTGTTGAGATGAGAAAATACCAGTGTTGCCCGATCTCCACTCCAATGTGTTTGTACCCATTTTGATGGCGAAACAGGTGCCCCTGGGAATTATAAAATATGTAAGCAAATTAACTGATCTTTTCATCCATTACTCCTTTCTTCCACCCTCCCCTCCTTTTCTCTGCTCTATCTTTCTTCTTCTTCTTCTATATGAAAGCAATTTCACTAACTGGGCTTTGAGCCCTTCTGCCATGTTTAACTTGGTAAAGATAGTAGACCAGAAGTGAGGGGGTCAGAGCCAGATCCTTAATATGCAAAGTCCCAGCAAAATGAAATCGTAGGGCCCTTTGTTCAAAGGCACAGGAAAAAAAAATTGGTTGAAGGTACAAAAACATGTCTTTTTCCTCTCTATATTTTATTGCTTTTTAAATAATAGGAGTAATAATTTTATATACAAAAGTACTTTATTAATAGTATATATTGATTGATAAGATATTTCTGGCTTGTTTTTCTCAATTCATTTATTAGGTCATCAAGTTTATATGTTTAGCAAGTTGATCTTAAATTGATATCTTTGAAAGCAACATCAGTCACTCTTTGTAAATGCAAGATCATAAATGTTTCCATCTTTTTCTTTTAAGGATTTTTCTGCTGATGCAGTTATTATAGCTACTAAAAGTGTTGTATAATTACAGTATTATCAACTTAAAGTTTTATAATACTTACATTGGGTTAACACTCTGGTGAACTACTTCAAAATATAAATTTCAGTACTCTAGAACTAAAGATGCTTGAGGAATAATTTTTCTAAAAATATTTAACTCTTCCTACAAATCACTTATACAAGTCTGAATTTAAATGTAAATTTACGTAAGCATATCTTAATGTTTTCTCTAACATTTCCAGTAACTTGTGAAAATCATATTAGAAAACAAAAATGACTTCGTGATTTGTACATCACTCAAAATGCCTATTTATGGGCATGTTCTTGTAGCTCAGATGGCTGAGGTGTGGACCATGTAAAGCCCAAGGACCTGGGTTTGCAAGGTGGGATGGGGGCGGGGAATCCAAAATAACTAACTAAACAAATAATGCTTCTTTCTCTCCCTCCCTCTCTCCCTTCCTTCCTTCCTTGCTTCCTCCCTGTCTCCCTCCCTTTCTTCCTCCCTCCTTCCTCTCTTTAAAAAATAAAAAAGCAAAAAAATGCCTAGTCATGTATTCTATTTTCAATTATAGATTATAAACTCATTAAAGAATTATAATAACTGTCTTAGGTGCTTTATTGCAATGGCTATGTCACACTTTCATGCTGTAACATTTTACTGACAAGTTTACTGCCTAATTACACCAATTGCTGTACGGATGCTCAGGCTAGGGAGTTAGTGTGTGTGCAGACCTCACAGTCAGGATTTCTGGGGACAGATAGACAAATGGTCTCCCACTATGGGTTTCCATTTACCTTCATGTGGAGCGCCCCATCCCCTTTAGGGTCATTTCCACTGTCAACACTGGCCTGTTGACAGCAACCTGTTGACAATAATCTGGGCCCAGGTTCTGGTCTCTGCCATCAAGTCGAGACCTATGGTGCCCCAGACTGGCCTAGTTGCCCTTATCACAACTGAAATTCAGGTTAATTGCTTGGTGAGGCTGCTGCCCACTGTCCACCTTGCTTTGGGGACCAGTGAGCACGCTTCGCAGTTTCACCGGACTTTGCTCAATCAATTTGTATTTTACCAAATAAATTTAACTTACAAAATAAATATGTATCTAACATAAAACAAAAATACATTTCTTATAATCCTTTCTATATGTTACTTGGCAATAAGAAATTATAATCTCCAGAAATACATTATGAAAGTTCTGCTACTTTAGTCTATGAATAAAACCATTTTTTTTTCTTTTGACATCCAGTAGGTGATGCCCTCAGGTGTCCAGATTCTGCTGGTTCTGATAAATAGAGTTACAGTCTTATGGATGTCCATGCGCTGGTGTCGAGTCAGGCATGCCATGTCCCGTGAGTAGGAACCTAAGTAAGAGTTTATTGAAAGTCTCACCATTTCGGTACCACTGGATCTCTGGCTGGAAATGTTTAATTTCAGGAGTGATCACTACTCGGCAACCGAGACTCATCGTCTCGCCCTCTTTCCCAAAAGACACATCAAACTTGTCATCAAAGTGGATCTCAAACTTGGATGCATAACCATAAGGGGTCACAGCAACTAGGCACAACAAAAACAGTCATTAATTTTTTCGCATCAAAGCGACACAACACTTTAAAAGCACAGCAAGTAAATCACAAAAAAAGACCAATCAAATTGTTTATCTGAGCAAAAACTAAGTCTTATAATGAAGAACACAGCACATTCGCATCACATGAAATGGAAATTCTGTTTAAGGAAATTCATACTTCATTGGTCAAATAAACTAAATGCTTATTTTTATTATTATAATGAATAGAATGTGAAGGGTAAGGTTTAATACCTTCCCTAAAATGCAAATTATTCCATTTAGCTTATATTTAAATAGCTGCAACACAGGCAATTTTTAATTCTAAATCCTGAGTTCATTTAAATTCTCCTGCTTTTACTCGGGATAAATAACTATCCTTTATTCATTAAAAACAGAGTTTCAGTAAGTTGGCTGCATTTCTTTAACGAGCTGAGTATAAACAACTAAGAAAGGTCAATGAGAGAAAATTTAAAAAGTTTAAATTACTATAATTTAAAAATATTTTTTCTTAGAAATATCTTATTTCTAGATTGAGTAAAAGTCAACATTATATACTCTTTCAGGTTTTATTTTCTCTTTTCTCAAAAGAAAGGGCTTGGGGAAATGATGACTATTTGTTGCTGGGTTATATGTCAGGTACTTTATATTTGATATGTCATCTAGTCCTTGTAACAACTCCATGGCATAGCTATTATTTTTCTCTTTTTCAGATGAGAATATAGGAGTTCACAAAAGTTGTATGTTTCAAAGTTTTCATGTGTGAAATTGAAATTTGAATCCATAACTGCCCAGCTCTAAAACTTAGGACCTTTCTGACGTATTCATCTCTCTTCCTAAGATAATAGTCCCACCTGGTAAGTGCCATTATCATCTGTTTTATCACTAAGGAAACAGAAGCCCACAATCATCCTGTAGTGCCAGAATTAATACTGGCAGGCTGTTTTCAGAACCTGTGTTCTCAACCCATGCATGGTATTGTCTTCAACTAGTGTGTTCCCAGCCACTAACCAATAGTGAAGTACCTTCTCTTTGAAGTATAAATCCCATCTGTCTCACTTCTATAGGAGGATGACATAATGGATCAAAAGTGAAACAACCTGATCAGACCTAGCTAGCTGGGAGGCTGGGTGTGCCCAAAACTGCCTTAAATTGGAGCCATTCCATAAATCAATGGAGGAGGTCACCTACAAACACCCAGCTACCCAGATAGGTGAAAACGATGCATGAGAAAAGATTTTTATTGCTTATTTCCAACTTCCATTAATTTTTTAATGTTTAAAAGAAGTTGGGCTTGATTACCCCTTTTCAGTCTGACCATTAGAAGCAGCTAATTATTTGAACATCATAAGGATTTTACTTTTATTGATTCTCATGAAAAGGAGTTCTGATGGAGATGAAATGATTAACATTCATAAATTCACAAATTACCACTGATCAGAATAATTAGTAGTTTGTTATTTAACCACACTTATTTATTTTAAATAGCATTTGATAAACTAATGTATTTATTCACTTATTATCAAACACCTCTCTGTGTCAGGTGCTGGAGTTTCGAAATAAGGGGTCCTGTTTTGCCTTCAAATAGCTCATGACCCAGTAGGGAGACAGACTTTAATGGTTAACAATATCCAGTATGACAGAGGATCTGCTGGATGTGCTGTGGTCTCGCTGTGGTCTCGCTGGGACACCTGACTGGCAGCGAGGGTGAGATGGATTTCTCAAGTAAGTGATGCTGACCTGCATAGTTAAGGACGAGTAAGACCTATCTGACTGTGTGTGCGTCCATGTGTGTGTGTGTTTAAATCACTCTGTCCAGGTTTGTGTAATGGTCTTTATGAGTTTGCCACAGCAGTTACTATGTCTAGCCCATTATATCAAACCAGAACAAAATAATGATATACAGAAAGAGAATAGCAACCAAAGAATCTTAAAAAAAGCTAACCACCAATAACTTCTATGTATATACTACTATGTATTATAACACACATGATACGTTTATTTCAGCAGTATATAATAGTGCATTATGCTGTATTTTAAAGAGATGACCCTTATAAATCTATTTTTAACCTACAGCTGAGCGGCAAGGTGGCTGCCCCTGCATGGAAGCGAGTCTCATCAAACTCTCCCTTATATCCTAGAAAAGAAGCAGAAATGCATGTGAATTGCTTCATGGGTTATTTACTTTTTATCAATTAGAAGAAAGGTTTTTAAAGTACACAGTTTGAATAAAGTAAGTTCAGCAAACCCACTCTTCACCACAACTGAAGCATAAGCTGAAAGCTCTCCTTTAACGTTCATCGCCGAGGCCCGGTATTGAGCAGTATCTTCAAAATCACACCTGAAAAAACGTTTGGAAATGAGTGGTCATGCCAGCAGTCATACTCCCTATAATTACTGGTTGTCCCACCAAGGATCTCTTTGCTAATATGGCACTCTGCACACATAGAGTGGCTAACACATGATTCCTTGGGACTCTTGAGGTAGCTACTGTCTCTGAACGAGCTCTCTGTGGGATTTTACATAGTCCAAGAGATTGCCTGTGGTTTTCAGCCAGCAGCACAGAGTGGGAGGACAACGCCTGTCTTCCACTATGACCCTGGCCTAGGTTCCTTTAAAATGTCCTTCCCAAATGCCAACAGAATCTGGCTATGTACTTTGTAGGAGATGACTGATGGAGTAACACCGGGGTCTGGCCTCCCTGATGGCCTCTCTCAGGGCAAATTTCAGTCTGAAGACAGCAGGATGACAGAGAGAAAAGAAAAGGCTTCTCCTTAAAGATTCCTAGAGCTTCCCTGAGCTCCAAACTGGATCTAGGTTGGTCTAAAGCATGATTCTGTTTCTAACTTCGAACTACAAGAAGTAATTTATCCCTCAATTCTACCAAGGTCCGGCCACACTTGGAGATTCAGCCCAAATAACACCAGCAGTACCATCTTGAAGGCCCTCTACATTAAAATACAGAAACTGAGATGTCTTTAATAATTGAGAGCATAATCTCACAGAGAGATGAGTAAGCTGAGATCTCGAAGCCAGTGGTTTCGTATCTCATTATTACCAGTTCCAATGTTCTCCTTTTTTCCTCTGGGTTTAGTTTCATTTGTTTAAACTTATTTCTTGCTGAAATTTTATGGACATGAATAGAAAACAGGAAGGTCAGTCTGGTTGTCTTTCTTATAACTCTTTAATTATAAAGCAACCAGATAGCTCACTGCCGCAGTAGAATCACTGACTGGGGTAGAACTGATGTGACTTTAGGTCAGTGCCTGGTGACCATCACAGGGGCCTAGAGCTCTGTTTGAAACCCATCATCACTGCATCAACTCTTCTGATGTAAGAAGAAGGCTAGAGGTCCCTCAAAATCAGAATGATGGCAATTTTACTTTGACATTTCAGCATACTGTTTTATGTGAACCGAAAACAGGGAGAGCTCATTTAACCTTTTCATCCACAGAACTAGGTTTGAATTTCAAAACCATCATAGGAGACATGAACAAACTTGAAAAAATGGATATTGGTTCTTACTTTAAAATTTTACTTTGAAGTTAGTTTTACTCTATTTTGGATTTACCCTACAGCACCCCAACATCCCTAAAATCCCACATCTGCGGGTTAATAAAGTGGACACAAAATTTCCCACAGATCCTAATGAGCTGAAGGAAAGCACTCTCTCTCCAAGTCCAGCTTGCTTTCAATGCCACTCACCCCAATATCCATGTCTTTACTGATTAAGGCAAGATAGTATGATGTATGATTATGATAGAGATTTGGAGTTCTGGAAGAATAATTGAATGCAAATGTCTATTTTCATAATTTATTTTTTTACTAATGTCTAAGAAAAATTCTCAAGTATATCAAAGGATAAAATGAATAGATACAAATTAATTGTTTTCTCATCACTTCTGACTAAACACGAATAAATCACTTGGGTGATAATGTGGGCTTGGTAAGAATGAGTAGCTGCTGATGGGGCAGTGAGGTGCCTCCCCGAGTGACTGCTGGATGATACACATGGGCCCTGATGTCCTCTTACGCGTTAATCTCCAGGGTGTGCATTCCGTAGCGACTTTCGATGATATACTTTCCAGGGTTTGCATGAACATTTATGGGAACCTGGTTCTTATACCTGTAAGACAATGGAAACAAAACAAAGTAAGTTGCAAGGTAAACAACTTCATGATTAAAAGTACATACACACAATTTTTATTCATCAAGGAGTCCCTGTAAACACGGAGGTTAGCAGCAGCATCTGCTCAATAAATAAAAATTTGTGGCAGATGAAATAAAATGCACTATAAATACAATAAGGATTCTTGATGAATGAATGTACTTTCTTTGCTTCCATCATAAAAATGACATTTAATAAGTTGACTGTTCACAACAATGGGGTTGAGTCACACATACGTTGTTGAGTGAATAGAGCCAAACACAAAAAAGTACATAATGTAATGATTTTTTAATATAAAGTACAAAACCCTAAAAGCTCAATCAATCCTGCTAAAAGTCAGGAGAGTCATTTCTTGGGAGTGGCACAGGGTAGGTAACAGGTGATAAAGGAGGTATGGATGGAGTCCTGAGAATATTTGATATCTCGATCTGGGTGCTAATTAGAAAAGTGTGTGCAGTTTACAAAGCTCATCCAAGATGCACGCTGGGGGCGCAGGTATTAAGTTGGAAATGGACAACATAAAGCCCAGGAACCCAGATTCTGGACCTGAGTCAGGGGGTGGGAAGAGGGGAAAACCAGAAATAAACAAATAAAAATGCTCTTCCTTCCTCTCCCTGACTTCCTGTTTGGCTTCATTCCTGCCAGCCTTCCTTCATTTGTTTTTTTTTTTTTTTAAAAAAAGCTCATCGAAGCTCTATATTTACATATAATAGACGGTATTTTGTGTATATATTAAACTTCATTAAAAAATCTTTTAAAGAAAAGAAAAGCTTGGTCATTGTTGACATGACAGAAAGGAAGCTTTGTATTGGGAGTTTTATTGTTGGCTGGCTGTGTGGGATGAAAGCAAAAATATTTTTCCTGCTAAGATTCTTGGATGTTGCTAAAAGCAATGCATTGTGTTAAAAGATGATTGTCCTTACTCATTTAGGTCTGTCATAAGAAAATTTGGCTCGTGGCTTGAACAAACTTAAAATATCAACCATGAATGAAAACTTCTGATAAACAAAAGCTGCAAGATTCTCCTTTTCTGCCTGTCCCATTCCTGGGTAAGCCTCAACGCCCTCTGAGGAGAATACCTGAAGAAGCCTTTTGGGATGGCCTCTTTAGACACTATCTCCTTACTAGAAATGGCTCCTGATTTCATCACATTCTAGAGTTCTCAAGAGCCATTAACTGTGGTATGAACCAGGTCTTTCTACTTAAGACATTTTCTATCCCCTCAAAGGAGCTGGATCTCACTTATTTTCCTTGCAGACACCCCATTTCATGTGAACCAATGTCATAAACAGCATTAATAATCACAGCTAACACAGGACATTTACTGTGAGATAGGCAATATTCTAAGTACTTCATATATAGGTTAGTAAATTCAACTCTCACAACAAACCACATCCTATTTTAAAAATCATTTTACAGGTAAAGAAACCAAGGAGTGGAGAGGTTAAATAAGTCGTCCCAGTTCACACAGCTGGAAATAGCAGAGCTAAAATTGGAACCCAGGCAGTCTGGCTCCTGACAACATGGGATGCTTTATTTTCCAATTATCCTCCATTTATTTGTATTTTATTTCTTTCTATTTTTGGAAATGATTATTAAGAGGTTTAGGAATAGGGAAAATGGTGAAAAGGGAGAGAAAAATAGAGTATCCCTTTGCTAGTTCCTTCCTCTCCACTACTGTCTTATACACACATACACACGCACACACACATCCTATGTCCCTAAAACACATATTCATTTTACATACTTTTAAAAATATATCATTCTCCTTCACATAGTAAAATCCCAACTTGTCTTTCAAGGCTAATTATAAGTACTGCTTCTTCAGTAAACTCTTTACCTGAAATCCTACACAATATTAATTGTCCTGTCACTCTGTATCACTGTTACTGGTTCAAATTGCAAGATACAACATATATCAAAGTATGATTGGATATGTGTCACCTCTTACAAAGCCCTCTGTTCCTTGAAGATGGGAATCGTGTGTCATCCATATTTACTTACATTTCTACTCTCAAGGAAGAATGACTCCTGGACATATATTAGGCACTAAATATTCACTAAATTGGACTGAACAAAATAACATGTAAAACAACAGATTAGTTATAGTTTCCTCATTTTTGGCTGAAGGAACTGCATCCTGACAAACATAATCTAGATGATTTAAAATAAGTGCATACAAAGAAAGCAAGTTGAAACATCTTGGATTCCTCGGTTGTGAAATGTAAAAGTTGGAACCAGTTTAAGAACTGTAGCTGAATAGCCGGCATAGTGGTATAACCTATCTCCCACTCAAAGAGCAGAGTCGGTTGCTTTCTGCTGTTCCAGAAGTAGACCTGACAGATGATCACAGAGCTCCGGCAACAGAACTATGTGATCAGAGATGACCTGTAAAAAGAAATCTGCCTGCCACTCTCAATTTCAACCATACTTCCTTTTGACAAATAACAGGGTAGAATATATTAATCACTGTGTTCTTCTGATGGAGATGGTTTAAGGGAATGTCACACTTGACTTAAAAGCTTCCTCTTGCTCAGCTTTTCCCATGTGCTGGGGTGTTTTCATTAGCTCCTTTTAGCAAAGAAGGGAAAGAGGACATGGCTGTGGGATGTGCTACTTGACCAGACAACCAAGTGACACCTGATTTGACTTTTGGCTAACAACGTTGTCCATATCTCTATAATATTGGGGTTAGGTGAAGATTCTGCAGTGTCCAGCATTGCTTCACCATCCTGGCTCACCAGAATTATCCGACTTAGCGCCTTCATGCCTTCCCCAGGCTGAATACCCATGACTTGTCTAATGTGACCACTGGGCAAATGAATCAGTTTCACACACATACACACACACGACACACAACACTTTGAGGAGTTTCTAGTCTTCTTTATCAAACCTCAAACAGTAGTGTAAGAAACACCTGTTTTAAAGCGGTGGACAAGGATTAAGATTGGAAGTGATTCAGTTTTATCATCCAAGGATTCACTTAGTGAAGAGCTCATGCTAGGGATCACTTGAGAATGGCTGCCTGCACCAAGAAAGAAAAGGAGCTTAGACCTGCTCTGTATACATTTCATAGCGCGCTTATTTCTGGAAAGTGAAATTCCAAACTCACTATTCATTGGCTAATTTTGGAGAGGAATCCACACCTAAGGATTATTTATCCAAAGATTTCTGAAATTCTTGTGGATGCAAATTCTCGTTATCATTTTATATAGAGCTTATGAACTATTAGCTAATGACCTTCCATTGTATTAATATTTCTAGTACATTATATATACTATCTATATAATATATATACAATACATATACTAGTATTTCTAAATAATCATCTTTGTGAGCATAAAATGCATACTTAATTTCCCCAAATAAATTTGTTTGGAAACTGGGCTGATTTTTATAACAAGGAGTTATAGCAAAGTTTCCTGGAAGAATAAAGTATGATCAAGCAAAAAGACTTTATTCTAATTTTTTCTATCTGCAAATAATGCACGTCAAAATTATCTTTAATATGTTCACTCCCACCACAAATGTGACTGCTGCTTATAATCCAACCTTATATATTTTAAATATATTTAAGTTATTACTTTGAAAACCAATGAGCAGGCAGAGATTTATCCCATTAGGACTGATTTTGAAATTAAATAAATAGGAAAAATCTAAAATAAAACCCCGCCCTTAGGTTGAGAAATAATGATAAAATACAAATAATTTTTGTCAATGCAGGATATTTTCCTATGATAATATGGTAGTGAATTTAAATTTAAATACATTGTAAATAACTCTAAGTTTATAAATAAATTATATACAGGGTTCCATTGTGGAATTTATAAAATCCCACAATTTGCAAAAATAGAATAAGACTTTTCCAAATCTCCAGGCTCTTGCTAAAATACATTTCTCATATTATTTTATTTCTAGACTTTGAATTATTATTCTGCCTAATGACAAATTTGTTTTCATGTCTATTTGACAATGACATTAGGGCAATGTGAAGAATTACAGACATGTCTCGTTTGAGTAGCCCAATAGATGCCTAAACATGAGTTTTTAGGGAGTGAATGAATGAATGCTACTCACTAATACCAACACACTGGTACTAGCTCCAATGAGTTTTCATCAGTCTCCTTGTAAATTTCAACAAAGATTTCTATTGACAAAATCGTACAAACTTTGAGCTGGAAGTGCAATGAAATCTGGCTCTTTTTGTTTTAAAGTATAATATGAATACAATTTTCTCCTTCTAAAAGGAAATTTTCCTATCTCCTCTATTTCATATATGTATTTTTCATTTGACTACGTAATGTACTTCATGGCCCAAGAAGCGGAAAGTATCAGGGTACACAGTCTCCTTGCTCAAACTTGTGTGCCTTCTACCCAGCTCCTCCCCACTTGTCACCTTAGATTCTTATTTATCCTTCTAGTTTCTTTATGCAAGTAAAACAAATCCAAACATATATTCTTTCCCTCCCCTTTTAAAGCCAACATGTAGTCTACCACACAAATTATTATATAAACATGTCCTCTTAAGGAAAACAACTTGGTTTTGAGGACATAGATCTTTGTCCTCTTATGCTGACAAAGGCCCCTGTGGGATGATCAGCATCACTGTGGTGGGGCAGCAGCACCCTCTGCAACTAACTTTTCTCATAGACCCAATTCTCCTCTCAAAGCAAATCAGACACAGGACAGTACTCCTCTATATTTCTGCACCTGGTATTATCCTTGACGTGTGCTCCTGCCACTTAGGACTCTCTGAGTAACCTCTAGATTGCAATCTCGACTTAGTAACATGGAGTTGGCAGAGGAGCAGCTGCTGGGTGCTCATGTCAGTTGTTAGCTCTCAGGGATTGCCATGACCTGATGGTGCCTAGTGAAAACTTGGAACCAAATTTTTTGGAAAGGGCTCTAAGGGAGCCAGGCCCTGGGCCACACATGCCTTTGAATGACATGACTAAGGACTTTACTGCTAAAAGTGGAGACAGCATGATTGTGAGAAGCATCTTCATGAATTTATTCTTATAATTTACCTTCTTCTATTCAAGAAGGTCATTTCCAATTACAGTAGACCCTAAAACAACTCTGGGGTTAGGAGTGTTGACCTCTACATAATCAAACATGGCCATACAACATTTGTCTCCCCACAAATTTAACTACTCATACCCTGCTGCTGATGGGAAACCTTAACAATAACATAAACATTTTTCATGCATTATATACTGCACTCTTACATTAAAGCAAGCTAGAGAAAAAAGGGTTATTAAGAAAATCATAAGGCAGAAAAAACACATTAACAGTAAGCAATGCATTTATACATACTATAAGTTTACTTGATGTGTTCATAAGAAAATCCATATCTAAGCAGACCTGTCCAATTCAAACTCATGTTGTTCAAATTTAAAAATGGGTTGATTCCTACCTTACTATAGTTTACCTTTGTACTTTAAAGTTTGTAAATTGATTCTTCAAACTTTATTTTCATTGAAATATACTCTGACATTTCTCATCTTTGTTTACTAAGAAGTATTTAGTTGGTTTTGGTTTTCATTCTTTGGGTTTCAAACTCAAAAACCCTGAAAAGCATTTGCATATAAAAAATTCTAAATAAATCTAATATTATCACAGGCAGATTGATATCACAGGTAGAACTTAAAACAAAACAGAAAAACTTCACCACCTCCTTAATGAATAATCTTATAGAGGTAACTGTGTTTGACTTCTCAACCACCTCCATTAGTGCTAGACAGGCATCTGACCAACACTAGAAATAAGGGAAAAGAGGGAGAAAGAAGCAGGTGTATGTGGGTTACAATGCCATTCTATGTAGCAGTTATATTGCGACAGAGGGAGCATTTGCCACCACTCTTAAGGATAAGAAAACAATATGCTAAATACCTGAGTTAGAGAATAAATAAAAAACATATCTTTTAATTTAGCTTAATCATTTTTGCACATCTGCTCTCTGTGGCAGACATTCATGACATGACAGGAAAGTTCAAAGTTTAGGAATCATACAAAGTCACTGACATTTGCAATAGGATATATAATGGGAGGAGAAAGGGGTGCTTAATCTTTATGGAAGGACAACTTCTTAATGCCCCATATTTAGTAATCTCTCCCATTTAATTTCCTCTGCTATTTGGCTTTAGAAAGAGCATTGAGACCCTAGTTCATGTGAGGAGTAGAGATGGAGTGCTCCAGCACTAAATCATTTTTTAAAACATAATATTGCTTCTGGTCATAAAACGATACCTATATTGCAATGGAAGCAATCTTATTTAATTTTTATGGTTGATCACAATTATAGACATATATTTATTTTCTTTGCACGTTAGTATGGTGACAAAATTTTGACTTTACATAAAGTGTCATTAGGACATTATATAAAAGTCTCATAATGCATGCAGGACTATTATTCCTTTCTACATAAAATATCCATCCCAGTATCCTTTCTTCACTGTTTAAAAAAACTATACAAACTTAGAGATGTTTTCATTGACTCTTGCATGTTCATAATGCTGAACTACTCCTTAAGTAGTTTTCATAAATATAACATACCATGTGAGACGAGGTTCCGGCCAGCCAGATACAGAGCAGTGCAATTTTACATTTTCTTTCTCCCAAACTGTGTGAGAACGAGGTTTAATGACAAACTCAGGAGCATGGAGAAGACTATCTTCATTTAATTTTCTATGATAAGCCTCAGTTTCTTCTAGCTGAAAAAGCAATTAAGAAGTCAAAGTAACTTGTGCTACAAATATAACAAGCAGAAATCAAAATGATCATTTTCCCATTTGGCACTTTCCTTAAACATTTAGATCAAGTCATTCCATATGCCCCCTTTTAAAATACTCATCAGTTAATTTTTAACATTATAAGCCTGGCTGGCACACTTGACTGCCCTAAGGTAGATTTCTTAACATTCCTTAGAACCTCAATTTCGGAAGAAACTAAAATGCATAGAGTTTAAAATTATTTAATTTGCCTCCCTTTGGCCTATCTGTTTTGATAACTTTCTCCTTATTTTCTTTAGTTTTGTTTCTCCATAAGACCATCAATTTCTTTATTTGAAATAAATCAATCTCTCTACAGACACACACACATATTTTTACTTTAGTAAGTAGACTGTCTTTTCTTACTGTTCTTCTCAGTGACAGGTGCTCTGCCTTTTCTCGAAGTGCAACTTTCCTTGACTTCTTCTCGAAAACTTCCTCCTGGTGAAGAGTAGACAGAGACTGTTTGGAAACTGTGGACTGCTTGGTTGCTGCGAATCCTTCTTCACTGGCAAGAAGATTCCTCTGGGCTATATAAGCAGCCGCTTCTTTAATTCTTTCTTCTTCTGTGTCTGTAATTCCACTGACATGCATTTGGCTAAAATATAATAACAGCAAAATATGGGCATTATGCATGGCAGGGATACAATTGCCTGATTTTACTAAGTTGTAATGACTGCATCGCACTCATTGTGAACTGTGCCCAAGAAAACCTGACATAGAAAAACCTGGTCAGTGAGGAACAAATTCTTCACATGTGGAAGTGATTGTCACCCTAACAAATAG
This sequence comes from Solenodon paradoxus, assembly GCA_004363575.1. NCBI lineage: Eukaryota > Metazoa > Chordata > Mammalia > Eulipotyphla > Solenodontidae > Solenodon > Solenodon paradoxus. The sequence goes on from RJWH01001122.1 coordinate 249,763, forward strand.
CGCTAGCAACAATATTAATATCTATTATGGCCCCAATGCTTTGCCAAGTACTTTTTTACATGTATTATCTTGTTTTAGCCCACAACAATCCAGTGAGGTAATATCTTTTCTATTTTACATATTTAGTAATAAGACACAGAAAAATGAGATAACTTGTCCAAGGGCATTTCAGTGTTTTTTTCAAGTGTGTTTAAATATGATTTAGTCTATAATAAAAAGGTTTTGCTATGACTTCCTTCCAGAAAAGATAATTGTAAAATGTGGTATCATCTGTGTACCTGTGATCCTAATAAATGACGAGGGCATTGCCCTGAACTACTGCATGCATAAATACGCTCTAAATTTACATGAGATCCTGTGACTACTGGGTTTCTTTCTAAGATAATAAAGGTCATCTGTGCAAATACATGAGAGTGTGTGCATATGTAATATGACAATCTTTATTTGTGGCTGCACATTACACCGATAAGAAGACATAATTAAACATGCAATCAAAGTGGCGACATTTATAAAAGTAACTTGTTTTTCTTCATAATTGATGAATATGGCAAGTGAGTGGTAACATCAAATATGCTATGCCTAATGTAGCAGTTTGTGATAGAGTTTGTGCTGATTTATGAATGCTGTTAAAAACGTCTGGATTATTTTCAACTTTCAATACTTCTGTTGTCAACCCCATTAGACGTATCAGTGAGGGGCTATCTTGATTATATTGAAATTCTCTTGAAACTGTGTATACTTAGAATTCTGCAGGCAGAATTGTACATTTGCTTTTCTTATTTGAATAATTACTTCAGATCTTAAGTAAATATTTCCATTGTGATTATAAGCTCTGGAAACCTGAATTAATGCTATATGCTGAGTAATAGTTTGGAATTTCCTGTGGAATATTACTAAAATATCTGGTAAGACATGATTAATCTACTTTATTTTTTCTCAACTTAGTGAGTAAATTTTAAATTCACTTTATTTATCTCTATCTCTTCAAATATTAATAATATTGCTAAAGAATTCAGCGATATAACCACTCTAATTTAGGGAGAGAAAATGGAAGGAGGACTTTTGGCTTAGTATCCTGACAGAATTGCCTCTAATATTTTTTTTTCTTAAAGTCAGTGAATTATTTAGTCAATACAGAACAAGCCATCCCGAGAATCTGCTTGGTATTGTCAACAGAGGTTAATACACAACAGACAGATTTGAAAGACGCTATGCAATATAATTACATATATGTAAATAGTATGCGAATACACATGTCAGTGATAATCCTGCCATAGTCTGGGTAAAAGGGTAAGAATATGATGCTAACATGCTGGCAAAAACACACTACTACAAGTTTAAAATGAATTAAGAATCTCCCCAATAATCTAACCATCTCTGGCAGCTTCAACTCAAAACCTGTTGTTGACACGAAGTTTATTCAACTTATCAGAGTATATGAAGCAGAATTTTGAAATGCCATCCAGAAGAAATGGTATTTTCAGAAACACACTATGAATATAGAGCTCGTGCTACATCAGCCATGTGACTTTCAGCAAGGCCCTGAGCCTTGATTTCCTGGTCCAAAGTTGACAAGCTATTACCTTTCCTCAACTGTACTGAGGATTTAGCAGAAGAGTTTCTATAATGCACATCAAAAGACTTCCAGCAAACACTAGGTACTCCACAAATGCTCATTTCTTTCCCAGTCTCTTAAGACTGTTAACGTATCGTCAGCACTATGATATTGCTATTCTCAACACAAAAGAATATAGAAATGGCTCTATATAAAAAATAAAGGAAGATTGGAAATAACACCTGAAGATAAATTTTTATTTATATTTTCTTTTAACACAATTTAATTTTGTAAATGATTATTTCTTGAGATTGGTCAGGAGGAAACAAAATGGTTTGGTGGGATGAAAAAAAGACACTGAGAGTGAGAAGTTTCATTTCATGCCACACAGATGGAGCTAAAGCATGTCATGCAGATTCATGTTAAGATGATGTGGTTTTAAACGACTTTTAAAAAATATAGTAGAAAAAAAGGCAGAAAATGAAATCATCCTATAACGAATATGAGTGTGCATTAAGCTGCGAAGAGACCAAGCCTGGGCGAGTATACTTAGCAATACATGCATGTTTCAATGGGAAGTTCACATATAAAATATCAGGAATATCAGAGAAAAAACTGAAAATACAGTCTTATTTACATATTTATCTTTTTAATTGGGTTCAGAGCAATTATGACCTTAGCCACTGAAACAATTCTAAAAGAAACTATCAGAGAAGAATGGGGGTGGGGAGCACAGGGAACTAGAAGTAGGTCATCAGATATGACAACCACATTATTGCCTACTGAATTTTCTGCTGTGTTTTCCCTAAGAGGATGATGTCATTTCTACATTAAAAAAATAGAAACCAGGCATTCAAATTATATACAATTTTTTCATTAGGTCTGTTTTAGCTAAGATTTTTTTTTCTTCCTAATGAGTAATAATTAGACCCATACTGGCAACCAAATAGTTTCCATCTATCTAAATACACTATATGATTTTTTTAGTTCACCCAGATAGTTTTATAGTTTTCAACTTTCTACTCTAATGATAGTAATTATTTATAGTGTCCAGTCACTAGTATCCAACATTCTTCTTCTAATTTCTTCTTCTAATTCCTAATCATTCTGTTTTGTCATTCAGCCATCCTCCATGAGGGCAAATATTTTTACAATGAATACATCTCCCTCAGTGAGGGGTTCTAAGTCTCCTGGGAGCTTTCTCAGCCAGAACACAGTAAGTGCTCAGTAAATATTAGCTGCTATTATCATTACCTGACAACATTTACTTTCCACTTTTCAACAATCAAAGCCACGAAGAGAATGGATACTCACCGTCCTGAGAAAATGGGCACCATATAGTCACTTGGCAGATTTTCCTTCTCCTCCCCAGAGAGAAGGCTTTTCTTGGCTCTCTTTGTCTGGGGGCTCAACTTGGATGAATAATCTTCTAACATCAGACTGGAATCTGTAAGTCTGAAACAAAATTCCTAGTGTTAGACAATAACCACAAAATGCACTTAAAATATTCAAAATGTTTCTAAAGGGAATTTCACAGAGTTCCAAATCTCTAATATTGTAACTATATTTTATCTTTAGAATTAAAGTGGAGTGAGAAAAAACACATATGCATTATATAGAGACACAAAAGAGTAATAGGTCTATAGTGATTTCATGACTTTTTCTCTCTATAAAGTTTCAAGGGAAAACAGCAGTGCTTTTTTTTTCAGCAGTTCAAACATCCTTTTCTATTAAGTCACTGTCTGAAATACAGGCAGTCTATATAAATGATTTGGATACATTGTACATCCAAATCCTTTCAAAGGATTGATAAAAATGCAAAATTTTCTGGTTAGGGGCCCAAGATTCCATATTTTTAACAGGGAGCCCAGGTGATTCTGAAGAAGGACCCCTAGGTTCAACTTTAAGATCTTTATAGAACATAGACAGACTCCTCCATTTGAAGAAACACTGGGCATGCCAAACAATAGAGTCAATATATTTTATGTGAACAAACAGTGTCGAAGTGACTCAGAAATTATAGGGGAATGATCATTGGTCAGATCTGTTGTACACGAAAATTTGCCTATGCACACTGGTGCCAGTGTCCTAATAAACCAAAAAGTGTACTAGTAGGGTAGGAAACATATTGCAGAGACTGCACCTACAGAAAGAGGATTGATAAAGCTGAAAGTACAGGTGCATCCTGGCAGCCTAGTTGGTAAGTCTGCTGCCTCTTGCCGGCGTAGTCAAGATACATCCCAAGGCTCTAGGTCCCTGACCCTGAGCCAGGAAGATCAACCAAGATGAACAACTAAGTGAAATGAAGTGCTTCTTCCATCTCTCTCTTCTTGTCAGCCTGCCTGCTCACCTCCATCCCTGTCTGCACCTGTCCTTAAAAAACAAAATTAAAAACTGAAAGTATAGTCTTAACCTATATAGTACTTATTTTTTTTAAGTTGAGGTAAATTTGATTTAACACAATGAGTTTTAGATATGCAGATTCATTTTTCATCAAATATGTGATAACATGTCACCCCCACCACCAAATTTCTACTAGTCCTCCAACACCGTCGACTGGACCCTCACTACCCTTTGCTCCCACTCCCACCTCCCTCTCCCTCTGCTAACTTCAGTTCTGCTGTCAGAGTGCCAGGGTGAGTTTATATTTTGTTTTGCCTGTTTGCTTTGTTCCTTTATATTCCACATATGAGTGAGATCATCTCATATTTGTCTTTCTCTCTAACTTATTTCACTTAGCATAATCCCCTCTAGTTCCAACCATGTTGCTGCAAGTGGAAAGAGTTCATCTTTTTTTGAACAGCTGAGCAGTATTTCATTATGTATCTATACCACATCTGTCGAAGGGCACTTAGATGGTTTCTATATCTTAGCTAATGTAAATAATGCTGCAATGAACAGAGGTGTATATAGCTTTTTGAAATTAGTGTTTTCATATTCTTCTGAAAGATGCTAGAAATGAAATTGCTGGATCATAAGTACTTTTTTTAATAACTTTTTTTGAGGAAACTCCAGTTTCAAAAATTGCTGCATGAATTTACATTTCCACCAATAGTGTACAAAGGTACCCCTTTCTCTATACCCTTGTCAACATTTGTTTCTGGTCTTTTTGATATAGGCCATTCTTAAAAGTGTGAGGTGATACCAACCTTGTGGTTTTGACTTTCATTTCCCAATAACTGATGTCAAGCATTTTAATGTGTCTGTATGTCTTCTTTGGAGAAGTGCATGTGAAGATCTTGTACCCATTTGGGGTAGTGGTATTTTTTTGTTGTTGTTGAGTTTTATAAATTGTTTTTTCTATTTTGGCTATTAACCTCTTGTCTGATACATAATGTGAAAATATCTTTTCCTATTAAATTGGCTGTCCTTTCATTTTGACAGTAGTTTCTTTTGCTGAGAAAAGTTTTTAGTTTGATGTAGTCCCATTTTTTCATTTTTTTTCCCTCTACTCACTAGAGTCAAGTTCACAAAGATCTCTCTAAGGCCATGTTCTCATCTTTGTATTTTATGGTTTTATTTCTTACATCCAAATCTTTAATTCACTTTGAATTAATTTTTTTCTTGGTATTAGAGAGTGATCTAGTTCCATTCATCTATATGTGACCATCCAAACTATATGTTGCTTTAGGTGAGATGGCTGTTTTAACAATGTTAATTCTTCCCATCCAGTAGCTTAGAACCTTTCCATTGCTTTGTATCTTCTATTTCTTTTAACAGTGTCTTGCAGTTTTCATTGCATAAGTTTTTTACCTCCTTTGTTTCTATATAGTTCTTGAATGAAATAAAATGCATTTTAACCAAATATATACAAATTGACATACATTTTAGAAATTCATATACTCTTTGAAGCCAATCCATGGACTTGAATTAAAAGACTCTGATCTACATGGTAATGAAAGAGGTTTAGAATAGGAAGCTGTAAGGGAACTCTCTGTATTATATTTGTGATTATTCTGTACAATTGAAATAAATCTAACATAAAAAGTGATGGCCCTTCTTTCAGAGAAATTTCGAAGAGAAAGTAAATCATGTGGTTGGTATGGCACGGGAAAAACAAACTACTTAGTTGAAACAGAAAAATCTTCAAATTGTCCAAACCTTGACTATTTCCCAATCTTTGAAATCATGTAAAAAAACAAAAACAAAACAGAAGAGGTGATCTAAGCTAAAAGCAGAAAACAGGTCAAATATAGACACAGTACACAATGAATACATGCAATAAGGCAAGTACGCTTATCCTTTGTTAAATAGCACAGAACCGCACCGGGTGCAGCTGCACAGAGTCTGCTGGAGGAGGGTGGGCTACTGCCTTGGGTAAGCAGACTGGTGTGACAGAATGAAGTGGCAGACCTCTTCCTCTCCCAGTCTTGCCTCCTGAGTATGCAGCTCTTATTCTATGATTAGCATTAAAACTAAAGGTTAGAATATTGAATTCAAGTTTGTGGATTGGTTACCAGCTGGAAGACTTAGTGAAATTTGTTCCTAGCTGGCTGTTCCAGGCAACAGCAAAATTACTACATTTTATATCCCTAGCAGGTTATAAAGCACAGGCTGTGCTTACACAGGTCTCAGTTTAAAGTGGTACTTTCCTTCATCCCTTATTTCCATTACTACACAGAGAGTAACTTACTAAGAAGCTTAAGAGTTTCCTTTATTTCTACTTATAGAACATTTGGATTTCCTAATTTCTTTCCTGATTTTGCTCTTTCCTCTTCACATTCATTCTAGTGTGTACAGTCATATGCGCATGAGTGCATCATATTTTCAATGTTTATTTATAGCAAAACAGATATGATTTGTCAGTCTTTTTGCTGTGTTGTTGATCCTTTTCTGCTGTTTTCCAATTAGGAGAAATCCTTAAAACTATTAATTTAGTACAGAATACAATCCAGAATGTGATTATTCCAAGTTTACAGGTCATATGTTGCAGCTCTTTTAAAAGTTGAGCTTTATGGTAAAAATCCGTGGCATTCTTAATCAGTTTCCATTTCATATGTCATTTGTAACAAAAGACTCATAAAAAGCATTACGATGTTAGGTGTTTTAAAGTATTGTACAGAAAATCCAATTTAGAAAAAAAAAAAGTTTTATTATATTCTCTAAAGTCTCTTCAAACTTTTGAATTCTTTTTAAAAAGGGGTATGTGGGTGCATCCTGGTGGAGTAGCAGTTGAGTCAATCGCCTCCAAAGAACGTAGGCTGCAGAGCCCTGGGTTTCAGTCCCAGGGCAGGGGGAACAATCAGTGTGAGCAACTAAATGAAAAATAAAATGCTAAAAAGAGTTTTTAAGGCATATATGAAGGATTAGATATTAAAATAATGTGCCAACAGATTACAGTTCTTTCTGGATTTTCTGTGGTTAGATCCTGATAAACCCGTTGCAAATCAAAACACCATAAATTGAAAGTGCATTTATTACACCTAACTTGGTTTCATCCTAAGTTGGTTTCTACAGAATGCATATCACATTCAAACCATTTTAAAGTCAGAAAGTCGTAAGTCAAACCATCATAAGTCAGAGATGTCTGTAATTTACTAATGCTAAGCCATTTATTGAAGCTAGTAAACAAAACTATGTCAGAGAAACATAAAGGTTAAGGAAACTGAAGATGTAATAATCACAGTAACTATAATTATGTGAAGAAAAATCTTTAATAGTTTATTTGTTCTGATCCATGAACACTGAAGTCTAAGAACTTTATCAAATTTTAGAGCTAAATGTTTTTAGGGGTTTAAACAAAATATGAAAAATTTAAAGTTCTTTGAACTCAAAGAGTCAAATCAAGCCTTACTAATCTCTTAGGCTTTTGTTGTGTTTACATTTTGAAAATAATACTCTGTCATATAGGTCAGATTTTGAGTAGATACTAAATTTGACATATATGGATCTGAGTGGGTCTTTTAGTTATTTAGACTACATTTAATGTTCTTTATGTACTCAACTTAAATCTTGAAACATAATGAATTTCAATTTATGAAGACCATGGGGTAAGGGTTGATTTCTGAGTGCATGCATGCTCCCATGCATGTGTAAAGGTCTAGGTACATCTTTTTGTATTCTGCTGATAATTGTGGTATGTCCTCTTTCAATGTGCCTAAACTCAGCAGAATTTGAAGAAATATATTAGTGCATATGACATCATTACATTTCTAAGGCACAGAAAGCTTCTTCTGGAAACATTCCAGGAACTCAAAACAGACTTACAGCTGCATCCAATTCAAATAACATCAAGAAGAAAAAAGAAACTTCTGCTCTTAACTTCAAAATTTTTCCCGACAGTAAAGAACAAAATTATTTATAGAATTCAGAACTATTAGAGATCTCAGTGATATTTGCACCAGGCTCCTCCTTTTACAGGTATGGAATCCAAAGCCTAGAGAATCTTCCTAACTTGTCTCTGCTTGCACATAAGTTGGTAGCTAAACTAGGACCAGCACCCATCTCTTCCTGATTTTCAGGTGAGTGTTCATTTCACTGTACCCGCAGTCTCCAATTTTTGTAACTGAGTATTCTCTATCCAAAATTATTGGGGCATGGCATATATATATATATATATATGTTTATTTATTTACAAGTTTTGTGCATATTCTACTGTGTAAGTATTCTTACTTTATGAAATGGTCAATTTTAGAAAAAATTTAAAGATCAAATTTGATTTTTTTTTAAAAAAATAGAAGTGCGACTATGTCTTCCTACACCTCTATAGTAAGCTCCCCACTTTGGAGACCATAATACCATGTCATACTGCCCATCATGACTTTGAAGTCCATTTTCTATTGCTGAAGTTATTTACATAAATTGAGATTATGAAATAGTCACAGCCTAGCTGAAATAAAACGTAAGACCTCATTAAAATTTACACAAAGTAAAATACATTTTCCTTAAATTTATGTTTGTAATCGCCGTATAATTTTGCAAATTGTCCTAGATTCCCCAGGATGAATAACTATATTTGTATCTACATTAAGTATGAATCTGCTTAATGGCTGTGCTGCTTTCTGAAAATAGTATGATATATTAGGATGCTTCATAAAAATGATAAGTTGTTGGGAAGTCTTTTGTTAACGGTGCTTCCAACCCCAGCATCGCCCATCCCCATATGCTCATAGTAACACTGTATTATTGGTTTCTCCCACTACCTTCCCCACTGCCTATTTCTACTCAAGGAGAGGGATGGTCTCAGTTATCTTTGAACTCTCATTGCTGTGTCAATGTTCAATGAATATTTCTTAAATGATGTAAAAATCAAGATTTATCCATCTGTAGTCATACCTAGCTCAATGATCCTCAACTCTGGTTTCACATTAGAATGAGGTGAGAAGTTATTAAAAAATGATCAATGCAGAGGCAGGACCTGCAATACAGAAGAGTGCATCGTCAGCAGTCCTCTCCCGCCAAAAGCAATAATAAAACTCGATACAAAACAAACCATCCATGGCTCTGAAAATCAAGCAAAGGCATACACTACACTGAAAAGCAGTTGTTTATAAAAAAGCTACAGAACTTCAGGTGAAAATAGTCAACATCTGTGTGATGTTCTTGACTAGTTTTCTCTCACTCTCCTCCCCCAGCTCAGATCATAAGGTAGTAAAATCAAAGTACGGAAAGGTGGGAAAATGAGAGTGCTCATTGCAAGAGGAAGCTTATTTGATTTGGAACAGAGCATGATGAAACTCCACACCTAGCAGCATAAGAACAGTTGTGATAAGTGACAAACAAGCAGTAGTTAGTCTGAGTTTGTAATCATTGTTGGGGAAAGCAGTAAACATGTAGATCAGTCATCAATTTTACAATAATATCTGAGACATCAGACCATCATAAGGATCTTTATAAGCTCTCCATATGATTGTACAGGAAAACGAGAAAGAGGTCACGTTATCTGCAAATCATTTACTGACTGTAAATCTGTATACATGTTCAGATGAGAGGTAAGAGAGTCTAGAGGTAATTAATCAAAGGTGGGATTTAGGAACTTAAAAATGACCTGAGCTTTAAAATGTGCTCCTCTACACACACATAGGTCTCTTACTGGAGGGTATAAACCTGACTGGTTTGAGATGCTTGGTCTGACTGGTCATTAATCTATGCAAAACAATGTGATCCCTAAGAAATCAAAGAATTAAAAACAAATTGAACAGAAATATCAGCAATCACACATTACTAGGTAATTGATTCTATAACTGTGTTCAGATAAATTAGCAAAAAAAACCAACACATTTAGAGGAAAATTCAGAATCCGGAATTGCTATAGTGTAGTCATGTGCTATGTAACAATATTTCAGTTACTGACAGACCACAAATATGACCATGGTCTCTATATATCCTACGTATATAATAGGCTGACCATCAAAGTTTGTGTAAGTATGTTCTATGACATTAACACAATGATGAAATAACCCAATGATGCATTTCTCAGAATGCATGGCTGTATATTACCTAGAATATCATGTTTCTAATCCCAATAATAAAAATTATGAAACATGTCAAGAATTAGGAAGGTGTTACCACTACAACAGAAAAAGGAGTAAATAAAAATTACCTCAGGGTAGGCCCTAATATTGGACTTAGTAAACAAAGACTTTAAAGCAGCAATTACAGATATATTCAAAGACTAATGAAGAAAACCATGTTTAAAGAATTAAAGGAAAATACTATGACTCAAAAAAGAAATGTCAATTGACAGGAAGTAGAAATTATAAAACAGGATCAAATGGGCTCTCAAGTTTAAAAGTAAAATTACTTAAGCGAAAATTGATTAAAGGGACTCAACAGAAGATTTTAGAATAATAAAGAACTGGTAAACTTGAAAATATCTAATTATAATTGTAATTTATTATTTAATTTAAAAAACAGATAAATATTTAAGAAGAATTAAGAGAGCCTCAGCTATATGGCACAACGTAAAACATATCAATGTATGAATAACAGTGGTACAGAGGAGAGAAAAAAGACAGGAAAACATATTTGAAGAAATGAGGGCCCCAAACTACCCAAATTAGATGAAAAATATTCATCTATGGATAGAAGATGCTCAACACACCTACGCAGTATACACACAATGAGACACATGCCTAGATGTAACATATTCAAAGGTAATGGCAAATTAAAGCCAAGCTTGACAGAAACCTGAAAGCAGCCAGAGTAAAATATTTTATCACATACAGAGGAACAATGTATTAATGACTGACTATCAGAAACTATACATTCCAGAAGGTACTCCTATGGCATACCTAAGTGATGGGGAGAAATGTCATCAATAATTTAATATCCAGCAAAACTATCACTCAAAACTGAAGATGAAGTAAAGATGTTCCTTGACAACAAAAACTTAGAGAATTAATTGCTAGCAGATCTGCTTTGTGAGAACTTCCAAAGGAAATCCCTCAGCTTTAAGGGAAATGATAATCAGACAGCAATTTGAATCTATATACAAAAACAAAGAATACTACAAATTAAGTAATTGGGTAAACATATATGCATATATGTATGTTCTCTTAAATTATTTCAATTTCCTTGAAAGACATGAATGACTTCTATATTTCAGTGTTGGGTTAATAAAATATGTAGTTGTAATGTATATGACATATGACAATAGTACAAATGAAGGGAAAGGAGATTAAGCTACATTGGAACAAAGTTTCTGTTTTATTGGTAGGAAGTTAGAAAAAATCTGAAGTAGAATGTGACACATTAGTATGTGTATTATAATTCCTAAAGTAATTCCCGAGAAAATAAGAAATATAATCAAGAAACAAAGGAATTAATGGTGTACTAAAAGTATTTAATACAAAGCAGAGTAGTAAATAAGGTACCAATGAACAAAAAAAATAACTTGAGATACAGAATAAAAAAGAACAAAAGTGACAAATGTAACTCCAGCCATATAGATTTATTAAATGCGAATAAATAAAATTTCAAAGGAACAGCAGAAGCTGTGAAACTAGATTTTAAACACAAGTTATAGACACAAGTTATAGAGACACAAGTTAGCAAACCTAACTCAAGAAGAAATTCAAAGTCTTCAAAGGAATAACAAGCAAATAGAATTAGTAATTTTAAATCTTTCCACAATGAAAAAGCTATGCTTAAATGGTTTCTCTGATTAATTTTGTCAAATATTAGAAGAAAGAAACAATCCCAATAATTTCTAAAATTTTAAAGGCAGAAAATTGAACACTTCCCAACTTATTTTATAATACCAGTATTATTTGATATCAAAGCCAAAGACATTATAATAAAAGAAAACTAAGACCAATATCCTTTACGAACATAGATGTAAAAATCACAAATTATTAGAAAACTGAATGTACAAACATACAAAATATGAAACCAAGTAGAGTTCATCCTAGAAACACAAGGTTGATTAAACAGTTTAAAGTAGAACAAATATCTATTATCCTCTTGATAGGTGCAGAAAAGGAATTTAACTAAATTCAGCATGCTTTCATGTTAAAAACTATCAACAAAATTAGAATTAGAAGGTAACTTCCCCAATTTGATAAAGGCCATATATAAAAAACATATGGCTAATATAATATCTAATAGTAAAAAACTAAATGCTTTCCTCCAAAGATTAAAAACAAGGTTATGATATTGCTCTTGCTATTTTCATTCAACTTTGGGTAAAAGGGAACATACCCCAACATAATAAAGGTCACAAATGGCAAATCCCCAGCCAACATCATAATTAATGGTGAAAAACTGATTTTCCTCTAAGATCAGAAAAAAGGCAAGGATGTGCAGTCTCACCATTATTATTCAATATAGTATTAGAAGTGTAAGCCAGTGCAATTAGACAAGAAAAGGATGTAAAAGGCATCCAAATTTGAAAGGAAGAAGTGAAACTATCACTAAACAGTGATATGAATACATAGAAAAAGGACCCCAAAGACTCCTGTAAATAGCTGAAGTAATGAATATAGTAAAATGGCAGGCTAAAAAATTAATATACAGAAATATGTTGCATTTCTATAGACAAATAATGAAGTAGCAGAAAGAGAAATCAGGGAAGCAATCTCATGGACAATTTCACCAAAAAGAATGAAATACTGAGATCAACTTCCAGATGGTGACTCGATACATCACACTTTCGGGTCGCTCCCCACAGACACCGAGAAAAACAAAAATATCACTTATTTTCCTGAGACAAACACCAAGAAACAACTGGAACTTCAGCTGAAGACAGAAGACAGAACTAACGGTGGGCAAGGACACCCAGAGCAGTTCGGAGCTAAGTCACAGATCTGGATTTGGAATGGAGCTCAGGGGTCTCCCAATGCATGGTGGGGCAGAGGCTAGGGATTTCTGAAACAGCTGTGGAGGCAGCGAGAGGCAGGCCCAGTGGGGCTGAGACTCAGAACCACATTGGGCAGACTTGGGAGAGGGTAAAAGGAGAGCCAGCACACTTGGAGTTGGGCTGGAGCCCACACATGAAATTGCGCTGTGTCCAGTGATAACTGGAAATCAGCCAAAGAAATTCCAACCTCAAACACCTTCCACAACAATTTCATGCCAGAGCCTGGGGTTCACTGAGCAGAAATCCCACCCACCACATATCCATCCACTGGAAATCCTGCCCATCAGATGCCCCACCCCCTGGATCACAGTGAGAAGGCAGTATCAAAACCTCAACACTACCCTATAGCGCCAGCTTGTGGGTAGAAGTGAAACTGCAGCCTGATTGCCAGTCCTGTGCAAGTCAAACCTACACAATACAAGGGAAACTGAACCCTCAGAAATATAAACAGAATGCTGAATAGAGCAAAGGCACAGAGAACTATATGTTAAATGATGGATTCAATCAAAAACTCAGGGAAAAATGTGAATACAGCAAATTACCTGAATTCAAATTACCTGAAGAGGAATTTAGGGTAACAGTGATTAACATACTCATGGGAAGGCAGTAAACGAGGATGTCAGGAAGCAAAGAGATGAATTAAAACAAGACATCAAACGGTTAAGAGATGATTGCTGAATTAAAGAACTCAATAGAGGAATTCAACAACAGGATAGATGAAGCTTCTAATGGAATAAGCGATGTGGAAGATAGGACTGAGGAACTCAATCAAGCAAACTAACTAAGAGAGAAAAAAATTCAAAGAATCTAAGACAGCGTTCAAGATCTCTGGGATGACATCAAAAGAAACAACATTCACAAAATAGGGGTCCCAGAAGGAGAGAGAGAAAATGGGGCAGAAATCCTATTTGAATAAATAATAGATGAGAACTTCCCCAATTTGAAGAATGAAGCAAGCCTCCAGATCCAGGACGCTCAGAGTTCAAAGCTCAAAGAAACTCAAACAGAAATATACCTAGACACATCATCATAAAAATATCAAAAATACAAGATACAGAAAGACTATTAGAAGCAGTCAGAGAAAAATGTGTCACAAACACAGAAGCCCCCATAAGATCATCAGCAGACTTCTTAAATAAAACACCACAGGCCAGAAGGGAATGGCATAATAAAAGTGCTGAAAGAAAAGTACTTTCAGCCTAGGATACTATATCTGGCAAGATTATTATTCAGAACTGAAGAAATGATAAAAACCTTTTCTGACAAGCAAAAGTTAAAGGAGTTTATCACCACAGAACCAGCTTTGCAAAAAATATTAAAGGATGCTCTATAAAGCATAAGGAAACCACACAGAAAAACAGTAAGACAGCAAATACACCATAGTGGATGTTGTTTGCCAGCCTTGATCAAATTAAACCTCCAGCATAGTTTCTTGCTTCCAGTCTTTGTTCACCAATACAACTCATCAACAACTGGGTAGAAGTGTTCCTTCCTTGCCTTCCAGCTTCTGTGCACCTTCCATAACTAGTCTGACCCAAGACGACACAGTGACTTTCTTCACCACCAATGGACAACAACTACACCTTCTCCAGATGACAAGAATCCCAACCTTAGGGAAAGGTTCCATCATTTCAACATGTTCCTTCCTTCAATACTCAACTGTAATTCTCAGGGTATATTTTAGAGTACTCAACCCCTTTACAGTTAGTATCCCAATGTAAGTCACAATTATATGTAAAGTTTCCATTAAAAAAAAATTTTAATGAAATATTTTGGAGTACATTTAACAAAATAAGGGAAGGACCTGTACATTGAAAAGTATAACACATTATTAGAAGGACAAAGAAGTGAAAAGATATACCTTGCTCATAAGCTGGAAAATTAATATTGTTAAAATTGACACATTACCTAAAGCAATATACAGATTTAACGAAAATCCCAACAACAGAGGCGCCCTGGTAACTCAGGTGTCAGGCCCACATCTGGGGCACAGTTCAAGGATCCAGGGTTTATGGCCCAGGGTCAAGGGAAACAACTAAAATGAACAACTAAATAAATAAAGACTGCTCCTTCTTCCTCTCCTCTTTTCTTCCTGCTGCCTGCCTGCCTGCCTTTATTCCTACCTGCCTTACTTCTTTAAAAAAAAAATCCCAACAAACTTCTTTATAGAAATTTTTTTAAAAAGAAATTTATTTGGAACTACAAAAGACCTAAAATAGAAAAAATAATCCTAAGACTAAAGAAGATAAATGAAGGTATCACCCTCTCTGATTTCAAACTATATTACGAAGCAATAATATCAAACAGCATGGTATTGGGATAAAACAAGGTGCAAGGATCAACAGAACAGAATTGAGTGCCCTGAAATAAACGAACATATATATTAATAATGAATGTAAGACAAAGGAGCCAAGAGAATGCAATGGAACAAGGAGAGTATTTTCAATAAATGGTGCTAAGAAAGCTGGACAAACACATGCAAAATAATAAAACTAGACCATTATATATGAAAATTGATTAAAAACTTGGATGTATGGCCTGAAACTATAAAATACACAGAAGAAAACACTGGCGATACACTCCTTGACATTGACCTTACATATGCCATTGGGAACTGAACTTCAATGTAATGGAAATAGAAGTCAAAATAAATGATACTATTACATCAAACTAAAAAGCTTAAGCATAATGAAAGAAATTAATATCAAAACGTTAAAAAATCCTGCTGAATGAGAGAAGACATTTGCACATGATACATTTGACAAGAAGTTGATATCCAAAATATAAAGAACATATAAAAACTCAACATAATAAAACAAACAATCCAATTTTAAAATGGGCAGAAGATCTAAATAGACAGCTCTCCAAAGCAGACATACCGATGGCTAATAGGCATATGAAACAATGTTCCTTATCTTTTGTTATTAGATAAATGGATGTCAAAACAACGAGGTATCATTTAACATATGGTTGAAAAAAGGGAGCCATTATACAATTGATAGGAGTGTCAACTGATAAAGCTATATGAAAAGCAGTGTGGAGCTTCCTCAAAAAATTAGAAAAAGAAATTCCATATACTCCCATTATCCCACTTTTAGGTATTTAGTCTAAAAAAACAAAAACAAAACAAAACGAAAAACACTAATTCAATGAGACTATACACCCCCTCAATTTTATTGCGGCATTATTTACAATAGTAAAGAGCCCACTGACAGATGAATGTATAAAGAAGTGGTATATATACACAATTGAACACTACTCTGCCATCAAAAAGATAAAATCCTGACATTTACAATATGGATTGACCTAAAAGGAATTATACTTAATGAAATAAGTTAGAAAGAAAGATAAACATTGTATAATTTCATTCACTTGTGTTACATAGAGAAACCAAACAGATGAACCAAATCAAACAGAACTACAGTTTCAATCCATAAGATCAATTTTTAGTCATTACCAGAAGGGAAGGAAGAGAGGTGAGTAAATTGAAAGAGGACAAGTGTATGTGAAGTATAAAACTGAACTATTAATGGTGGCTTCACATAGTATATACGGATGTTGATTTATAACGAGGCACATCTTAAACATATGTCATAATACAATGTCATTTCAAAAACATTTTTTAAAAAGAGATGAAAAGAAAAGCAGATTCAATCCCATAGTCCCAATTCTACTTCTAACGTACAGTCCCTCTAGACACAGAAAGATCTGTCCATTGTTTTTCTGAAAGCAAAGGAAGCCCATCATTCCATAATTACTCTTTTGTGTAGATTGGCACAATATGAGAGCTAATAGAACAGAATACATAAGACCAGATTATAACATGTCTGCTACTGTAAACTGAAATCATAAACTTTAGCAAAATGGAAGACAGAAGATTCAATCTGACAGTCCTCTCAAAGCACCAGGGATCTGTAGCTTCAGCCTATTCCTATCAAAATCCCAACAGACTTTTTCTTTGTAGATATGACAAGGTGATCTTAAAATGTATATGGAAACATGAAACAACTACACTGGCAAAACGTTTTCATAAAAGAGGAAATAAGTCTGAGGATTTACATTAACAATTTCCAACTTTAAATCAACAGTAATTAAAAGTGTCTTAGCATGGTGAGGCAGAATTCATATTTTCAGTCAAATGACTTTTTTATTATAATAGTGCTAAGAAACTTAAGGGGTAAAGAATATTTGTTTCAAAAAATGGTGCTGGAACAACACTAAAATCATAAGTGAAAGATGAATTTAGGGCTTTATTCAACATTATACAGAAAAATTAACTCAAAATGGATCATAGCTCTGAGTGCAAAAGCAAAAATCATAAAACTATCAGAAAATATAAGAGAAATCTTTATGAAGATGAGTTAGCCAAAGAATTCTTAGCTATAATACCAAAAGCAGGATTCAAAAAGAAAAAAAATGATGAAGAGAACTTCACTGAAAATTAAAATAGTTTCTAAAAGACACTATTGAGAGAATGAAAAGACAGCCACAGAATAAGAAAAAATAATTGCAAATGTATATCTAATAAAGGAATAGTATATAAAATGTTTCAATAATTTTGACGTCTCAATAATACACAGAAAAAATTTCAATTAAAAAGCAGGCAAAAGATTTGGACAGATATTCCACTCCCCCTCCTGTCCTTGCTGCCTCTTTAGCATCAAAGATACAAAATGTATTTAAAGATGTATTTAAAGATATACAAGTAACACATAAAAAGATGGCCAATCTCATTAATCATTATGTAAGTGCAAATTAAAGCCACAGTGAGCTCCCATTAAATACCCACTAAAATGGTTATACTAAATAAGGCAGAAAATAACTAATGTGAATAAACCGGACTCCTCATACATTGCTGTGGGAATGTAAAGTGGTACAGCCACTTTCGAAAAGTTGAGTAGTTTCTTACAAAGCCAAACATAAACTTGGCATATAACCCATGTGATATTTTAGAAAGTGCAACAGAAAGTTAATTTCAAACATTATGGAAAATACTTTCAGACTATTTTCTGTTGTAGTACCACTGAAATGTTTACAAGTTCAATTTTTATCTTTCTGTAGTCATTTCATTTACTCAACAGAACATGTATTCAACTTCCATGGTGTGCACAAAACTGTTTGACACTGGGCTAGGAAGGGAATGAGAAGACAAATTAAAACCCTTGTCTTCTGAGAGTTTTGCACTCTGGTAGGGTAGTAAATATGACCAAGCCTGAAGTGCTGTGTTATGTCAATCACAGAAGAAAGGATGGGAAGACAAGAAAGGTGGGCTGATAAGCAGAAAGACTAAAGTAAACTAAATTTGAATTTACAGGCTTGAGAGACAATTTCTGTGTGGGGAATCCTTTCTGGAAGAACTGGACATTAAGAGATGGGTATATCATCCCAGAACCACACAGCAGTATGTGCAAAAGCTTAAAAATAAAAAGTGTTTTTGTTGCTGACTTATCTGTGTTAGCATTAGACTTTACGGATGGCCACAAAAGAGCTAAACTAATATTATCATTTTCTTTTAAAACATATACATATATGTATATATCTACACATATTTACAATTTAGTACTACTGCATATAAGCAAAATGTTCAGCTATTTACCAGCCAGAGGGAAAGGCAGTGGTTTTAGTGAACTAGGGTCAGCTTCTAGAGAGCCATCCTTCCTGCCTGTTCATTTAGTCAAACACTCCTGAGGGGTTCTGCTGTCTAAAATTTCATTCCCTTCCTCTTCAGGACCACCTCCAAAGTCTGGAACAAGCACCTGGAGTTTGCATTCTCTTTTCTCATTTCTACTTTTCAATTGGCCACATTTCCCCCTTTTATAAAACCTGAAAGACAATACTTTCTCTGGGTTTTTGTGAAAAGTTGGTTTCGATTTACTTTTGATTTAGAGTCCTTTTGCTCTGTGTCCTTGATAAAGGCATCATGTCAGCCTCAACACTTTCTACTGAGCTTTCAGTTCTCCTGGTTCCCAATCTAAGCAAAACAGTTATGGAGGTTTCAGGAAAACATTAATGTTGGTGAACAAGTAGGAAGCTGAAAAACATCCATTTTTTGGAAGTACATTTAGCAAATAAAGCTTCTTTTAACATGGAAGCATGATTGGTTTGATCTGCATCACCCCAGAAATGTACTAATAAAGTAGTGTCATAAGGAATAAGCTTTCCTTCGATTTTATTGGTTTTCACTATTTAT
Source organism: Solenodon paradoxus (assembly GCA_004363575.1). Classification (NCBI taxonomy): domain Eukaryota; kingdom Metazoa; phylum Chordata; class Mammalia; order Eulipotyphla; family Solenodontidae; genus Solenodon; species Solenodon paradoxus. The sequence continues at coordinate 268,807 of RJWH01001122.1, forward strand.
CTTACACTTATTTTTCCCCTTTCTATTTCAGTCTCTTATCCATAGAAATGCCTCATTTTAGTTAGGTTTTTTTTTTTTTTTTTTACAAAAGCTTAGCTACTTAAATAGGACTATAACCACAATGTTTTCTGTTCTTTAAAATCTCACAAAGTAACATTTTACTCTCCATTTTCATAACTTTCCACAACTAATGGATAGCATGATCTAAAAATAAATCTAAACGCAAATACCACTTCTCAACATGAATATAGAATAGTCACCTGTTCTAGAAAGAAATTAGGGGCAAAGGACAGAGAATTAAATCTTTTATGGTTCTTATCCATACCCTTAAGTATTTATCTATTTTTGACTATTTCAGAAATTAATTTAACCAGACTACATCATGACTTAAGCAGAATGAAAGCATTTACTCCATATTTCCTAGAAATTATATTATACACAACACTTGATTTGATGACAGTATCAGGAGATGCCCTATAGAGTTTAACCTAAGGACTGAAAATTGCCCAGGGTTTGTTCAAGTTAATATCACTGACTTACTTAAAAGGCAGCCTAAAACCCATCCCTAACTCACTTGGCATATGGTCATTCTGGTTGACTAGATATTACATGAAAGTTACCTTCCTTGCATGTGGGGTTTTCCTCTAGAAAGATTGCTGTAGAAAAGGTCATGTGTGTTGCAATGGCTCCCTGGGATTCTAGAATTCAGAGATCTCCACAGGGAAGCACTGCCTGGAGCAGTGGACAGAGCTAATATTTCAGCATAAGCCTGGGAGGTAATTGCTTTGCCCTTCTTTCACCTTTGGCTGACCCATCCTATTCCTACTCTATTAAAGGACACACCTTCCTTCTCACAGCATGATTTGCCTGCTTATGGAATATTAATGCCATTTTAGGGCTATCTAACTTTGAATTTAACTTACAAAAGTGCTTAATAGATACTATTTTCAATGTAGAGACTCAGAGAATAAGTCACATCCTCTGGGCTCATTGAAAGGGATTTGAATGAGATCAGCTTTTGATCTCTTCCTGCTTTAAAATTCAACAGTTCTCTAGATCTACAAAGTGCTGCTTATATGAAACTGGCATTACCAGGAGTGAGACTCCTATTTCTCATACCACACACAAGCCACACATTTACAGCAGTGAAAGTAAGGGCAGGAGATCAGTGCACGTAGGGATACTGTATGGACTCAGAATTCTTTGGGATTCAAAACAATAATAACTCAGTGCTTTTTAAAGACTTAACTGACTTTACGGCTTTCATTAAATCTTCTGATTGTCTACCATATAGGAAGTAATATTGACTCATAATTTTTTTGTTAAAATTTTAAAAGACAAATCCTAGAATGTTGTATTAATTTTTGCTACCTAGAAACTATAATAAGAACATAGGAAAAATATTAAAACTAGGAAAAGAAGGTACTTCATTAGACTCTTCAGGAATGAAGACTAAGCAAATGGTTTTTCCATTATCATATTTCCTGGAGAGAATCTCAGAAGATTGATTATACACAAAATCTCCATGGATCCTTTTGCAACCTCTAAGAAAGAGCTGAAGAATTCTGTGGAAAATCTGATAGAATTAAGAATTTGATAATAATTAATAAATCTAAAAATATGGCCACAGTTCACCAGATCCTTTATTACGGAGCATCTGCTCTTGCCTGCACAACGCTGGCTTCCTAGCTAAGAGACCAGTGTTTCCTGTGTCCTGCAATCTATTCTCCAAACAACAACCACAGATTGCATTTGAAATTAAATCATATCCTATCACTCTCATGCTAAAACTCTGCCACAGTTCCCTTCTTTTAACTCAGAATAAAAAGTCCTTTCAATGACTCTACATGATTACATGATTGGTCCTACAATGTCCATGAACTTTTTGACATTTTCTTCATCTACACTCACTCTCTCAATATCTGGCTGCCTTCAAGCTGCTCTTTGCTAAGAAGACCTGCAGTGGCTGTTTCTGGTGCCTGGTATATCTTCTAGATAACTTAATGGCCAACTCTCTCAGCTACTTCATGTCTGTGGTCAGGTAACACCTTCCCAATGAGGCCTGACTTCCCTCTTTAGAATTCCAACCTCCATCATGCTTCACATACCTGATGACTCTTGCCTGCTCTATTTTTCATGGCTTCTACAACATCTATCACCCTCTAGCATGACATAAAATTTAGTGTATTTTTTATTACATTTATTGTTTATGACCTTTCTCTCCAAGTTAGAACATATGCTCCAAGAGGGCAGGAATCTTATCAATTTTGTTCAGTAATTGATCCCAAGCACCTAGAACAATACTTAGCATAAAGGAGTAACTTGGTAAATATTTATTGAAGGAATGAATGTCAGCCATTATACTAAACACCTTACATGATTATTCTTTTAGAATTTTCAGCTGGAGGGACAATCATCTGCTCATTTTACCGATGAAGAAACTGAGGTGAACAAATTTACCTGAAGTCATATAAATCTAATTTCAAGTTAAGCAGGAGCCTGTTTGACCCCAAAGAGAAGCCATCTCCCATTATAACATGAATATGTAGAAAATGGAGATCAATACAATTCAGACAGCTGCAGTCAAGACACAAAAATGTTCATAAGGCAGTAGATTTCTTTGCAACATCTTCTGAAACAATATTGAAGTGGGAGAGAGCAAATTTTCAGGTCCCATTTAATACCTGCTATAATCAGACTAAACAATAAAAAAAATGGTGGGTTTGTGTTTAGTGGTCTCTAATTTTAGTTTTGGAATCTTTTGCTTGAATTAGAACTGGTTTGAGTGTTAGTATATTCTTAGCAAACACTGGAATTGGAATTTTGGTAATTCTAAAAGAGGTTATTATCTGGTCAAAAACTGAGAGGAACTGACCAATTTAATATGAGTATGGGTGAGGAGCACTTTTTTTTTTTTAAGGAAAGGTGAAGACAGAAGTTTACAGTAGGAAAGCTATGGAAACAACTTAAATGCCCAGCAACAGATGACTGGATAAAGATGTGGTCTATACACTCAATGGAATCTATGCAGCTACTAAAGAAATGAAACTGCCCTTTGCAATAATCTGGATGGAACCAGAAGGGATGATGTTAAGGGAAATAGGTCAGAATTAAAAAATGAAATACAGAATGGTTTCATTCATATGAGGAATATGATGAAACAAAGCAAATAAACAGATAAACCAGCCAAAACTCACAGAACAGAAGATGAGGGCTGCCAGGAAATGGGAGTGGGGAGCAGAGGACTCTGGTGGCAGGTGTGGTGTGTAATAACCACACACTGAGAAGCGAGTTCAATATCTTAAAATGAGTATGGCTTTGTAAATGAAAGAAATAATAATAAAATTATTGCATTAAAAAAAGAAAGAAAGGTACAGGCAGGAATGAAGGCAAAGTAGAGGCAGACAGGAAAAGAGAGGACATGAACCCCAGTCCTTGGGATGTATATGGACTGCGCTCTCAGCCAAAGGAGTGTGATCAAACCATTATTCCACCTGGGCACACCAAGGGACACAATTTAAAGTTAGGCAGAGTGTCCTGAGTAAGCTACTTAAGCTTTTTATGCCAGTTTTCTTATGCCTAAATGAGGGTCTTTTGAGTCCTTGTGAGTCTCTATGTCTGATTCTAAGTGATGAGTTAATTTTTTGTCTTAGAATCTGTGCCCTCTCATCTATTGATCCCTGCTCTAAACCTTAGTTCTTTTGGTTTATCTGGGAGAAGTTTAAGTAAAAGGAAGTATAATGCAAAACTGCATAGTGAGCTTCAAGAAAAGCTTGTGACCATGTGGTCAAGGGGAGTTGCTGACTATAACTGGCACTAGGTACCTTTGGAAAGGTCAAGGGAATGTGGAGTAGGACAGGGGTTAAAATCTCTAGTCTGCCAATTCTTAGTGCACAGAAGAAAAGTAATTTCATCTCCGATTTTTTCATTTGTAAAATAAAGATAATCATTTCTATTTTTTAGGAATTATCATAAAGATATAGTGGGTTTAGAAGATGGTAAGCTGAGTTGCATTATATGGGCTGAGTTTTAATCTGATCAGTATCAGACAACAAAATGTCTACCATACTAGACGACTGAGGGACAACTAAATCCTACTATCAAGAACTGTGTGTGTTGCTCTCTGGTTTTTGGAAGTTATTCATTCCTACTTAACCAGTGTAACAAAATATTTGTTATTTTCATCAAAAGGAAGGAAGGTACCCTGTTTTATGTAATACTACATTCCCTGTAAATATCAGTCTTATTTCATCAGAAGTTCTTATAATGTTGGCATTAAGAGAGCCTCAGGTCATATATTGGGCTGCCTGGCATTTTTATGTAGACTTTCATGTGCAGTACTGTGACCTTTATTTAGCCAGAGAAGTCTCTGAGAATCTGATGAAAGCTATGGTCTTCCTCAGCAAAAATGAAATTCTGCACATAACTACAGATAATCCAAGACTCTGTTGAAACCTGTTCATGGACAGATTTAGAACCCTTCCCTAATGTCTGCAAAGTGGTCGTTGCTAGCATAAAACAATAATCCATGTCATTTTCTCTTCCTGAATTGCTTTCTGTAGCTTTTCTCACTGTAATCAAGAACAAACTTTTAGGATAAACATTTAGAATTATCCTTCCAGAATGTATCTTATTACCCTTGGCTCAGAATACAATTGGTAACCTATCTGCACAATAAGTACAAGGTCAGTCATATCTTGAACACATGAAAGTCTTCATAATTTCCACTTTACCACTGGACACCTAACTACAAAGCAGAGGTTAAAAACAGACAAACCTAGTGCTTACATACACTCCACAGAACTGGATTTCCAACCCTAAGACTTCTTATCAACAATAATATTCACAACCCAAAAAGAGTTCATTTAGCAGGAAAAATTGCTCCATTTTGAAAAAAACTAAAACACAAGCTAAAAAAGTTAAGACTTTTAAATGTTCAAAGAATTTTTTTTGAATCTGTTAGCTCTAGGTCTCAGATAAGAAAGACTGAAAAACACCAAGATTAGGTTGATTTTCTCCCTCTTTACGTTGCATTATATACAAAGGGAAAAATATTTGCATTTTCTTGTTACTAGCTCAACATATTCCTACTAAGAAGTTTGTGTTGTTCAAACATAGCTTGCCATTAATGAACACCTAACTACACACACACACACACACACACGTGTGTGTGTATGAGGACCAAGATAAAACACTGAGTATGGGAAAATAATTACAGTTCAATTTCCTAGAGAAATTGTATTATCTGAGGCTCTTACAGAATAAAATTCTAATTCTACCAAAGATTATATACAGTAAACCTTTTCTCAATAAAATATTCAAATACTCGAAGTTTTAATCACTGATGTTGGATATAACATAGATTATAAATAAATATAAATATTGCACACGTGGTTAAAAGAAGAATTTGTATAAAGTTTAACAATATAATTATGAAGTAAAGATCTCTTAAAAATACATTCATTAAATACTATAGATTCTGTGGCATTCAGGAAATGAAACAAGTACACTAAGTTATGCTAACAACTGCGTGATGATGGAAATATCTTTCTGCTACATCTTCTAGAGACTCAGAACAGACCGTCCAGGAAAACGGATATTTAAAGTACAATACTCCTCTATCACAAGACAGCTGCTTTTCTAAATGAGGTTATTAGACATGTCTACGGAACATTCTTCTGGAAAACAAAATGATGCTGTCATATACACATGGTGTTGATTCCTCCCAACTTTCCTTTGGAAGGCAGTTGCCTTGAAGCAAGTGCCAGAAGAAATGAATTCTCTTTAGTGACAGCATTTCCATATCTGCAGCCAATGCAAGGGCCTAACGAATATCCCACAGCAGAATGTGACCCATGAAAATGAGATGCAAAATGATCCTGCTCCACTTGAGATGGAATTGCAGAACTTTGCCATCTACATTCCAGGTAAACCCCAGCAGACTTTGGCTCTGTCACTGTACACAGCAGAGGCTCCCACGAGGCTCCTGTCAGTGCCCATGAACGACAGCTGTAGATCAGATGCTGCTTAGTCCCTGAAGGAATTCAGGAATTTCGGCCTTCAGAAACCTTTCTTACTTCTCTTCACACAAACCACTCTAAGATTTCCTCATTTTTTTTTTTTTTTTCAAATAAATACCTTTCCCAGCTGCCCTAACACATGTTTTGTGGACTCAAATTTTGGAGGAATCAAAATTATGTTTATAACCAAAAAAAGGCAAAGAAAAGAAAATTAAACTGTGACAAACACTTTGAAGAGGAGGGTTGGAGGCAGTAGGCATTTTTTGTTTTCATTTTTATTTTTAACATATAACCCAGAAACTTTTACATTTTCAAGTTTATCAATTCTTTCTTTGGACTATAGACAGATTTTTAGTAAAAGTACATGCATCTTACAGGAGTGTTTTAGCTCTCATGAAGCATTTCATTCAGAATACTGAGAAAATAAAAATGGCTTGGATTGAGAAAGTAAATGTTTTTCCAGCATTAGTTCGGACTAGAACACTGGACAAGGAGAAGTTGACTGCAAAGTTAACCTGAAGCAGCATCTTCTTTCCAGACACTGCTGTTGAAGATGGAGGAACTTTCTTTCCTAATATCAAAGACTATCAGTATATTTACTGTGAGAGAGATTTCGCCCTCTTGCCTAAAGGTCCTTAGCTGACAGAGAGAAGCAGCCTCGATTCCCAGCCTAGGTGCTAACTTCCACATGCTCATTTTCTAGTGTCTGGACAGGAGTCCACACTTACCTCAACTTTACTGTATCCAAAGAAACAGAACTCTGGGTTCATGCTGCAGACCAAACCTGCATCTAAACTCCAACAGAATCCTATACCAATTTTCTCTTTTCCTCGGGTGTGTGGTCTCCTTCATCGCAAGAGTCGATAAATCGAAGTTTTTCAGAATTCACTTTTGTTTCTGGCACTTTTATGCTGACAGAGGTATGGTTATGTTTTTATAAAACGCTCCGGTTAAATAAAATATCTGTTGCTTGAATAATGTGGGCTTTCAGATAACTGAAATGATAGAATACCTCTCTACTGTAGTTTAGCCTCCTGTGATTTATGAATTTTACATTTTATGTTGCTTTCTTGTCTAATTCAAAACATTCTGAGAGCCAGGAAACCCCTGTGAGTGTTAAAATTGTATTTTCTGGCTCAGCTACTGCTAATACACCACCTGGCAAAACTACTTTGCTTCTAGAAATATCAGTTTGGCAATTCAAACAAGATACCCCCATGTGACTGTGAAGCTCTTTGTGAAATTCCCAGTAAATTCCTAGTAAAGGGAAATAGGTAGACATAAAGCCCAGGTCTCCTAAATTCCTGACCTTGCTCCACACCTGGTTTAAATGTAGGGTTGTTACATTGAAGAAGAAAGGAAAGCATGATGTGGATGGGTTATTCAGAGATAATACCTTTGCTCTTAAGGTTGGAAAGATGCATTTGACATACCCATGGGTGTAGCCATAATCGTAGGCTGAGGCTGCCTTCCGACTGACGGCAGATGCCACAGTGGACTCAGTGGCCCTGGAGCTCTGTTGCTGGTGGGAGGCTGTGGACATCTGGCTTAAAGCCTTGGATTCCTGACGGTGCGCAGCAGAGGAGCGGCTGCTGTAGGCTGTGGAGCCATGAGTATAGATGGCAGAACTTTTCTTCTCCTGTTGGTAGTGGCTCATGGTGGTGCGAAGGTCCTTGCTGCGGTAATTGCTGTCATAGTGCTGGTGGAGCTTCTGATAAAATGGCAGAGACATCATGTGCCCCTGAAGGAACAAGGCAAGCTACAAGAAAGCAATAATTTTTGAGTGAACATTAAGGAAGAAATTCCATAAGTCATTTAAACAAATGTGTGTAAATTAATACTCCTAACTTTTCCAAAGAGGAAGAGGGAAAGGACGTGAAGGTTAGTTTCACTGGTTATTCAAAAAACTCCCTACTTCGAGGCCCAGATGTGTCCCCTCCTGCTGCTGTTTCACATTCCCTTCCTCCTCCTCTTCCTCCTCCTGTCACCTCCTCCTCCTCCATCCTCTTTGCTTTGGCTCATATCTGAAGAACAGACTGTTGAGGGACAAGAGTCAAAGTCAGAAGACCAATTAGAAGGCTGCTATGGACGGAGCTGCATATCTCCCAGATTCACATGTTGAGGGCCTAATTGGCCCTACTTCAGCAGGTGACTGTATTTGGAGGTAGGCGCTTTACTGAGGAAATGAAGTCAAAATATACAGTTATTAGGATTGGTCCTTATCCGTTATGATTTTATCACTAAAAGAAGAGAAAATTAGGACAGAGATAAGTATATAGAGAGAAAGAAGACTGCGAAGACACAAAATGACCATCTACAAGTCAAGGAGAAAAACTTCAGGGAAAAAAACGACACAGCTGACACCTTGATCTCAGAGTTCTAGACTCCAGATCTATGGACAAAAAACTTTTGTTGTTTAAGCTACCCGGTCTGTGATACTTTGTCATGGCAGACCTGGCAAATGAACACAGAGCCTGCGATAGTTCAGGCTAGAGATGACAGTGGGGTGTGAGTTCAGATTAGGGATGACAGTGGAGGGTGAGAGTGTGAGAAGACATTCAGCTCTGCACGTGTTTTGAAGGTAGAGCCAATAATATTTGCTAAAAAACTGAAATGAGGAGTGAGAGATGACTCCATGGTTCTAGCCTGAGTAAAGCAGAAGACTGAAGTAGCTATTAAATGAGGTCAGGAGTGTAACAAATCTACTTTTTATTTATAATATTTTAAAAGTCAGCATGTATTCCCTAGAGAAGAAAATCCAGTAAACTTAACTACAGAAATATTTATCTGAGGGCTCATGGAAGATATCAGTCTACATGGTATTTCCCAAGAGGAAAAAAAATAACTACTAGCAAGCAACTTTGTTCAACCCTTAAATAGACTGCCCTTTTCTGTTCTAAAATATACTGAATAGTTATCACATGTGATGACTAAATGTTAGATAAAATTTGATAAAAACAAATGGATGAAATTCTATTATGATAGAAGCATATTATGAAGGCATTAAATACATTTATATGATACATATATTGCAATATGGTAAATGTAATTTGAATGATACCCAAATAAATAATGATCAGCCTATGTATTATGACATTATGAGCTAAGGTCACAAATTAGATCATTTGAAATTTTATTTTCACAAAATAAAATCTTTAAATATCTTGCCGCCATTCTATTTTCTAGTTATTTCTAATTCCCCAGACACACACACACACACACACACACACACACACACACACTTAACATTCCAAGCAAACACATAATTTTTTACAAGTAAATAGCCTTAAATTAACAGTTAGTTGTCACAGTTCTGAACTCTGGAAAAAAGGCATAACTACTTTCTCCTCATCAAGTAAGCGAGGATTATCCCTAATACATGACAGCTAGAGTATGCTGGAAGGAAAGATGGTTTGGTTGTCTTTTATTCCTTAAGACCTGCATTTTTTCCTGAAAATAATTAGGGAATTTAGGAGGAACTACTAAATCCATAGTCAGAATTCAGCTACGAAACCTTAATATAGACACTAGGAACAAAAGTTATTTAAAATTACTCACAGAGTCTTAACTTTAGGGTCATTATGTGAGGATATATGCCACAGAAGTATTACTCCATCATTTTCAGGCAAGGAATATCACACTGCACATTTAACTTTTATCCACAGGGCATTGTTATCAGAGAAAAGTCACTGCATTAAAAACAGGAACATCAGAGTTCATTTACCTCTTTTTGGTCTAATTATTAATCAGGGAGTTGTGTAGTCATTTGGAAGATAGAAAATACATGATTTCCTGTCATCTCTCCCACTCCAGATTTTAAACAAAGCACTGATCCGAAACGTGAGTAAGTACTTAACTCACACTTAAGAGTTTCATCTGAAACTAATATTAGCTCCTTATAGTTCCAGGAAAAGAGCTTAATTTAAAAAGGACACAGTGAACATGGAGAATAGCTGGGCCTGTAAAAATTAGCCCCTGGCTTTTCTGGTCTTCCCTCCTAGTTACTCTACCTTCCTATTTCTCTGCTATTCTGACACCTCTTTGAGAAAACTGCTGAGCTGGGATAAAATGAAACCACAAACATTGCAGTGCTGTAAAGCACAGACACTATCAAGTGCATTCTTTTGCTATAGTGTCACACTTACCAGTTTCCAAAGGAGGGATGGTGGTGGAAATGTTCCGAAGTGACTGTGGAGCTGGATGATAGAATGAAAAACCCGTGTAGGATGAATCCAAGGAAAAGTTAAGAGGCAGGGCTAAAGGCAGATCCTGGGGGCCAGTTCAAAAATAATGCATGTGGTCAGGCAGTAGAATGTCAGAGTCACACAGCCAGCCTTTTATGGCCAACAAGGCAGATAAATATAGCAGCAAATGGGGAGGGAAGTCCTAAACCGTAGGAAGAGAGAGGCAATGTCAGGTAGCTGCCTCAGTAATGTAATAAATAACTTTAATGTCAGTCAGTCTGTCTGGCTTGATTAAACCAAATGTAGGATTTTTATTTGGCTATAGGAGCTATTTTCATGATCACTTTATCACTGGTTATTTAAAGTGTAATGGAAAGAGTGGTTTGTGTTGAGAACTAAAAATAGTAGTAATCTGATTCCCAAAATGGACCTCATGGAATTTTAATGCCAAGATATGGTTCTGGGTGTGCTATTTATAACACATGTACAGTACATTTAAAAGGCACAAGGTGCAAAAGAACTCACGACTAACTAACTAGGGGCAAACCAAGTAAGAAATGGATTACATACACATGGTGGCAATTCTGGCCTAGCGCTACACCGTTTGTCCTACAGAGTTTCTCTTATTTCAGGGAAATTTACAAAGTAAGTCATACCTTCAAGTTTAAATATTTGATTTCCTGTTTATTAAGTGTTTAAAAAAAAACAAACAGTTTTTTGTTTCCTACAGTCAGAGTAGGGTGAGTTTTGCTAACAAGATATTCTCTTTGCTTTTCTGACTGTGTGATAATTAGGAAGTGGTACACCTTGGTAGTTAGAGACTGTCCTTCGAGTTAGATGAGACTAGATTCCACACCTTCAATGGCACTTAAGAACAACTTTAACTTAAGCGACTTTATTTCTCTTCCCTAAGCTTCATTTATTTTTTATAAAAAGGAGTTAATAATATCCAAGTTATGGGGTTGAGGAGGAGATTAAATGAGAAAATGCAGATAAAACACATGACCGAGTGATTGTCACATAGTGTTCAGCGAACATCAATCATCATTGCTAACAGTAATCACTGAAAAGCTCATTGCTCATATTTTATGTATTGAACAGGTCGATACTCTGATATATTGACATAACAATTAAAATTTAAAAAAAAAAATTTAATTGGGTTCACACAAATCACTTATTGTAATCTAATCATAATTCCCTCATGGATGCATGAGTTACTCATCAGTTACTGAGTTAATAATAATGTCCTTGATAATGTGTAATTCTTCTGAAAATTTAATGGAATTCTGATTGTTAATTTAAAATTTTCCAGAAAATATCTTTTTAAAAATCACATACCTATACAAATCTGAAAATCTAAGAAAATATTTGCTTCCAAAATTAGTTCGTTTTTTAAAGTAGTTTTAACTTAGATATATTCTCTCTTCAAACTAACTGTAAGAGCATTAGCATTTTTTGAAGTGTAAAGTGATGAATTTTACTAACTAGTATATCCTAAAGGCCAAAATAAATGTATAAATTGCATTTGACCACCTAGTAATTTTTATTTAGTTAGTAAAAGAGGAAATAGGAACAAATCATGATCTGTGCATGAGGAAATAAAGAAATATTCTTTAGAAATAAAACGTAAGCAAAACAAATAAAAATCTATTCCAACTGAAATCTAGAATATTTTTTAGGCTTTTGTTAACCAATAAGACCCAATCATCAACAATATGAGAATAAAAGAGCATTTATTGAAAACTTACTAATGTGTCAGGCACTGTGCTACACCCTGGGGTGCAGAGGTGACTGACCGATGTTCTTGATGAAGTCGCTGTGCAGCTGGGTGGACAAAGGCTACGTAAGGATAACCACAGTGCCATGTGACAAGTAAAATGAAAGAATGAATACAATACAGAAAGATGTGATGAGTTATTACAACTGTATAAGGCAAAACCAAGAAGAATCTTCTTCCTTCAAAAGACAAAAATTAAATAAACTACTTTAATATGCCATTCTTTGTCTATTATACAAAGCACTATCCTAAGTATAGGGAAACAAAACTGACTGGCCTAGGTCCTATGGTCAGGGAATTTCAATTCCAAGCAATCTTTCAACGTAGATGCTTTCAGCACTTGATTAGAATATTTAGTGAGAGTGTTTAAGTTGTAAATTAGTTTATCCTTCCGACCTCAGAATTGCTTAATTTTTAAAATGTCCTGCGTGTGTGTGTGTGTGTGTGTGTGTGTGTGTGTGTGTGTGTCTCATTTGGCTTCTAGTTCTGTTCTTCATTGAGTGACTTTGAAAAATTATTTCCCCTCTCTGAAAATGAAACTCCGTTTTTTTATCTGTAACAGTTTGAACCAGATCATCTCTAAGGTGCTTTCTACCTCCAATAACCTGTGCTAGCAATCCCCAAAGCGACTCTTCTATTCTTGTCTTGTTCATAAACTGATTAGCAACATCCTATGGAGAACAATTGTGGGGCGGGCAGGGCAGGGGGCATGGTGGATAAAATAAATTCTCCTTGCTTCAAAGTGTTTCTGTCTCCTAACTCACATCTGAAACACTCTCTCCTGAGTGGCACTTTATCACTTTAATCACTTTTATACTGAACATAATCCAAAAAACTGTTTCAGCATGTTATTAGTTCTTTAGGTCTTTGCATGATGGCCCGAAACTCTCATTTGTTATGACTAGAGCATGGGGAAGGAGGTCAGGGAGGGGACATGGAGGGGAAGGATAGAGGACAGAGGCCTGGGACTTTTATCAGAGGTCTTCTTTCCTCCAGTTATTAAATGAATGTGATCTAAACTAGATGAACCAAGTTAGATTTAAAATCAGGTCTATTTTTAATTTTGTCTGTATAGGCATGATAAAAATTAAGCCAGCTCGTCAATGTCTTGTCTTAAGACCTACAGGATAAGAGGGACCTGTGTGAGCTCCTGCCCAGGTTAGGGCTGACAGACAGCTTGGTTCTGGAAAAGGACAGCCATGTAGTGGCAAAGCACTGGCAGGGTCTGGAGCGATAGGGCACAGCCCCTGCTTAGACCCCGGCCCACCACACAGAGAAGACTCCGGAACACCAGGAAGCACAACCATAATCCCATGGTGGCCTTTTGTTTTCTGTGGAATGCTGACAATGGAATTAATCCCTAATTCCACACATGGAATCTCCATTCTTCTTTTCAAACTCTTTCTTTGCAAAAGGGAGGGAAGCCCTTTAATCTCGAAGATACACCCTATACTAGAGTCGTTGGGTAACTGGACCCGTGGGATAAAATATTTCCCTAAAGCTGAGAGAAGAGAGCAAGCAGCCCTTTCTGAAGCTCTCATGGGTGATGAAGTGGGGGAGTAACCTTGGTCTCCCTCAGAGTCCCAGACATCAGAACTAAGTCTTGGCACCGCTCTTGCTAGACTGCACGTGCTGAGAGTAAGGGACGGGAGAACTCATTATGAATGAGTAGTGTCCCAAATGTCAAGCATGTCCTAAGTCCCAGCTGAGCTTTAACCATCTTTAATATATCTCAGCATAATGAAAAGTTGACTGTGGTTATGATTTAATCTTGATTCCAAACCTCCTCTCATTATGTTCCCTCCTGCTCATTGCCTTAATTAATGAAGTAGTATCTGCTTATTATATTATGACAAAGCACCTAAGCACAAAGAATAGGCAGGAGGCAAACAGGTCTGTTTTTTTCTTTTCTTTTTTTTTTTGACCTTTCTAAACTCTGCTAAAATCTTTGTTGGACTTGGACTAAAATACTGACCTTTCATTATTCACTAGAGCTTGTCAGTGAATTTGAATTTCCAGAAACAGTATAAAATATCAAAATCTTTTAATTTGAGAAGAGAGATGGCTCAATCAGTATTTTACACAATGACATTAGCAACTAGAACTAAAGCCAAACCAGAATGAAAATTCCAATTTCTGAATCTGTTCTTTTTTTTTTTTTTAAGGAAAGGTACAGGCAGGAATGGAGACCAATAGGCAGGTAGACAGGAAGAGAGAGAAGAAAGAAGCATCTTTATCTTATTTTTTAAATTTAATTGCCACACTGGTTGCTTCCCCATTTCTCCACCACCCTGCCGGCCCCCTGCACCCTGGGTCTGGGATTAGAACCCAGGGGTGTGTGGCTTGCTCCTTTGGAGGCAATTGATCTAACTGCTATTCTTATCAGGGCGCTCCAAATCTGTTCATTTTTAACCCTAATAGATACATTATATGGGATTGCCAAAGACATTGAAAATTGTGATCCATTCATTCATCAACACTTAAGGGGCTGTTGTCTGAGGAAGCCTGAATGAAAATGCACATGTGCTCTAGTAATCCTGACTCTGGTGTAGAGAACCAGAATTAGATCTGCAGCTATGGAAGGAAAGTATATTCAAGCAGAGCTCACTATGTCCTCTTCCACTTAAGACCATGGATGACTCCTTGGATGTCTGTTCCTTTGTAGCTGTCCTCCTTACCAGAAAAGGACCTCAGCCACCTGACTCGACACAGTTCTCCAACTCTACTCCTCTCCATTTCCTAGCTTACCTCCTGAGGTTCAACCACTGGTAACTGCTCATACTTCTGAAAACTCCAGGGATCTGATGCCTTCAGTTGCTTCACACCTGTACCTCTCCCTTCACCCCTGCTCAGCACATGCACATCTTCACTTCCTTAACTTCCCCTTCATGCCACTTTCTTCTGAAGACTTCCCTAATCCCACTAGGATGGTCAGTTTACCCTACTATATTTAAGTTATGTGTTTATTTTTCTGCTTTTCTACTGTGAGTTACTAGCGGGCAGGAGAGGCATCTTCAACAAAATACTCCAGTACCTGGCACAACTCCTGACATACAAGAGGCATTGGCTAAATATTTGCTGAAGGGAGAAAGCTAGAAATTGTGGTCTAGAAAGATTCTTCAAGACTTAAGGATTACTTAGTGATGGGACAAATAAAAGCTGAGTATTAGTGTGACAAACTGTCAACAGCTGGGTTGAGACCAAGGGGAACTGCTGTGAATGTCTCTTAACTGTGGGGGTCAGGAACTGGTGGATGGATTCTAGGAGCTTCCAAGTTTCTTTTTCTTTTTCCCTTTCTAGTTTGTATTTTTCCTTTCCCTTTTTATAATTAGTGTCAAAAACTGTGAAGGTATACCATGAAATATTATTTAACCTAAAAAAACCCCAAAATCCTGACACATGCTATCAACTGGATGTACCTTGAAGACGTTATGACAAGTGAAATAAATCAGATGGAGAAACACGAATACCATGTGATATCACTCATATGTGGAAGACAAAGAAACAAAGCAAGCAAGCAAACAAACAAAAACAAACTCTTAGATTCTGACAATAGAAAGGGTTACTGGAGGGAAAGTGGGAAGGGTTGTGGGTAAAGGAGGTCAGTTGTGTGGTGGTGGATGGAAACAAGACATTTGGTGGAGATCATAGTATAAATGGATGTTGAAGTATGAAGTTGTACACCTGAAAGGTAAGCAATGTTGCAAGCCAATGTCACCTCAAGTTAAAAAAAGAAAGAAAAAGGATACATATTTTAGTGTTATACATCACTGGATCTGAACTGTAGAACTGCTGAAAATAAAGATAATTAAAGGATTGATTCAGGTTTTCTCTCATGGGCCAATGAGTTGTTGTCCGAGTGCACCTCTGCTTCTTTAAGCACATCTGCTTTGTTTTCTCTCTACCAATTTCCTTTCCCTGCTAGCCTTAGTTTCTGGTCTCTCATAGTTGCAGCTTGTGTGGCTTCCCTGAATCCACATAGACCCATGGCATCTCTTAGTTCCCCTTTTTGAGTTTTGCTTTTTTTATTAAGTGTATTGGCACTCAATATTTCTAAATTCAAATTCTCAAGATAAGATTGTTATCAACTTAGCTCAACTGTTGGCCCAGGCCATATATCGAAGGTTACTAGCCAGAATATATATCAGTTACCTTGAGTCTGAAATGACCTATATCAGTGGTCAAAAAACAGGAATCATATGGTACCAGGACCAGCAATTGCAGTGAACAGAGCGGGCACTGAGTGCTTATCTGCCCCGTAAAGAGAATGAAACTTTAGAGCCAGATAGAACCAGGTTCAAATCTCAGCTCTACAATTTACTAGCTATGGATAACTTGCTTAACATTACTCTCACAATCTTAAAGTTTTCATTTATAACTCAGAGATAACAGCCTTAAAAGAATTTTATAAAAATAAAATATGTGCAAAATATGACATAGTAGTATACAGAAATTTTCAACTAATGGTATCTATTTTATTTTTAAATTTTATTTTATTATTGTGTTATAGATTAAAGCTGATCTCAAGAAAATCCATGCAAAAAAAGTCAAAACATAGTTTACGTAAGAGGACAACCAAATAGCTAACATTTAATGAAGTATCCAGCTTCACAAAGAATTTTTAAATGCATTTAAAGAGAGTTTTGAGATATAGCTCACATCTTTCAAACTTACTAAAAGCAACTAAAACTATACATCAGAATATTAATGGAACAATGAGGATGGAGTAAGTTCATATTTGGTAGGTAACATTATAGATTAGCCTACTTATTTGAAACAATAGTCTCACAAAACACATCTTTCAAGTTATACTCTCTTTCTGGGGAAATATTTCCCAGGGAGGTAACTGAAAAGGAAAATTTCTATCTGTAGAAAGTATTTATAGGTCTCCTTAATTCAGAGACGTTCATCATTTTAGAATAGAAAGGGACCTAAGAGGTTATCTTTCCTCTCAGACTTCATGATAGAATCTTTAAAGAGTTCTTAGGTTTGTTTTTTTTTTTAAGGAAAGGTGCAGGCAAGAATAAAGGTGAGTAGGCAGGCAGACAGGTAGGAAGATAGAGGAGGAAGAAGTATTTGTTTTATTTATTTGTCCTTCTTAGTTATTCCCCTGGCCCCAGATGTGAACCCAGGTCCTTGTATGTGTGTGGCTTGTGCCAGCTATAGGCGGTGGACATAACTGCTAAACCACCAGGGCATACCTTTTAGGTTTTTAAAAAACACTCATGTCCCATGCTCAGATTCTGTGTTAATTGTCCTGGCCTGAGCTTGAGTACAGTTTAAAAGCTCCTTGGGTGATTCTAATGTGTGGCCAGGATGAGAACTGGCCAATACCACTCAATACCACTCACTCCTTTAGGGGGAACTATAGAAAATAGAGCCAGGGAAGTTAAAAGCCATCTCAAGGGAATACATATAAATGTGATAAAAGGGCTAGATTGAAAATGAAGATCCTCCTAATTCCTAGTTCTAACTTCTAGTCTTGGTAAATAAATGGAAAGGTCCATGTGCCCAACATTTAGCGACTAGGTAACTAACGAAAGTGAAATATTAAAATGCTTTAATGGATTGTTATTGAAAAGATATTTATGGACAAGGTGGAACTTAGTGCACACACACTGATGAAAACCAAGTGTGACAGCAGTATGTCCACTGCTGCTCTCAACACTGATGAAAACCTAGTGTGACAGCAGTATGTCCACTGCTGCTCTCATTAATATATTCCCAACTGGAACTGCTGAGTTCCTCCTTTGAGAGAGGCATGGTCCTCCCTTCATGCTCTTCAATAGGTGACCAAGTCTACCATTTCTGGTGTGCGTGGGGTTGGGGGGGAAGTGTGGTGGGTGGGGGCCTTGTAGGGTTTCAGTCTCCAGAACTGCTGAATGGTGGACTGTCTGTGACTGACTTACCAAGAACACATTTTTTTAAATTGTGTTGAACACACATAACACAAAATTTACCATCTTAACCAGCTTAAGTACACAGTTCAGAAGCATTAAGTACATTCACATTGTGGTGCAATCATCACCATCCATCTCCAGAATTTTTCATCCTCTCAAACAAACTTTCCACTTGTTAAACAATCAGCGACTCCCCATATTTTCTCCATCCCATCACTCAGCCCCTGGCAATTATGATTGCACTTTTCTAACTTTATGAATTTAACCTAGGTAGTGCATTTAAGTGGAATTACACAACACATGTTCTTTATGACTGGATTATTTCACTTAACTTAATGTCTTCAAAGTTAAGAGTACATTTCTGAGGATAAATTTTTCCTGTCTGTCTCTCTGCTCCTTCTCCTCTCCCCCATCAAAGGTCCTTTTCATTCCAGGATGAGGATCACATTCTGCTGGTCCTTGCTCACCTGATGGCTATTCGATTATATCCCTCTTCTCTTTCTAGGCTCAGTCTTATTTAGTGATGAGGATAAGATAAGCTAGCTCTGTAAGCTTGTATTTGAAATCTCTAAATCTGAAGGTTTGTTTTGTTTTGTTTTTGCATGTTTGTTTCTGCTTCAATGTGGACTGGGGCAGGAAAGTGAACTCAGGCAAAGAAGATATATGCCTGCTTCAACTATGAAATTTAAAGAATTAAAGAAATTATAGAATTTTATCAGATATGGTTTCTTTTAATATAAGGGAGGATTCCAAGCAGGTTTGCAACCTGAATATCTGAATCTGAACCTTAGCTCTAACAATGGTCAGTTGTGTACAGGAGCAAGTTTCTGAACTTCTCTGTATCTTAGTTTTCTCAACAATGGAAAGGGCATAATAATACTACTACTTACCTTATAGATTGTTGCGAAAAATAGAGTAATTACACAGAAAATATTCATAATAACATCTGGAAATTACTAAGTACTATGTAAGTGTTGAGATCGGTGTTTTGTTTTGTTTTTGTCCATGTTCTTGTTTTTTTTTATCCTACCAAATTTGGTTAATTATATAACAAAAGAGAAATTTAAAACTTCAAGCTAGCATTATTCATAATAGCCTCAAACTGAACACAATAGAAATATCCTTTAATTAATGAATAAACAAAACCTGATGTATCTTTCAATGCAATACTTCTCAACAATAAAAAGAAACATCGCTGAATCATGCAACAATATTGATGAATCTCAAAAACATCTTGCCAAGTAAAATTATCCAGACAAAAAGTGTTCATGTCATACGATGCCATTTGAATAAAATTCCTAAAAAATGTAAAATAAGAAATGGAAAGCAGATCAATGATTATCTAAACTGTACATGGAACCAAGGATTAACTGCAAAGTAGCATAAGGGATTTTTTTCAGATGACAAGAGTGTTTTAAAACTGGATTTCGGTGATGGTTTGCACAAGTGGACTTCAAGACCCATTCATGTTTTCACAAATGGCAAGGTTTCAACTTTTTTTTATAGCTGAGTAGTATTCTACTGTGTATAAATAACACATCTCCTTTAGCCATTCATTCAACATGGATGGTTTTTCCACTCCTTGGCTATTATGTACAAGGCTGCAATAAATATGACTGTGCTGCACATTTTTTTGAATTAGTGTGTGTCCTTTTTCTTAAGCTACAAGGACTACATCTTTGCTCCTTGCTATCAAAGAAGCCAAAATAAAATATTCTCATTAATGAAAAATAGCCTGGATATTCAGTTTTATCTGTCATATTTATCATAAAATATTTCCTTTCAATTTTTTCCTTTTTCTCTTTACATTTTAATTCTTATAAAAGTGGAACCATAGAACTTACAATCAGTAATATATTCACCAATCCAAAGCTTATAGTCATATAAACTATAGCAATAGAATGCAGATTTAGTATGTCTGGATTTGTGGGAAGCAGAAGAGAGAGGCGCTGGGAGTAATGAATTACAAATGGGCGACTGGGCATGGGGAAATCTTGGGGGTGATGAAATTTTCATTATCTTGATTGTGGTAATGATTTCACCAGTATGTATATGTGTCAAAACCTACCACATTATACACATAAAATAGGTCTAGTTTATTGTTTGCCACAGACACTTCAGTTAAAACCACCTTTTTATTTTTTAACTAAGGAAAGGTATAGGCAGGAATGAAGGGGAGTAGGCAGGTAGGAAAGAAGAAAGATAAATAATTTTATTTTATTTAATTGTTCACACTGGTTGTTGCCTTTGGACCTAGGATGCAAAGCCAGGTGCTTGGGATGTACATGGACTGCACTCCTTCAGAGGCAGCTGATCGAACCATTATTCCACCATGTTACACCTAAAACCATTTTTAAAAGCTTTTTCTCCCCAACTAAGACCTTTATACAATTTAGCTTCAATTTGCTGTGCTTTATATTTATGCTTCATTGGGTTCATCTGAATTTATTGTAGTGTATGCAATAAGAACTTCATTTAAGTTTTTTTTCAGTTGAATACACTATTTTTCAGCTGCATTTCATAAATATTTTACACCACTTTTTTTTTAGACTTGGAAGCCATTGTTGAACCCTAATGTTTCAAATCTATTTTTATTAATATTTTTCATTCCTTGTCCAATTTTCCTGGTTTTAAACCTAATACTATTTGGTTTGGAAAGTTATACTGCTATTCCTTAGCAATGTTTTAAAGTCATGTAAAGGACTTCATATTAGGCAAAGATGATAATGTTAGTACACATGTATACACACACACACATAGCTGTTCTTACATGATGTAGATTTCGCACAACCATTATCTATATTAACTAATGTCTGAAGCATTTTATATAAAGAGATTATATAGTAATATAAAAGATGTTATTCATGGTTCTCCTGTGACTTGGACAATAATTGTTATTGATTCTATATAGCCAAACAAGATCTAATCTGTCTACAACTAATCTGTTCACAAAAGCTACCTATGTACTAAGAAAATGTTCATTGTGGATTTAGCAGGCCATACAAAAGTTTAATAACATGAAAAGGGTTGTGTTTCAACATAGAACTACTTTGATCATTTAATGACTTCCTAAATATCTGTTGTTTTTTATTACTTTTGCCCCAAAGTTCTGAAAGAAGATTTACAATTTGAACTTACATTTTACTGAGCATACATGACATACCTGGCACTGTGCCAGGTACAGAAACGACAAACAAAAGACACTTTTGGAGATTTTTTCATCTTCATGTTGTGGCTCTTCCTGAAGCAAATAATGAATTTTGTAGCACACAGTAAGGTATTGAAGATTACTTGGTAAAGCCTCTCTTTGGCTTTTCAGAGATTGCTGGACAGAGCTGCTAGACCCATGCTTTAATCTTCACTCAATCAGAACCTTCAGGGCATTGTAACAGGCGGAGGTCAATGGTAAATGTTGACAATTTATATGGAACAGATACTACCTATAAAAATTATTTTCATGTACAAGCTTTCTCCAGGGGAAAGAAGAATTCAGAATCAAAATTATAATACACTTACGGTTAGCTGGTAAAGCAGATATTTTCCCAAGGAGTAAATTTCAGGGGAATGAAGTGTTAGTGCAAAGCTTGTATGAATCCATTGAGTCTCTTTTCCCGAGAAGTATAAAGAAATATGTTAATGTTTCAGGTAACCATGCTGACTCTAAATTCTTCACAGCCATTCTCATCGACAATTAGCATGCATCAACAATCAACATAGCATAGAAGCAGAAAGCTCAAGATTTGAAGACCGACAGAACTCCTATGATTCCTACCTTTTCTCTTTCCCACGATATGACCTTTTGCAGGTTAATAACTTGTTTCAAACGCTTCACCTGTGGTGAATGTGGGTGTAATTACCTTGCAGGGCACTGACTGAGAGGTAATATTAAACACTTAGCAGAGTGCGTGCCTGGCTCAACACATAATATTCATTATTTTTCAGTGCTGGTAAAAATATCATTGAAAAAATTGTACTTACTATAAAGGTAAATATGTTTGCAATTCTAGCTGGAAAGCAAGTCAAACGTATGTGAAAAACTAGTGAACAATCCAAAATGATGATTTTTCACAATAGGGTACTGAACATGACATTCCTGTTATCTCAGAATTTTGACTCTCAGATATCCCAAATGCTGAGAGCATTAGTTGTCAGAACATCTATTCTGGACTCAACCTCGGAGTTAACACCTGAGCCACCAGGGCATGCCTATTCTTCCCTATTTTAAGGCACCATCATTAGCAACTTTCCATCTGCAAGCTTGAATTCCCCTTCACTATGTAACCGAGCATATTGACAGGCACCAGGGATTAGTACACGGACATCTTTGAGGAGTTGTGATTCTGCTTGCCATATTTAGGATACATTACAGAATACTTATCAATGGGAATAATGCAATAGAGAGAAAGAACTCAATGCAGAAGAGGGCAGAATCATTGCTCACATAAGCGAGCGAAGGCAGGAACTGACTTTCCATGAGAGAGTTCCTCTGTTTAACAGGAGAGGAAAGATAGGACAACATATGGGAGAGATACTGGCCAGCAGGTAGATGTGGTAGGAGCTTGTAGTTTTTGATGCATTGTTTTTTCCTCAGTGACTTAGAAATTCATTGACAGACAGGAAGGGCAGGGAAAAGGTGTTGGAGGTGTGAGAAGACAGAAATTATAAGACTACTATCTAAGAGAGAAGGTGCATGAAAGAACTAGAGAAATGTCATGATACCAAAGTATCATCAAGAGCCCACTTGAGGTCTGTGGTCATTAATTTAAAGTGTGACCATCCAGTTTATTTCTTCCAGTTAAGTAGACAACACAGTAATCATTGGTCAGGGTAGACTAATCTACAGACTCCAAATGTCAGTGCTTTCACACAACCAAAGTTGGATTTCTAAGAAATTTATATCAATAATCTCAATCCTCACCATGATTGATAAAGTGGATACTATTATTAAAGGATAAAGCAAATACTATTACAAAAGGATAAAGGGAATACTATTATTATGCCCTTTTTCAGAAGAGGAAATTAAAGAATTGGCAGGAGTAAGCCTAAGCCACAATTTTTACTTGAGGTTATGAGTTTTATTTGGGAATATTTTAAAATATTTGCCTCATTAAAATTAATACAGCTCATGTAATTTGGTTGCTACCTTCATTCATTAACTATTATTAGTATCAACTATATTAGACTATATATTTCAAAACAGTATATGATATTTGGAATCTTTGGCTTTTAACAGTTAGAGGAACATTTCTTCAATTAATTATTAGGGACAGGTAATTTATACCCTAGGCAATTCTTATTTCTTTTTCTGGTTTGGTTTATTTACATTCCTTTTTCTGCATTTCATTTGGTATTTTAATTTTTCTAAACATTTATCTATTTTACTTCTTCAAATTTACTAACATGGAAATAACTTTCCCCAAATATTCTTAATTCAATTTCATATTATTTCCCTTATCATGTTTATCATTCCTGAATTAAAAATTTTAAAGCAATTCTTTATGTAGAATTTTCTGTATTCCTTTATTATATTATTTGTAGATTTAGTGCTTTAAGACTAATTTCCATACAGATTAACTTAAAACACCTCTCATTTAAAAGAAGGGCACTCCTACTGTTTTCCTGAAAAAATGCTGATTGTTATATCCTATTTCATTCATGAAGAATTAAATTTAGTTTATATAGGCAAATACAAAATACAAATTTTGTTTCTCAACATTCAAAAGGTTTTTGGCAGGCCCTGGTAGACTAGTGGGTAAGTCGTTGCCTCTGACTAGTATGGTCCACACATATCACATGGGCCAGGGTTTGCCACCCAGGGCTAGGAGGAAAACCAAGATAAACTAAATAAAAGAAAATAAGTGCTTCTTCCTCTTCTCTCTTCCTGTTGTACCTTTCCTCAAAAAAAAAAAAGTTTTCTTACATACAATAAAAATTGCAAGTGATCATTAAGAAATCATTGACTTCAACAGTAAACACCAAGGATCCATTCTGCCTCCTTATTGTTTGGTAAAGACATGAAAGGACAGAGCACAGTGTAATAAAACAAAACATGGGCTTTGGGTTGGGCCAAGTGCACTTGAGCAAGTGAAAAGGTGCCATTGTATATTAGGAGTTAGGGATATGTGAGTAAGAAATTCTGATTCCTGTCTTCTCTTCTGTCCTACCTTTCATGATGAGTCACTTAGGATCCCTATTACTGATGGATTCTCAGGAGTTAGGGATATGTAAATAACAAATTCTGATTCTTATCCTCTCTTCTGTCCTACCCTTGAACAAGTAGAGACAACTTCTAATCCTGGTTCTTTTATTGTCTTTTGGGTAGTATGTGCAATTCATAAAGCATTTGAGCCTCAATTTTCTAACCTATGGAATGGAGTTGATACCGACCTCACAGTACTGTTGCAAAATTAAATAATAAAAATGCTTATGTAAAATATCAGCTCATTACAGGTATATAGTAACTGGGACTTTCTTTTCTTTTTCCTTTTAGATCTGAGATCGGGGAAAAAAACAACAAGAAACACCTCACTTTTAGGCAGGTACAATTTTGTCTTTTAGTAATGACAGTACCCCAAAAGAATAGAATAGAGCTCATATACTCTGAGCTCTCAGAACATCAGTGTAGAATTTTCTCAATCTTGGCATTACTGACATTTTGGGCCAACTAATGCTTGTTGTTGGGCAGGGATGTACTGTGAATTGTAGAATGTTTAACAGCATACCTGACCTCTCCCCCATGCTTGGGTTGTAAAATTTGAAAAATGTCTCCAGACATTGCTAAATATTCCCTGGGGGGAAGAGTCTTGCAGGTTGAGAACTGCATAGTGAGTCATAAACTCTCATGCAGTGGGTCTTCAGGACCATTTAAAAAAGTTAAAGAGCATAAAATTAAAAATAGAATTGAAATTTTAGGAAACACCATACATAAGAAAATATGATTTCGTTTTACAAATTTCTCGTGAGTTTTGGTCAAAAGTTTGAAAGCCAGTCTCTATACTTAAAAACTTTACTATAAAAAATTTCCATTAATCAGAAAACTCTCTAAAGTAGGCAAGCAGATGCTAATTCCTCCATTTCACAAATCAGAAAATTGAACTTTAGGTCACCTGAGTGACTTGTCCAGTGTTACTTAGTAGGCTAAAGGAACTGGAAGCACAACCCAAGTCTCTAAACTCAGCGACAAAATGAAAAAGAGATTGTCACCTGTGGACAAAGATCTCCCTCACGGTCCAAAAGGATAAAAATGTCAGAAAGAGGGGTTTTTGGTGTTAATCCAATCATTGACTTTTACTACAAAGATATTAAATGGAAATTTGAAAAAAATCTTAAGATTTTACTTTGCATAACCCATAGATTCTTGGGGAATGACTACACAGCTTCTGTTCATCTTCAATCATGCCAGCACCTCTGCTCACCTACAATTAGGCATGCTGCTCTCTTGGTCTGGAATCTCTCTTCTCTCTTTCCCCAGTGACTTCTATCTAGCCTCTACTCTTCCTCTGAAGATACTTTCCACAAGTCCTCAGACAGGTTTATTTCCTCTTCTGTTATAAGCCTTATCTAATTGTACTGTAATGATCTGTCCCACTATTGTTCTCTGACACTCCCCCCACAACACCCTGATCCCCCTTTCTACTCCCACTCCCTCCCTCTTGGAGAGCAGCAACTATGTTCTATTTCACAGTACCCACCACAATTCTTGGCAATGCAGTTACTAATTAACACCTATTGAGTGAATGTAAGGAAAGAAAACACAAATCAATTATTTGATACCATAGAAGCAAACGAACATTGCTGTTCTGTTCCAAGAAACAACTGAACTAAAGCAACCATTTCATTATTTTGAGTTAAGGTTTTCTTGCTGGAGAATAAAGTGTAAGGACCGAGCTCTTCCACGGTGGCAGGTCACCCCTCTGTGGAGGTGTGTGTGCACCGCAGGGTGCTCCCAACTGCTGCCCACACCAAAGCCAAACCCCAAGGACAAACTACAGCCATCTGGAGTTTGTCCTGTCACTGTCTAAGCCTTAGACCCCAAGCTATCTCTATGTCCCTACCTTTCATGGTGAGTCACTTAGGTTCCCTATTATTGATGGATTCTCAGGCTCAAGCTGTCCTAGGAGATTGTGTAGTTTGGTATGAGGTTGGGAAACGAATCATTTTTGTTCCTTTCAGTCCCATGACAGGATTAGGACAGTTCTTTATTTTTCAGTGACTTCACCCCTAAGTTAACTCGGGAATGTTTTGGTTAATAGAAACATGCTCCTGAGGTCCTTGAAGGACAAAGCTTTAGTTTATGAACAGTCACATTATTTGCAGCTTTTACCTTCCTTCGCAGCAGGGTGATTCAAGTGAGAATGCCTTTTTAAAAGAGGTGGTACATAGGGCAACCCCAGACTTGAGAATTCATATGTCCTCCTAACCAGACTAGATACAGAAGTCAGAGAACTCAAGTGACCCACACCATCGTCTTCCTCACCAGACTTTGGATGGAGGAAGAACCAGGGAGGGCTGCTCTTTGTCTTTAGCCAGGTGCATTCTCAGAAGCTGTCCTAGGCAAGAAGAGCTGAGAAACAGAAACAGGCCAGGCTGGACTTTTTACTCCTATTTCACCGACTCGCAAGTTTGCATCACACTTAAGAGGTTGTGGCAAGATTTAGTAGGCTCTCGTAGCTAATCGCCTGTTTTCCTTCCTATTCGGATCCAAGTCAGGTTCTCCTTGTTAATCCGGGCCAAAGGGGTTTCGGTGGGAAAATTAACCGCAAACGTTTTTGAAGAGCTAAGTAGTCAGTCACTGTGGCCTTAAGAAATCCGTCTACGTCAAAAACATAAGGGCCGCGTGGCGAAGGCCGTTGAAGACTTCACAATGTTTGTTCCTACGTGGAATGGGTGTGACTCTTCGTAAAGTAACAGGGGACCCGGGAATCAAACCGCTAGCACAAAGGCGAAACTCCGAACAGGTTAGGCTGACAGCTTTGGAACCCACAAGAAAGCCCCAAACCCTGGGTGAGTCCTACGCGCATGCGCACGCAGGCCGCGCGGTCGTGACCTACCGTTCGGTGGGCGGGGCGAGCGCCGATCACGTGGGGCGCGCAGCCCTGTCCGCGACTTCCTTACAAGGACTTGGGCTGCCGAGCCCCGCCTCCCGCCTGGCCCTGGAATGTGCGGACCGGAAAACCCACGGGACAGACTCAACCATCTGCCCGCGGGCAGAGGGGAGGCGTACATTGTAAAAGGTTCAAAAACTGAAAAAGTCACTCCCAGGACCCAAAGAATCGTTGTACATTCTTCTGTGTTTTAGACCTCTCTTTTGATACTTCATTGCCCAGCACGGCTCAGTACCGCGCCTTTGATCTCAATGGCAACAGTCCCCCCTGCCGCCTTTCCATTAGACCAGGCCCGCTCTGTTGGCCAAGAATGGTGACAAGTTTCCTTCTGGCTGCTTCTGCGGAGGCCGGAAGTGTCTATTTTAGCGGCCCTTGGAGGGGAAGGGTGGGTATCGCAGCCGAGAAAGGCTCACTGACATCGCGGATTCTCGCGGCTGTGCACGGTGAGTGGCGGTCATGGCCGAGCGTGCGAGGTCCCTCCCAGGGACCCGTCTCCGCGGGATGGCTGGGAGGGCATCTGCGATCCGTGGCGGGACCCAGCACCCGGAACGCACCTGGGCAGGTGTGTCAGCCCGTTCTCCGGTGTCGAGCCCAGGGGTCAGCTTCGGGATGGAAGGCCGTGGCCGGATGTTGCCCAGACGTGAGCTTCTCTCCTTTGCCCAAACTTGGAGAAGTGTGTGTTAGTTCACTGGCGCCGCAAGCTTGGGTTACTGCCGGGCCCTCGAAATCCGAGCTCCGCGGCGCTGACTCCAGTACTATGTTTAGTTTCTAACGTAAGCTTGTCCGATTCAAGAGTTTGCGCAAAAATTTTAGCCTTGGACCATGTTTAGTTTCTAACATAAACTTGTCCGATTCAAGCGCAAAAACCGTAGCCCTATGTTTTCCCCACTGCAGCTGTTGTTGCAGCTGTGTGTTCACGGTCGGGAGTGGTAACCAACTCCAATTACCAGGTTCCTCGGCTCTGTATCCACTTGTGTAATTAGAATTTATATTAAAAAGTTATATTTGAACAAACAGCGTTTTAGGATTTTGTTTATAGTTTGAGAAAAATTGCAACATCATATTCCTTTCGGGTGACGACTGCGTAAAGGCAATTTGCAAAAGTGTTTTCTTTCAAAGTAGCGTAGGTATTTGAAAACATCTGTTAGTCTTTTTTACAGAACTTTGGGACAGAAATGTGCTTTCCCTTCAGATTTAAACGTTAAGTGGAGGTTTCATAAACAAAGGTGAAGTGCAGATTTCTTGAAATGCTACTGTTTGTTTCATGTTCTGGAAGACTTTTGATAAAGCTCAACCAGAAAAGCTTTATACTTTGAAAGTGAGACTTTACCGGCAAGTGGATCCAGTCAATTAATTGCCTTTGTTAAGTGTTAAGAATTTTTTGGGTGTGGTAACCTTAGAGAACTAATCCTGCCTTCAACCGGAAGTTTGAATAGGAATTGAAAAACTTTGTTTAGTTGAAAGGAAAGCACCAACCTGAAAATATACTTTTAAAAATTGTAGTTGGCAACAAAAAAATTACATATTTAATATGAAAAAAGTGCATTTATTCAACGAGACTGTACATTTGGTCTGAATTCAGAAGATCAAGTAGTATGTGTTATCAGCATTGGGAAGTGTTTTCTAAGATGGGAATGTTTCATGTTAACCAGAATATTATCAGTATGAGTGCTGGTTCTGTACAAAAAGTCTCGACTTTCCTTATTTTACATGTATTACCACTTTATAAATGGATTCTAGGATCCTAACAGGTGTTATCTAATGATGTATTAGTATGATTCATTCTTACTTTATAAATGAAACCATAGTATCTAGAAATTCTGAAAAAAATCTGGTCGCAGTTGTTACTTGGGGAAAACCTCTATGAGGAAAACTCTTTTTTCCATTTCTCCCACTAGTCTGACGTTTTCCATACACTGTATCCCTTCTCTTCCTGTTTGATGAAGCTAATAAAACAAAACAGTTCATTGCTACTAACATTATCTTCCCCGATTTAAAATAAGAATAAATTACTTAATCTGTAAACTGAATCTTCTTGATTACCATTGACTGTTTCATTCACTTTCTTCATTGCATCTGAAATCCTTATGTATTTCACAGAAGGCTGCTCAGCTAGTTTCATACAACAAATTATCTCTTCACCGGAAAGATCTTTCATTAAAATGCTTCAAAAATAGACTAGACTGTTAATTTAAAATCGGTGTAGATCCTTATAACTTGGAAATCTTAAATTTTTGGCAATCTTACATGGTATCTCCCTATCCTAAATAAGGAATACGTACATTGATGCATAAAGTATTTTCAATTTTATTACCATAGATTTCTAAACTTCACTGACAGTTGTGTGTTTGCTGAAGGCTTGTTACATAAAGTGAGTTACAGCTTCATTTGTTTAACGAAAGTGAAAATGGACAGCAAACTAGAATCATAGCAGGGAGGACAAAGACAATTTTATAAATCCTGTATTCCCTAGGATAATAGCACTGATTTAGCTCCCTTTCCACTATATTTTTACTTTGGTAGGAAAAAAATAAATCATAGTTTCCTTATTTTCAAACAACAGTGAAGCTGCACTCCCTATCGCTGAAAGGCTCCAGATTTCTGGTATGATATGATAGACTCAGACTGGAATCCAACTTCCTTGAAAAAATAGAGGCCAGGTAGTAATTAGCCCTCATTACACTGCTGGTTTTGGTACAACTAACTGCCTTAATTTGTTAGAATTAAGATCACACAGGAATCTCAATTCTAAAAACGTCTTATGCCTTAATTTTAAGGACATCGTGTACCACCTTTGAGTTATTTTTTCTTAAGGAAAGTTGCAGGCAGGAATCAAGGCAAGCAGGCAGGCAGAAAGAGAGGAGGAAGAATGTTCTTTTTTTTTAAATTTAGTTACTTTTAATTATTGTCACACGTTTTTAACTTGAGAGTCCTGTCTGGAATGAAAAGTATGTGACTTCTGAACTAATCATCTCATCTCTTTATAGTTGGCTCCCCAGCTATTTTTTTTAACTTCCTTGAAGATAATACACTTGTTTTATAATTCTCAAATCATATTCAATACTAGTGACACTTTATACAGAGTAGTGTAATTAACTGATCATATTAAGGTTTGGAAAATAAATATCAAGTGAACCTAAGGAAAGTTCTATGTGAGATGATTATCAGTGCTTACTAAAACAAAACAAAAAATAATCCTTTATAATTCAAAAAACCTACTTTCTAATGCATTTATAAATTAAAAGAATGCATGATTAAAAGGCAAATAGAAAAATATATAAAAATTCAAAATATTATACTTATATCTACAGTTACATCTCTGTTGCTTTACAACCCAAACTGAGCATTTTTAAAAGGAATCTAGAGGATCTCCACCAAATTTAATAATATGTTTTATAGATTAAAAGTTCAATTGTGTCAGCCACTTGTCTTTTGTCATCAGTTTCTTTCTTTTTAAAATAACTGACATTCCTGTATCCTTAGGGAAAGACACTTGTCAGAGCAAACAGGCTATTTTTAAAGATGTGTTTTGATTTGCAAAGACTTGGCATGCCTAAAATATTTAAGAGCTGTGGTCTAGTAAATATGTATCACTCATCAGGACAACCACTCTCCCCATTTCTTTGAGTACATGTAAGAGAGACAGAAGAATAATAACACTTTATAACTCTTTGTTTTAAAAACTATTCTAATACTTGAAAACTCTACTCTTAAATTTTGAAATTTATCAATATGGTTAGATAATGGGATTTACTGTCCTCAAAAGGTATTAGAGAATGAAAATATGCATTCAAGAATGGTTTAGATTATGAAAGGCATTCTCCTAAAGGACAAAGGAAACTAGGAAATTAGGGAGGCGCGTGTGTGTGACATGACTTCTGTGTCGTATAGGTGTATCTTTCCAATAACCCGTTCCAGTGTATTGCTATATTGGGTGGAATTTGTGACTATCCTTTGTGGAATCTTTGTAGAATTTCCTACTAACACTTGAGAATAAATTTAGCTAAAAAAGAAAATTGAGGCAGAGCTTTTCTAATTATTAACAGTCTGGGTGATGTGATTTAATCAAGGAAAGAATGTAAGATACAACTTCTTAAATTCGTATGGAGCGTTGTATTCTAAGGTCATTTTGAAGTAATGAGATCTAGGTAGTACTTCTTTCCAGTCCACAGACTTATTTTTAGAACAAGGGCATAGTGTTTTGCTACATCATAGCTAAATGTTGTTTTCAGAACGTAAGCTTTAAAATTGTTATCCTGGTCACAGAATGAAATCAGTAGTGGCTATTTCGGACATGCTTAGAAGAATATAACTAATCCAGTGTCTTGCTTGAGAGGTTTTGCAGACTACCATCTCCACCTCGACGCTGAAGGATGGTATGACAAAATGTTATTATCTGATGAATATGGAATTTTTAGCTTTAAACAAGATTAGTCTTTTAAAGATGAACTGTTGAAAGGAAAATTGCCTTTCCACTGCAGGTCCTCCTAGACATTCATTTTACTTTTACCTTAAATTTTATAGGGATGAACTTAGTTTATTAGAGTGGGAAGGTAGTTTCTATACCTCATAAAATGTTTTCTAAAACTTAGTATAAACTAAGTTGCCTCAAAAAATGTTGGGTTCTGATTTTTGTTTAAAAACTTAATCACTTGAAGTGATTTGACTGCAAGAAACTAGTTTGGACGGAGTGAAAATATCTGTAAAATTTATAGATGATTAACTTTAGAGTTTTCTCTATTTTTCAGTTAGCCTGAAACAACTATCTCTTAAATTACTTTGATTCTAGATATGAGGGTACACAGTAAGGAATGTTAGTTACAAGAGGAAGAATGCTATTTGACCATAAAGATTAGGAGATGAAACCTTGTTCCATCAGTTCTACTTTCTTTCCACCTTGGAACTGGACAGCCAGTTTTGGGTAGGGCTGCAGAAATAGAGACCTGTTGAAGATGAATTGTATTCCTCAGTGGTCTCATAGAATTGACATATAGAACTGGCATTGTTTCCCCAGGTTGGCTATATTTTTTTCTTTCTTGTTTTCTGTATTGCTATTAAACCTGTAGCTTCTGATTATCAGTTCTTATTGGGCTATACAGCTGTGATGGGGACATGCAGTCTTTTGGACATGCTCTGAATTTTGAATTAATGTTGGTTGTAGTTTGAAATGTGAAGTTGTTTGATGGATGATTTGTTAAGCTTCACAATTTCTAAGGGGAGTGAGTGCAAAAGCTTGAGTATAGTTTTTTCCTTTGTAGTTTGATTCTAAGAGTAATGCTATCAGCAGAGAGAAATTTTTGCTATTTTGATACTATTCTGCCGAGTAGTTTTTAGACATATTTTTAACCATATTGGAAAGGTTGATTCCCTTCACTTTTTGTTAATCTTTGTTTTTCATGTATTTCCTTTTCTACTTAGGAATTAACCGCCACCATGTCAAGCAAAAGGGCAAAGACCAAGACCACGAAGAAGCGCCCCCAGCGCGCAACATCCAATGTGTTTGCCATGTTTGACCAGTCACAGATTCAGGAGTTCAAAGAGGCCTTCAACATGATTGATCAGAACAGGGATGGCTTCATCGACAAGGAAGATTTGCATGATATGCTTGCCTCCCTGGGTAATAACCAGTTTTAATATTGCGATTGGGTAAAATTTTTTAACTCCTTTTATGTTTACTTCTCTGTGAAGCCAATCTTAATTGTGTTATAGTTTACTAAGATTTAAAGTGTGGAGCAGTGTTTTCTCTTGATTACAAAAGCAGTATTATTCCTCCTGACATTCCAATGGAATCATACAGTGTTTATTATGATGAATAGTTGATACATTTTGTGGTATAATTAAAATTATGATCTTTTTTGTTTAGGGAAAAATCCAACAGATGAGTATCTGGATGCCATGATGAATGAGGCTCCAGGTCCCATAAATTTCACCATGTTCCTCACGATGTTTGGTGAGAAGTTAAATGGCACAGATCCAGAAGATGTCATCAGAAATGCTTTTGCTTGCTTTGATGAAGAAGCAACTGGTAAGTCAGAGGTAATCTTTAATTACCAAGTGATTTATTTTTAGTTATGATAACTAACATATGTAACAACATGAACTACTATGACAGTACTCTCAGGTTTGTATACTTACTGGGTTCTTTGTAGGGAGAGTGGTGGGAAGCGTCTGTTGTGGAATGTTGAATCACTCAGTTCTCTATGTTGGCTCATAAATATTTAATTTATAATTTAATAGTTATATTTGAAACTTCTTTAGGAAACTTAAGTTCTTTCTTTATGAGAATAGCTCCAAAAGGGTTAGGATCTCAGTAAATATATGCTGAATGAATAACTTATCAGAGCAGTCTGTACATACAAGTTGCTATAGGCCATGACACCAATATAGTCCTGAGTTTCTTAGGTACTTCTCACCTCCGATTATTTAAATCTTATAACTAGCCTTTTGCTCTGAAATCAGACTCCGTCATAAATATTCCTATTCTATATTAATACCTGTGTAATTTCAGGTTTGACTTACCTTCTGAGAGAAAACATAGGGGAGTAACTCATGATGAATTTTAGAGAAGGAATCCATATCTGCAGTTATATACTACTTGGACTAGTTAAACGAGTTCAGACATATTAATGGAACAGTTTTCCCACTCTGATTTTCAAGGTTCCCCATTATAAGGCCTCATTTCATCTCTTCAGGTATACCACTTTCAGCTCTTGTATCATCCCCCTAATCTCCTTTCAAGCTCCAAGCTTCCAAACATAGATGTGTTCACTTACCTACACAATTGCTGCCTTCTTGCCTTCCTCATCATACCACCTTTTTCGTCCTTTTAAAATGGATGTTTAAAAAGTTGTTTCGGGCAGGGATAGGGCAGGCAGAGGAGACTGAACTTTTTTCTGAAGACATTTTTGTATTGGTTCAATTTTTACTGTGAGCAGGTGACCTATTTTAGATATGTACTTATTTCTAATCTTCATGATCTCCCCATTTCTGGGGTAATGACTGGTGTCTTCCACAGAATTACATTACCATCTTTGTAACCCCCTCCAGTATGTACCAGACTGCCTTGCCACAAAGTCCATGATTATTTTATGTGATAGTTGAATGACTTGACTGGAGAAAAGGTTTTAAATTTACAAGCTAAAAGCCTAATATTCAGGGAACATTTTTATTTTATCTAAGATTTAATTAACAGAAACTTATAAATCTATAGTAGAGTTTCTTTTGTGAGGTGACCTTATACTCTAAATTTATTTTATAGGAAATATATTATCAGTGTTTTAGCTTTACTACATACAAGAAATTTGTCAGATTTTTCTTTTTTCACTTCATGAATTTTAAAATCTCTGCTTGGATTCTTATCACCTTTGGTTTAGTACACTAGTGTTTCTAAATCACTATTTCACATATGAATTACTTGGGAGCCTTTTAAAAATATCAGTGCCAGATAATAAATCTGTAGTGTTATCTGGGCTTTGTTTATTTTAAGCTCTCTGGGTCATTCTGATGTGCAGTCATGTTTTGTAAGAATCCTGGCTTCACAAATACAGAGTAAAAAACACTTTTCAGCTCACCATGACTCTACTTCTCTGATGCCTAACCCAGTGTCTGTGACACAGTTAATACTCAGATATTTACACAATATTTTTGCATGTCTTAGTCCTGGCCACATTTGTTATTAAATCTAAACTAGATTTGTTTAAAAAAAATTTTAATCTCATTTTACATATATATAAGTCAAATAAAGTAAAACGCCTGAAATAACACAGCTTGTTAAAACCTCGGGACTATAGTATTCTTTCCACTGAAGTGCTTTATATATATATTATATATATTATATATAATATATATAATGTGTGTATATATATATATATATATATATATATATGATGTGGTATTGATTTGTGTTATTTGTAATAAAGTGACCATTCATGTTACTTTAAGTAACCATGAAGCTTAGTTTCCTTAATCAGACTTTATTGCTTTGTTCAGGCATTGGTTAAACCCCTATTATCAAGAGATAGGGTGTTGGGTGTGGAGGGAGGTTGATACAGCAGAGCAGGTTAATGCTTCTAAATAGCTGGGCATTATCTAGGTAACTGCTGACTTAAAGCAAGTGGAGACCTCATATTTCATATATTTGCATGTTATAGTTCTTAACATACAAAATGTGCAGTTTAGTATAGATGTTCCTTGTAATGAATCCTCAGAGAAGTATGCATTCTGTCCCTGTTCTTTGTTCTTTAGGCACCATCCAGGAAGATTATCTGCGAGAGTTGCTGACAACCATGGGAGATCGGTTTACAGATGAGGAAGTGGATGAGCTGTACAGAGAAGCACCTATTGACAAGAAGGGAAATTTCAATTACATTGAGTTCACGCGCATCCTTAAACATGGAGCAAAAGACAAAGATGACTGAAAAGAACTTCAAATTCCAGCCAATCGTTCCTTGTTGCCACTTTGGGTATTTCTGAGACTTTCTCTTAGAGCCTATTGCATGCCCTTAGCTTTACAGCTTTTGCCTCTCTTGTTGTATTTATTCTCAGTCATTTGGGGCACATGCATCTCTATAATCAGACTGGAAATGGGACTTTTTGTCATTTTCAGAATAGAAAATAGGGTAACTTAACTTACCAACCCTCTCCCCCCAAAATAACTGCAGTCTACACAGAGTCAATATATTTTTTTCAGAGAAAGTTATTCACTCAATTTTTTCTGAACCTTAATTAAACTTTATTATAAAAACTTACTTGTTTAAAACTTCTTTATTGAAACTACTTTTGTTAGCTTTAGTTGTATCTTTCAGAGAAAGATAAATGATGAAGATGTTAAGACCCATCCCTTTCTTCTTCCAGTTTTCCTAACAGTCCCGTCTCTACTATTAATTTGTTCCCCTCTCAAAGAAATTCAGATTTAACTGACTTAGTTGACCTTCTTGCACTGTCTTCGAATTTAAAAAATAATTGCCTGTAGAATTTGCATGTATATGACAACTTTGGTAGCTTTAAATCCCTGAGTTTAATATACTTGCCAACATCCCTTCTGTTTTAAGCTATTATCTTTAAAATTCATGTCATTTAAAATTAGACCAGGCCACTGATTATAATTTGAATTTGTCCTCATTTTAAAAGCAATTTTAGTCCCAAAGTTTCTTTGGGATGCTCCTATCAAAAAAAAATGTTTTTATTATATTTCAAATTGTTAAAAATATAAGTGTTTTTAATTTAAATAGTTTCTCTTTAACACAGCATCCCTATTGAAATACCATACTTGTTTATGTGGAGATTCACCAGGAGTCTGTGTATGAATTTGGGACATTCCTGACCTGCCCACAATCAAAACAGCTGAAGCTACATGCCTGGGAAAGTGAGATCATTATTTCAGTCCTAAAAATAACTTCTGCTATTTGCAGAAATGCAGGACTGTTTCAGGGTTAATCAGCAAGTGATAGTTTCATTCACTTCGGGTTTCAAAAGTATCTCTCAAAGAATCTTGAGTTTGAAAAAAAGATCCTGAATCATTGGGGAAAAATGTTGGTTGAAAAGAGTTGACAATTACCCCAGGAATATGTGTCACTGACAATTACTCCAATAACTTTTTTAAGTTTATGCTACTATTAACAAGACCATCCTTGCACAAAACCATTACCTCATTCCATAAACAATTACTGAATGCCTTCAGGACAGCACTGCACTCAGTAGGATAGGCAAGCTGGATCCTTTAACCTGGTGAGGCCAGATTTATAGAACAGGAATAGAACGACTATTCACAAGACTGGTCATGCCGTCTTCAATCTTAGCACCTCAATCTTTGCCTTTTACATGTTTCTGAATTTCATTCAATGGTTTCAGGAAATAACTTTTTCCAGGCTATAGTCATGATGCTAAAATCTTATTTATTGAATTGAAAGCCTCTTTCAACTCAGAAAAGGTCTGCTTTGTTGACAAATTTCCAGTGAAGTTACATTTCTACACTACAGAAAAATTCTCATTTGCTGAAATTTTCTCTTGGGGTATCCCTATTTCCATTTTAGATAACTTACTCAAAGAACTATCTGCATTTAGGAACAGTGAAAATAGTCTTCCCTGAATGAAATCATTCTAATTTAGTTATAGTGTTTTTCCTTTTTTCCTTTTTCTAAAGGAAAGGTACAGGCAGGAATGAAGGAGAGCAGAGAGGAGGAAGAAGCATCCCTATTTTATTTTTATTTAGTTGTTCACACTGGTTTAGACCCAGACCTAGGGACTCAAACCCCAGGAGTATGTGGCCTGCTCCTTTTGTGGCCTGTTCCTTTTGCTGCTCCACCAGGGTGCTTGGGTTTTTTTTTCCCAAAGATCAGTACTACCTAGTAGAATTTTCTGTGATGGAAATGCTTTGTGCTGTCCATTAAGAACATTAGCTGCATGTGGCTGAGTATTTAAAATGCACTGTAACTAAGGAACTGAATTTTGACCACCTGTAGTTAATGAGTTAAGTTGGAACTTAAATAGGGAAATCAAAGTACATTCAGGGTGACTTAACTATTATTTTAACTAAGGTGGCCAGGGTGAGGGTTTATGGAAGAACTCTGAAAAAGCCTTGAGCAAGCCAGAACTTATGATGGGTGGGGAAAAAATGATTTTAACTATAGACCAAGGGCAGATACAGGTAAAGGGAAGATTATTTTAGAACAGGTGTGATTTTCTCAGCAATCGCTGTTCAAACTCAGTTGTTGAAAAAGTGCATGCAGTTGTTCAGTTATGATTTGGTCCGTGGGCAGTTCTACTCTGATGCGAATCACCTGATACTTACAAATTACAGCCCACACTGTCTACCTCCTGAATCTGTGTATCTGTGGTTAGGACTTAACCATTTATCAAATCTTCCAGGGTTTTCTTAGTTCTAAGAACTATAGAGTGCTGAAAATATCATGGGTTCTTATCATCTAGGAATTTTGTTCAAAAATTTCTAGAATGTAAAAAATTTTATTCATCTCCAAAGCATGTTCAGGCAATCAGTCACAAGAGCTCAATAAAGGTTTGCTGTTATTTAGCCTCCATTATCCAGCAAAAGTGCTTGTTGTTTTCTAAGCTCTCTCATAGTGTTATATTATTCCAAGGCGAGGGAGCTGAAGGTTAGGTTATAGTCATAAATAATGTATAGAACAAAACTGTCAAATAATTTCTTGGTTTACTTTAACTAAAGAGCATTACGTAATGTGTGCTCTTGTGTGCATGTGTGTGGAATTGTCATCTTAATGATCCAAAAGGAAGCAAATAACTTGAATAAAACTTTCTTGTGGTTGCAAGGGGAATAAAACAGTCATAAGCTGACCTGGCCTGGTAAGGCTGTAAATCTTACTATCTGAAGGCAAGAAGCGAGAAGTACAGGCAAACGATATAACTGGCGCTGGAGTGCGATTTAGTTTTCCAGTAGGCAGGAATCCGCCCGGGCACAGCCCTCTTACCTTCCGCAGTATTAAGAGGGACGGACCCTTAAAAATGACTTACTTGTATCGGAAGTTCAAATTTAACTACGCCAGCTATACTTTCACTGGTGAACTGGCAGCCCTGAAGGGGCCGCTAGCGGTAGCGGAAGACCCCGAACCTCGGCGGCCAGGCCCCAACCCACCCCGAACCGCCCCGGCCCCCGGGGCCAAATTCCAGGCCCCGCCCCTCCCGCCTCCCGGAATGCGGAAGGGCTGAGCCACTGCGCCGCGGCGGGCGGGGGGAGCAGGGCTAGGCCGGCCGCGGGAGCGCGCGCCGCCATAGACCGCACCAGTTGAGGGTGACAACCAAAATCGAGCCTACGTCCGTGGGCCCCAGCATGGCAACTCCCCGAGCATAGCGGGCCTTGCTCCCTCCCGAGCGAGAACACTGGCTGTAACCCCCTCCCCGGCCCGAGTTGGAACCTGCCGCGCATAGCCGTGCGCCTTCCGGTCGCTTCTGGAGGCAGGAAGTGCCGCACTCTACCTCTGTCGCGCCTCAAGCCAGCGCTCGTCACCGTTCTAGTCTGTGCTGTCCGGGTTCTGGTATCTGACAGCGGTGAGTGGCGCTACAGCGGTGAGTGGCGCTGGCCTCGCACGCGGTACCCCTTGGCGCATCCCTCCCCTCCCGCCTCGCACCGGAGGCTAGACCCGGCCTCAGATGGCCAGGGCAGGGACGACCGGGGCCTGCGGACCGGCCAAGTTGGGCGAGGGGAGCCGGCGAGGAGGCCCTGGCCACGCCCTGGCCGTCCAGGGACTGGGAAGCTCCTGGGCGGATGGGGCCGGCCTGGGAGACGCCCAGCTGGAAGAGGTGCCCGCTCCCCTGCTGCGCGTCGGCTGGCCTTGCGTCACCTGATTGACTGCGCATACCTGGTGCCCCGAACCGCCCAGCGCCAGTTAGCAGGGCCTACCCTTAAGGGCCCCGGCGGTCGAGGAGGGTTTTGCGCACCTTCACGGTGCCCGGCGTTGCGCTAGGTATTTTCCGGGTGCAGGAGTCCACTGGTGCATGGGTCTTGTCTTAGATGGAGTGTCCAGGGAAAATTAGAAAACTGATAGCGGAGTGCATAGTTGGCTAAAATTTAGAGATCGCTATAGAAGTTGTCGTTCTCCCCATATTTTGTATCTTGTGAAGGTTGTAGTTCATTTGTGTTGATTGAAGAAAAGAGCAAATAGCAAATTAAGAAAGGCTTCCCGAAAAAGACATTGTGACCTCATTGTTGGTCTTGGATTCATCCCTGGGAGGGGTGCTTAATATTTTAGTCCGTGTCAGTAGTAGGAGGTAGCAGGACAAAAAAAGGGTAAATGGATCCTGTGAAAAGAAGTCTGGGAAGACCAGCCTTCTGAATGGAACAGAACTAAAAGGAGTAATAGTTGGAAGAAAGGGTAGGTAGGTAAATAAATGGGGCCTTTTCCTGGGAACTAGAAAACGACGAGAAATAAGATTATGTAACAGGCGTTAGCGAATCATTTTAGATTTTTTACCGAGGGCGTAATAGTAAGAAAGATATGTTCAGAGGATTTAGTTTGGCTACCATTGTTTGAGATGGATTTGGATTGCTCCTTTGATTAGAGGAATTATAGTATTTTAGAATTAAAAATAGCCTTATGGATTATCTTGTGAAGCTTTTCATTGTATAATTGCAGAAACTGAAACCCTGAGATGTGAGATAATTTGCTCAAGGTCACATGAAAGATTCACACAGTGCCATCTGTTTTCTCTGTAAGCATTAGGTGGACTTTCCTGGGCATTATAACTGAATGCACAACGTTTTGTTCAAGCTCTACTGAATGAAACAACTGTGAAGCCTGATTCAATATTCATTTATGCTTACATGAGACTGAGCTTGGACAAAATGAACTGCCATTCTGAAGGACAGATCCCCAGGTCAGGGTTGTTGGAGTTCAGAAGATAGGAAGACTGAGATCCCCTAAATGGGGCTGCTTGTTTCTCTCCCAAGATTCAGAATCCTCCCAAGGATGATATT
The DNA here is from genome assembly GCA_004363575.1 of Solenodon paradoxus. Taxonomy (NCBI): domain Eukaryota; kingdom Metazoa; phylum Chordata; class Mammalia; order Eulipotyphla; family Solenodontidae; genus Solenodon; species Solenodon paradoxus. Next base: position 309,239 of record RJWH01001122.1, read on the forward strand.
CATTTGAGCAACTTTGATTGGGATCTTCCTTCCTTGTTCCCCACTGTAGATTTGTTGTAGTGTTGCTTGCTGCCCCCAATGAGCTGTCTGTATTTCGTAGTGGAGAATTTCAGGTGTCTATATGCAGAATATTGGGGATTAGAGGTACAAGCTAGATTTCCTCAGTGAAGACACTGGATTTAAGCTCTTCCATTTTTTAGCAGTGTGACTGCAGGCAAATTATTTTCTTTGCCCTGTTTTTCTCATCTGAGAAATGTGGATAACCATACCTGTATCATAAATTGTTGTGATGTTAATACATGTCGAATGTTTAGACTAGTGCCTAGCACAGATTGAGCACTCAGTTATTGGCTTTTATTAGTAATGTTCCTTCCAAGTGTGGAACAAAGAGTAGCTGGTAAGTTGTGTTAGGGACCAGTTGGGAAGAGTCCAGTGGACTTTATGAAGAACCATAGGTAGCGTAGAGAAGAGCCATAGAGAGTCAGATCCTGGATCTGCCTTATGTAAATATATGTATAGTTAATTCTGCTTGTGATAGGAAGAGTATATATGTATTTACTAAGCACCTGCCATGTGTAAAACATTCTAGTAGACCCTACAATCCAATGTAGAAAGGCTAAAGGCATGAAAATGTGTGTATATGTAAATGGCATGGCAATGGAATAGTATTCAATAGTAAAGAGTGAACCACAATTTGTCAAATAGTTGAATCTCAAAAACATTAAATGAAAGAAGTCAGGCACATAGATTGCATACTTACACACTATAAGAAGCTCAGAAACAGAAAACTAATTTCTGATGATATAAGTTCAAGACAAGGGAAAGGATGGTTGATTTGGAAGAATCTTTCTGGTGTGATATTAACATCTATAACTTGTTTGGGATGGTGGTTACATGGATATACATATTTAGAAAAACTCATTTTTAATATTTGCATGTTTCCCATGTTTAAATTTCACTGCACTAAAACAAAATGATATAGGCATTCAGAGGATGGAAGCTTTACTGCCAAATGGGATGATCATAAATCACATATTAAAGAAGTGATAGCATTATGATATAGATATGGTAAATATTAAAATATATATATTATGGGGAAAGTTTTTTCCATTAGAGAAAAGCTGTTAATTTTGTCTCTATAAAGGAGTAATAGATGTAATAATTTATGAAACTGATTACATATTTGCCTAAATATGCAGCATAAAGTCAGTGATAGGTCATTAAGTATACGAGGTTAATTTTGTGAAGTATTTTAGCTTGATTATATACTAAATTCTCTTCATAATTGCTGTTTTCAGACTTTGCTCACATTATCAGTCATTTGATCTTCCCAATTAGTACAAACATTAGTCTTGCCTACTATAATGACCATGCAAATCCATGAGAAACCTTTAAAGATTTAACTAGACCTTTTGAAGATGAGACCTGAATCAGAAATGACCTTAAGTTTTAGCCCAAGAACTACTCTTGCTTTTGTTGTATACTGTCATTCTGTGTCTGTCTCTGTGCCTCTGCTCACAGATCTAGCCTTGTTAAAGAGACACCCCCCCCCCGCCCCCAAGCATTCTACCCCTAGCAGCATCTGCTACAATTCTACTGTAGTTCATGTAAACATGAACTCTTTATTATTCCTTTTGCTCACAAAACCAGCTCCTTTTCCCTTCCCAGTTATCTCATTTTTGCATGATAACTTTATGCTACCAGTTTTTCAACCGGTACCTAAGAAAGCCCAGTCATCAAGGACAGAACTTTGAAGAAAACTCCAAATAGAAAGCTAGAAGAGCTTGCAAATCAGCATTAGAATCAGAAGAATAAGATAATGGTGGTGGAAATAAGGAATAGAAAATTTCCTATCTGGTATAAAACTTGACTGTGGTCTCTTCAAGCTTTTTAAAATTCTGTGACTATAATTCTGAAATAAAGGTATTGCCCTAATAAGTGGCTGAGAAAATACTGTGACTTTATTAGCTTTTCATATAGCAAATTACCCCAAAGCTTAGCACCTTAAAAAAATAAACAGTTTTAGAGGGTACTGGGTGTATAGCTGGGTGGTTCTGGCTCAAAGTCCCTCATGAAGTTGTAATTCCGATGTCAGCTGGGTTTGCAATCATTTGAAAGATCAGCCTCCAAGATGGCTGCCTCATTTGCCTGGCAAGTTGGTGCTGGCTTTTGGCAGGAGTCCTCAGTTCCCTGCCACATGGACTCTATGGGGCTGTGTAGTGCCTCATGCCCTTGTACTGGCTTGTCCCAGACTGAGTGGTCAAATTGAGTAGGGCAGAAGTTGAAATGTTTATTATGACAAGATGAATGCTCATGTGCCTCCTTCGGGATAAGTAATCACCAGACTTTCCCACAGGCAGCGCATTCATAGCGTCTCTCTCTCGAGTGTATAATTTGCTGTGCGCAGTTAGGTTTTAGCTCATACTGAAGGCTTTCTCACATGGATCACACCCACATGGTTTCTCTCCAGTGTGAGAATTCATTTGTCTTAAAGATGGACTGGCTTCTGAATGCTTTCTTCCACTGTCTACATTCGACAGGTTTCTTTACAATATGAAAGGATTTTTCACATTCTTTGCATTCGTATGTTTTCTCTATCATGTGGTTCTTCTTGTGCAAATTTAAGAATTCCATCGGAAGGCTTTTCCACACTGCATGCACTCATAGGGCTTCTCTCCGTTGTGATTCCTGACATGTTCTTTGAGGCGCGAGGGTGCTGGAAAGCTTTTTTCGCAGTATCTTAATAGTTTTAAAGGATAGCCAAATATCCCACCACAAATTAGACTACTCTGGCATAGGATTATTTTGAGCGGAAGACAATTGAGAAGATACAGACTCAAGAAAAGCACTCTATTCTCCCTCTGTTTGCCTGGAAGCTGCACATAAATTTACAAAGATATCCTTCCTCCCCTCTACCAAGAAGAACAAAGGTTACCCTCTGGAAACAACTTCAAACGCTTACCAATACAGAAAGCCCTGACTTAAATCTATGTAACAAGCCTTACCCTTACTTACTGTTCTTTTCCTGTTATCCTCCCATGAGTAGTCTCTCCCCCTCACACACCTTTCTTAGTTTATCATCAGCTAAAGATGACATTTAAGCTGACATTCTAAGCCACCACTTAAGGTTACTCATTTTCCTCTGAGTATCTCCTATTTATACATGAGGTATATACATGTTAACTTCTGTTCTCTTGTTAATCTTGTTTTAATTACAGAGCTGTCAGCCAAGACTCAGAAAATCATAAGGAAAAACATTTTTTTCTCAGAGTTTCACTGATCAGTCCTTTCACTGCTGGAGGGTGCTATGTAAGAGTAGGAGAAATGCTGAGGGTCATCTTGGGAGCCTGGATACCACCATGACCAAGGAGCAAGCTCAGATGCTCTCAGGGCCTCAGCTGTAACACACACAGTTAACAGTCGTGACAGGAAGAAGTAGGAAGTAGTGGGGATTGCTCACTGAATGCTCATTATTTACAAAAATTTAGAAATGCTGGTCAAGTGATTCTTTATATAGTTTTTCAAGATATCTGATTTAAGTTTTTATTAAAATAATGAGCTTTTTTAAAATGTTGAAAACGAATTCAGTTTTGTGGGTCTGTATATTGTTTAGTATCTGTCAGTTTGTGATTTCTGAACTACTTAATTACTGTTGTATAGTTGAGGTAAATGAGGTCCAGGGAAACTAAAGTGACCAAAAGCCATACAACTTGTTAACAACAGAACTGAATTGGAATCCAGGTCTCCACCATTTCCACTAGCCCGTAGTGACCAACACTGAAAAACTAAAGGAATTCAAATGCATGGAAAGCTGTTGCCTTCTAAGTGATTAACGAAGTAGTTCTCAACCTTCACTGCATGGGCATCACTTGATCACTTTTAAAATGCTGATTCCTAGAGCCCACCCATAGACATTCAGTTTCAGTTAGACTGAACTAGGATCCTACACATCATTTTTTAAACTTCCAAGATGATTCTAATGTGCAGCCAAAATTGAAACCATAAGGTTAGCTGCTGTTACAGCCACAGTTACTTGCCATATGGTAGCAATTTACTGATTTTAGATGCTTAAAGGAAAGAGTCAAAAGAATGTCAAGGAGTCATGGTTAGCTGACAGAATATGCTCTATGAGCATCTTTCCCAGTTTCCAATGAAGCCATATAGACTAAATGAAGTTGCAGATAATTTCTGTTTATTAATGGTTAGGGGACCCATGTTTTGTATATGAGTGTTGAAGGTGATTTTGCAGACAATAAGTGTAGGTTAAATATTAATAATTTGACAGTTCTGGGTAATGATGTCAAGCCTTTACCTCTCATGTCAAACTAAGATCATGACTGATAGGAAATATTGTTACTCAATTAACTGCAAACCAGGACTGTTACATTGCATAATCCAGGAGGTGTCATCCTTTTTTTTTTTTTTTTTTTTGTCCCATTCCATTTTGCAGTTCTGTTCTGCATATTGATTCCCCTAGTATAGTCTGAATTTTGTTGAAAACTCGGTTTGTCAAAGATTTGAATTTAGAGGAGTAGGTGCTCAGCAATCAGTGTTGGATTATTTTGATGTTATTGAAAGTTAAACAAAATTAATTTATGGTAAAATAAAAATATTTAGAACGACATTAGAAACTTTATAGGTAGAAATAACATTTAGCAATTGGGATTTGATTCCTGTGCTAATAGGTAACCTTAGGCAAGTTATTTAATATCTCTGATCTTCAGTTTCTTCATTCATAAAGCAGGCATGTTACATTTAGTACATACATTGTGCCTAGCACATGAGTCATTCAGAAAATGATGTTAACCATAACTTGGGTAGACTTAATTCTCTTTCTGGTCCTTGAGGTGGAGAAGTGGGTTAATGTACTTGGGCTGGAAAAATAGGAAGAAAGAAGATACACAGGATAAGAAACTGCATAGTGCCTTGGGGACGTACAAGCAAGCAGTTTGGTGTTGTTGAAGGAAAAGTACAAAGTCAGAAAGGCTGAAGATGAGACTGGAAAGGTTATTCTAGAGTAGGGAGAGAAAGACTTATGTTCCATGCTAAAGAATTTGTACTGTGTCCTATAGGCAGTGGAAAGAGCTGAAGGATTTTCAAAAAGAATGATAAGTCATAATCATGTTTTAGACACCTCTGGTAGGAGTAGAAAGGGTAGTTTAGAGGTAACCAAGAAGCAAGGAGATTGATCAGTTGACTATAGAAATACTAAGTACAAAGAGATGATGAATTCCCAGGTTAGGGTGGTGGCAGAGGAATGAGGAAATGAGCAAATCTGAGAACTATTTAAAAGGCAGGGCTTGATTCATCAGGGAGAGGATTGAGCTAAGGATGACTCCAGAGGTTTCTGGTTTGTTGAGTGGGTAGATGGTGGTGCCAGTAACTGAGAGAAAATAAAACTATGAGAAAGTTTATGAGGCCAAAGATAATTCAGTTTTCAACACATTCATTATGTGTCTGTGGATATCTATCTGGGTGCTTTTCACAAGTTAATGAAAATTTGATCCTAAAGCTGAAGGGAAAGGTCAGACCCAGAGATACAGACTTGGAAGTCATAGATAAGCAGTGAGAGTCGATGAGATCATCCAAGGAAAGCAAAGAAAAAAAATAATTTTTAGGCTAACATGGACTGGACATTTAAATCAATGGAGGAGACAGAAAGCTAACAAAATAGAGGAGGACCAGTCATAGAAATAAAATGAGAGAATGTTGGTATTATCAAATCGAATATAGCATTTCGCATAAACTACTCTTTCCAATATAATGTTTAGGAAATTCCCTCATTAGATTGTAAGATTTTCAAGGTTGGGAACCTTGTGCTTTCATTCCATTGAAACAGTTCATTTCTCCTATTACTGCTTACTAAGACCAAGAATTATTGAACATCTTAAAGAAAAGTCCAACAGTGTAGTCCAAGAAGATTTAGACTGGATTTGGCAGTTCGAAAGCCAGTGCAATAGAGAAAAGAAAGCCAGATTATGGTGGGTTGAGGAGTGAGTGGGAAGTGAGAAAAGGGAGAGAGCCAAGATACTTATCTCAGAAGGTAAGGGAGAAGCAAGATGGTAGTTTCTTTTAGGGCAGGAGTTCTCTTCAGTTTGTTTTGATACAACATTGCTTCACTATTCAGCTTTTTATAATATGTGTGTGTAGTTTTTATTGGTACTATATACATATATAAATGTGCAGTTTTTAAATGAAGTACAAAGGGGAAAAAAGGAATTATAGTGTTATTACATTGAGCCTGATTCTGCTCTGTAACATATTTTGATTAGGACCAGTTAGTGAACTGCTCTTGTTTTCACCAAACTTCCTTCCTTGTTTCTTTTACTTAAAGTTTCAGACTTGTCTCACCATCTGATGACTTTTATAGCCTATCTCCCCAATTTCTCACATGAGCATATCCTCTAACAAATTGTTCCATTTCTGATCCCATCTTGTCATTGGCTTCTTGGAGAACTCACAAATAAGCTTCAAAAATATTTAAATACAGTGTAATTTTGGATTGGGGGCTAAGGTTAGCGTGCTATAATTGATCACTTTTTAAAAATAAAGATTTGTTCTTTGGAAAGTTTTTCTAAGCGACTGTCGTAAATATAATGTGCTAATACTGAGAGGTAGAACAAATTCTTTCCTTCAGACTTACTGTCTTTCATACCTATTATAGCTTGAAGAAATAAAATCTCAGAATTTTCAGCCTGAGAAAGAATGTTTATCCAACAGTTCTGGAATGTAATAAGAATGAAAGCATAGTTAGTTTGCTGGTGAACCATATTATGTCTCATTTAATCTTCAGTTCTAGCTAAGGTCAGATAACAAGCTTAAGTTATAGGAAGGAGAAGAAAATTAACATTCAGGACAAATATGTGGGAAGGGGAAGGAGTAAGAGTGTTAAGGCTATACTCAAAGTATACCACAAAGCCAAGTTTTAAAACATGCTGTGGGCTTTTTTTTTTAGGTTGAAGAAACAGAAATAGGCAATGTAGATTACAAGTCTTAAGACTAGAAGTCCTAGAGAAGTAGGTCCAAAATCCCTTTACTCAGCCACTTCCACACAGCTATCTGCTTTCACAGTATGGCTACAGAATTAGAGAGAGACCCTAAGACTACCCTCATTTCTGATAGCAGTTGCAAATTTAGGTCCCCAGGAGGATTCTTGGTTTCAATAGTTTACCAAGATTCATAACTCACAGAAAGCTGTTACACCTATAGTTCAGTGAAAAGATTCAGATTAAAATCAACCAAGGAAAGAGGTGTGTGTCAGAGTCCAAAAGGGTTCCAAAAGCAGAACTCTAGTTGTCTTCTCTTAGGGAAGTATAGTATTGACATCTCCTGGCAGCAAGGTGTGATCATACTCATGGGAAATTTACTCAATTCTTGATACCCACAGTTTTCGTTGGAGACTCTGTTTTAAAGATACTGTCAACTGTACCATAGCTGACCTCAATCTCCAGATCCTCTAGCAGTCAAACTGACAACATGTTTCTGAGGTTATATGTAAGCTAGTAATGATAGCATTGAGATTTAAATTCAGGACTTTCTAACTTCAAAGCTGATAGTATTTTTTGTTTTGTATTTAAATTATTTTAAACTGCAAAAAAAGAAAAAGGAATGAAATGTATCCATTCCATTTGACCTTTAAATTACTGGTGACTTAATAGAGTATGGGAGGCTCCCACCAAAACCATATTACAAAGATTTGAGTGATTGGAAAGATGAGAAAATGGAGACACTTGAGTATTACAGAACTATTCTAAAAGTTTTGTCAAGTGAAAATACTACGAAAAGAGGATGTTTTTAAAAGGGAGGTAAGATTAGAGAGATTTTGATGTTTATTGTTGTTTTTAAAGATGAAAGCCTTACAAACTATATACTATACACTGACTTTACTAGTTTTTGCATGTGTTACTTCACTTAATTTTCACTTGTATTGAAGTAGATGATTTGTGTTTTGCTGGTGAAAAAACTGAGGCTCAGAGAGGTTATACAATATGGCAGTAAAATAGAGATTAAAAAAGTACTTATGTGAGGGTTAATTCCCACTTAATGAAAAGTTCTCATGAAATTAGGGTTGGGGGAAGCCACATCAGTAATTTTCTGTTGTTTCTTCATTTTTTCAACTGCTCTTTTTCTAGCCTTTTAGTTGTCACATTGAAAATAAAATTTAAATATGTATTCCCACTCAAATGAAGCAATAATTCTACATTACGATATTTTTATTTACTAAGTTTAGGTGTTATGAATTCTTTTTTTTTTGCTTTATGTTTTATGTATTCTTTTTGGCTTCGTGTTCTTTACTTTTAATTTTAGAATTAAACGGCCACCATGTCGAGCAAAAAAGCAAAGACCAAGACCACGAAGAAGCGCCCCCAGCGCGCAACATCCAATGTGTTTGCCATGTTTGACCAGTCACAGATTCAGGAGTTCAAAGAGGCCTTCAACATGATTGATCAGAACAGGGATGGCTTCATCGATAAGGAAGATTTGCATGATATGCTTGCGTCTCTAGGTGAACCTTTATTTTCTGTATATACCTACCTCCCCAAAATATTAATTCAGTGCTTTATGAATCATTTTTTGTACAATGTGCAAATGTTCTTTTAGTCTGAAAGGTGTCTGGGTGGAGGCATGTGTTAGAACTAGACCAGTTATAAAAAGATAAGCTTGCAAAGGTTAGGATCTGCCAAGTGTGTCGCCAGGCAGGTTTTGAGACCTGTTAGCTAAATACGGCTCTACTAGGTGAAAAGCCCGAGAATGACTAGCTTGAAGAATATCAGAATTTCAAAGAAAAAGCATACCTACTATAGTATAGTTAATAATAAAGATTGAAAACTCAGTTATCAACAAGAGGCAACAGTAGTAAGTGATGATCGTCTCTGGGGAAAAGGGAGTGCCAGGAAGGGGACAATATTTGTTAAAATTTTAAATTCACAGTATTTTTTATAATTAAAGAAAATACAAAGCTATAAGATTTAAAGCAAATGTAAAGTAAAGATGGCAAATTATGGTAAAGATGGATCTACCATTTGATCCAGCTTTCCCACTCCTGGGCATATACACACTCCTGTGTTCATAGCAGCACAGTTCACAATAGCCAAGACATGGAAGCAACCTAAATGCTCATCAACAGATGACTGGATAAAAAAGCTGTGGTGTGTATATAGATATATATAGATATATAGATATATTTATATATGGTGCATGTACACACACATACTCAATGGAATATGCTGCTGTTAAGAGAGATGAAATTGTGCCATTTACAACAGTCTGGATGGAACTAGAGGGGATCATGTTAAGTGAAATAAGTCAAAGAGAAAGAGAAATATAGGACGGTGTCACTCATATGTGGAGTATAATGAGATAAAACAAATGAACATACAAATCCCAACATAAAAAACAGGACATAGGACCTGTGATTGAGGGGGTTGCAGGGAGGGAAGACATAAGTCAAAATAACTGGACAAGGAAGGAGGCACAGACCAGGGATGGCCTACAAGTGCACTTTGGATTGTTCTTGCACTTGACTATTAGCTAGAAAGGGTAGTTCAAAGGCCAGAGACCTAGATGTCATACAGCCCATGGCAGAACTATGTTCAACCCATTGTTCCAAATCCTTCATTCATTGTTGCTTTAACCACAACATAAAGGCCTCTCAAATTCCTGCACAAAGAGGAGCCCTTTCTTACTCCCACCATGCCTGACCATTCCAGGGGGATTTCTTCCAACTTCAAGAGAAGAGTAAGGGGAGTTCCTGCACTACTGTACTAGACAAGGGAGACATGTTCTCAGTTGGAACTTAGATTAAGATTTGTCTTTCTAAACAGTACTAAATAAGACTATAATTAGGTGACATCTATAAATAGCATTTGGAGTTGTATTTGGCGACCAAATAGTATATAACACTCAAAATGAGCTCCCAGTTCTAAACCAATCTAATAGTTTTAGCTTAAATGACAAACTTTATTTTTGAGACATACCAACTGGTGAACAATGTACCACAATTGAAATATGAATAAATATTTTAAATAACTAGTTATTAAATTTTTTATGTTATCAGCATTTAAGATGTAATTATCTGGTTATCTCCTGTTGCATGGTTTGTGTTGTTAGTGAAAATAGTGAGGATAAAGTTGCTGAAAGTAGTGATGAGTGAATAATATTCAATTTATATTCCAAATGCATTTTTATAATGAGGCATCATAACAAAATAATTATTTATTGAAAGTAGTTCTTTGTCCTTATGTTTTAAAATGTGAAATTTTACAGGGAAGAATCCAACTGATGCCTACCTTGATGCCATGATGAATGAGGCCCCAGGGCCCATAAATTTCACCATGTTCCTCACGATGTTTGGTGAGAAGTTAAATGGCACAGATCCAGAAGATGTCATCAGAAATGCCTTTGCTTGCTTTGATGAAGAAGCAACTGGTGAGTATTCTTTCTCTATGTTCAGCCTCATTCCACACTGTATGAAACCTTTTTTAGCAAATGAAAAAGAGAATTAAATGTAATTTTTGGGGGAAAAAAAAAAAAAATGACTAAAGAGGCACGCCCTGGTAGAGCCATTAAGTCAGTCGCCTCCGAAAGACTGTAGGCCACATACCCCTGAATTCAAGTCCGAGGTCATGGGGGAAACAACCAGTGTAAACAGCTAAATAAAAATGAGAGACAATATCTTTATAATAGGACACTAAGCCCAAGAATAACTAGGACACAAATATGTAGGTTATAAAGTTACACAGTTTTGTTCTTTGAATTTGGTTCTGAGCTTTCTGAAAGCCACGTGGAAAATTGTCCACTACATAGTATTTTTTAGACACTTTAAAAGCTAATTCTTCAAGAGTCCAAATCTCGCCCAAAAGTATAGTTAACTAACATGAACATATTAATAATCTTAGTATTTGTTTTTTTGCTTTAAAATGTGTAAAACTTGGCTAGTTACTTTTCTTACTCATTTTCTTATTTCCTTCTTCATTAAGCTCTACTCAGTCACCCACCCCACTTCCTCAGATATACATGCACCCTCCTTCCTATCCCCATCTGTACCTGCTCTCACCCTTGCTCATTTGTGCATGTATGTCTCAAAAAGAGATAAACAAATATCTCTGAAATACAAGTGTACTAAATGATTTAACTTAATATTACAAAGAACACTTTTAAAGTAATTGGAAAACAGTAATATAGTTGCATGTTGCCTTAGTCACTCATTTGTTTTGTTCACATAAATGGATATTCTGAAATATTTTGTGAAACTGATCTAGTTTAGAAATGTGCCAGAAAGTATTCTTTACTCCCTACTCTCCACTGCCTTCCAGGCACCATCCAGGAAGATTACCTGCGAGAGCTGCTGACAACCATGGGAGATCGGTTTACAGATGAGGAAGTGGATGAGCTGTACAGAGAAGCACCTATTGACAAGAAGGGAAATTTCAATTACATTGAGTTCACGCGCATCCTTAAACATGGAGCAAAAGACAAAGATGACTGAGAACTATGGCTAAAATTTTCCAGTTCCTATGTCTTATGTTTTAATTTCCGTACACTTCCCCCTACTTTCATAGATCTATTGCATGCAACTTAGTTTCACAGCTTTGCCTTTGTTTTTTCCCTGATGTATTTATTCTAGGACTTTCTGCCACTTAGCACTTGTATAATCAGACTGCAAATGGGATAAGGTTGTAAATTGTCTGGAAAAAGAGATTGCGAATAAAAATCAACAAATGTGAAAGCCCAGGAAAATATATCCGGTATTTCTGGTTTTGCTGGATTTTTATATAATAAAAATGCTATTTTGAAATAAAAATTATGCTGACTCAAATGGAATATAATAGAAAGTTTAAATGAGTGGTAGTTGGCAGTCATTTTCAGATTTTCAACTTCATATCATTTCATGTTAAAATTTTTCACATGGGGGAGAGTAGAACTTTCTAAGTACAAGTAGCATGCAGTGAAAACTGATGATGCATTTCTTTTTTTTTACTCAAGTATGTCAGTTTTTAAACTGTTGAATGTATAGGATGTATCTGAGAAAACATTCATTTTTATTGATCTAAGATTCTAAGAAAAGATAATTCTGAAGAAAACAAAATTATTAAACATCTACTGTGTAAAGCATTAGACATACCCAGTTTTTGTTATTTTTTTTTAAAGGAAAGGTGCAGGCAGGAATGAAGGCAAGTAGGCTGGCAAGCAGGAAGAGAAAGGAGAAAGCATCTTTATTTTATTTTTATTTAGTTGTTCACACTGGTTGTCCCCTTCCTCCCCCCACCTCACCCTCCCTCCAAACCCAGGGTACATGGCTTGCTTCTTTGGAACCAATTGATCTAACTGCTGTTCCACCAGGTCATGCTGCTCATACCCAGTTTGCATTGACTCTTCCCAATAAACTTGTGAGTTGGATTTTTATTAGACCTGTATTTCAATAGTTGTGGGTGGGGGGAAAACCAAGCTCTGAGTAATGAACTGATTAGTCATTACCAGTGAGAGTTGGAATTCTAATCTAGGGCACCTAACTCCAGAGCTTGCAGTACTGGCTATGAATATGCTGCCTATGAAAAGTTCCAAATGTCTTAAAGGTCAAGATATTTCCATTTTATTCTAGCATAATTCTATAATACAAAATATTTTTTGGGGAAATTATTTGAACAGAATTTCAGAATATTCTAAGTGAAAAATAGGAAAAAGTATTAGCAACATTTAAAGTCAATTCATAGGGGTAGGAAAGAACTGAAACAGACAAGACTGCTTTGAGTGCTATGAGCTCCTTTAAAAGGATCAAGGCCAAACAATGTAGGAAAGAAAAATCTAACAAACTGAAAAATCCATTAAAAAGGTTTCTCAATGTTATTTGACATGTATTCCTTCTCTTAAAATTGTCTTGGTATTTTATATGTTTAAAATCAATGCATTTATAAACTTTAATATGTGTGTTTTAGTGGCTTATCTAATAGGCAAATCCTGTTCACTTGCAATCACTTAATTTTTCTGGACTTTTTCATCTTAAAAATAAGTGCAGTTCCACTCACATCTAGTACATCTAGTACAATGCTCACAGCTTTTAAGAGCTTTTACATTATTACCTAATGATCTGCCCAAGAGGTAAGCACCTATCCAAGTTTTCACAATGTAAAGATTCACATCTGACTTCCTTTTCCACCCCGCATGTCAAACCCAGTAGAGAATCACAGTATGTTTAAGGAAAGGGGAAAATAGAATGGGATTATCTTGATCATCATTAAACCAATATTTATCAGTGACCTGTTATGTACCAGGCACTGTTCTAAGTGTTAGGGATAATGGGGTTGGGGGTAGGGGGCAGTACAAACAGGACACTGCTCTTCTGGGGTCCCCATGCAGGATTAATATGCCATCTCAAATAAGTAATAGGCAATGAAGAGCTGAGTAGTGTGGCAGGGGCCTCAGGCAATCTGAGGTCTCAACGACAAAGAAGGTCCCTGTGTGACAGGGTGGGACTTTGCGCTTAAAAGGATGTGTAGCAGAGCACTGAGAGAGCACTTGTGGGAAGGACTCAAGGATCATGTTTACTTTTTAGTCTAAGTGCCAAGTCATGCTTTTGGCTTGGAAGAAATGTGAGCTGTGATTTAAAAAAACTCAGACGTGGTGGTTAGTATGGTGGGCGAGTATAAGGAGCCTTGCGGTTATAAGGTTATTACGATTGTCCAGGCAAAATGATGGCATCTTGGACTGGGTGGCGGAGATGGCTCTAAAATTATCTTGTATGACCTTTTTCCTCCACCCCAGCCTTGCTTTGTTACCATCTCTGGCATTTTAACAGCATTTATACTGTGGCTGTTAATGTCCTCTACTCTGTTTAAAGCCAGATTTGAAAGATTAGGGAAAGGGGAGGAGTTTTCAAGATTAAAAACCATAAAAATCTTAGTGGTTTCTTTATGCTTTATGTTGACCTGACACATCCTCTTCTGTTTCATCTATATTATCTATAAAGAGTGTTGTGGAATCCAGTGCTATAAGGCACCAGGCTAGGACTTTGTTGTTCTCTGGTGTCCAATAAATAAAAAGATGAAAACTTTTTAATAGCTTTTCTTTTTGACAACTATGTAGTAATTATCTAAGTTGACAATTGATTCGTTGGCTATTGTATTTAGGAAGTGAGAGAGAGAGAGTGTGTGTGTGTGTGTGTGCAAACTGTGACCACAGTCAAAGCAAAGTATTTACTAAATGTTAGATCGCTGCCCTTTGAGGTAGGTGTGTTTATTATTTCCGTTCTACGGGCGAAGCACTGATGAGTAATGAAGTAACCTCCCAATGGTACTCAGGAAGTAAGCGGTGGGGCAGTATTTAAGGTTAGTTCTAGACCCTGTTCTCCCAGGAAAATATGTATTATGAATGGCACCATTAGTTTCTTAAGCTTGTAGAGCAATATTTAAAGAATTTTGTTACTGTATTTAATCCTCAAAACTCTATAGTGGATAAGATAGGAATTAGCCAATTTTACAGGTAAGAAAACTGAGTTATAGAAGTTACTTTGCTCAACTTTAAATAACTAGACAGCCAGGCCTAGAATCTAAGATTTTTGAGTAAAATAAAGTGGTTCCCATCTAATCTATAATTTCCTAATAACAGTGTAACCTGACAATTCATTTTCTGATTTACAAATGAATATATATATACAAATCCATTTATAAAAATGAAAGAAATTATACTTCATAAATTTTATCATATTTCCTGATAAAATAATTGCATTGAATAAATTTTTAATTCAGCAACATATATGAATAAACCTTTGAATCATGAATTTTGATTATAAATTTGATTTTAAATTTTCTTTACAGTTTATGATGTTTTTTAAAACAGAATGTCTTTTAGTCAACGTATCCATTTAATATTGTTATCTTAAAAAGTATATCAATGCTGGTCTCAAAATCATTATACCTGAACAGATAAGAAACTGTCTTTGAAATATAAACAAACTACTGAAAAACCTAGTGTGAATAGGGCCTCAAAATATGTCATCTGAAAAACCTGATAAGGAATTGAAAGTTTATTATAAAATACTGAAATTTTGAGAAAAGTCTTTTGGACAGAAAAGTAGAGTCACAGGTTTTGCACAGGTCACTTTAATCTCTTAGGTGATCTTTAGAACAGATATTCTATGTAATTTTAGAGACAGAAACTAGAAGTGTCACTAGATGGCACTATTATTCTTAGTACCGTGGCAAACTGTTCATGACAGTGCTGAGGCTCCCTAGTCATGACTGCATAGAGAGCATTGGTCTCAGTAATGCTGCAACTTTGTCAAAGTTTTTTTAAAGAAAGAATTTATAGCAAAGTCTATTACAGTGAAATCTATACAGTGAAAAACTATTTCATGAGCCCCCAAATGTAGGAAGTACTCTCTAGGGCTTGTTCAGTGCTGTGTTTGTTCATTCAATTATTCACTCACCTAAATATATACTGAGTGTCTGAAAAGTGCCAGGATCTCAGTTATGCTCTGGTGGTTTTCACACTAAAGTGAAAACTTTTGTTGAAAGTAAGATCATGGGCTTTGTACTCATAAGACCTGATGATGACTCCTCTTACTAACTGGGTCATTTTGTATAAGTCATGATTATTATTATCACTTCTATTTTAGAGATGAGCAGTCGAAGCCAGTATCCTCTGGCTTATAAAAATACTTTGTAAAATCAAGCTCTATATATGACTGTTATTACTACCTCAAGGATGTTGAGAACTATTTCTATAAGTAGTTCTATGTGATATACTATATCAAGTCACACAATCTAAGCTTACTAAGATCAACCCAAATACTATAACCCATGAAGCCAGCTTTTCAGTGCAGCTGTTCCCTGCCTCTATTCCATACTTCCTGGAAATACCCTTAGAATAAAAAATGCAGTACATAAATCTGAACAGTTTTGTCAGAAGGTTGACAGACGTTTGTTGTGGGGTATGTATGAATGGGTGTGTTTAGATATAAAAAAATAAAATTGTGTCAACATATTTTGCAAGAAGCCAACCTGATCTTTTACTGGTCCCACTGTGACTGCAGCTGATTTTGTTCCAGGGCACAGCAGTACTTCCTTTCAGACCCCCATTCTAAATGAGCATCATCATGACACATATTTCCTGTGGTTGTTGCTAACTTGTCCAGCAAAACTAAATCTGAATACTTTATTCATGTTTTTTAATATTCTGAGTATAAACTCACAATGACTCACTTAGGAGGTTGGACTCATTGTGTGTATGTGTGTGATCTAGTTATTCATTTATTACTTCTTATCTCTTGAAGTGTGGATATCATGTTCAAGTGTTGTGGTGATGTAAAGATTCTGATCCTATTCTTTAGAAATGTGATACGGACTAGCACTTCAGATGTCTGTAATATAAGTGAGATCTCTCCTTTTACCAAAATCCCAAATAGAGCTCTGGCTGAGTTCTGAATGTCTTAACAGCTCACAGAAGAGGTCAAAGATGGTTTTAAATAAATACTTGCTCTGACAACGATGTTTGTTTTCTCAGCACTATTATTGTTTGTCTTCATAAAAAAAAAAAAAAATACATAACTAAGAAAAACAAACATCAAAAAAAATTTAAGCCCTTGATTTTTAAAGTTAGGTTGAAAATATCCAGGATTTTCTGCTTATCTTAGAGTCAGCTAACAAAATTGAGTATATTATCTATGTCTGGTACCTACCAGATTATAAACTGTTGAGAGGAGGATTCACTTGCTTAAAGTCATCTTAAGAGAGAAGCTCCGGTTTCTCTCTTTTGGAAGACTAGAGTCTCTTGCAATGTCTCTAAGTCTCCCTTGAGTATCCACTAGCTGTGGCAGATGAGGCTCCAAATTTAGGCTCCTTCTGGCCTTCACAGTCCACTTCCTGCACAGTAATCAGGCCACAGGATCTACTCCCCTTACCCAACTCCAGAGTTTTTCCTTTTGCTTTTTTTAAGTTGCCCTTAACTTCAGCACCCTTCCTCTCCCTTATTCCCACTCCACAGTGTTTTTACACCTTTGGGGCCCAAATCTTGAATGTAAATACAAAAGATAAGAATATGTAAACTGAGAAGCAAATAAGGAACAATGACTGCATTCAAGGGAATAAATAGGGCTATCTCAGAAAACAATCCTGGCGGCAAAATTTAATGACTGATTTAGAGAAACTGTTCCCAAGTGAAAAAGATGGATGTCTCAGACTCTCTCCCTACCTCTATTCCAGGTCTTAGTCAGCTGTAACAGAAGCAGGTGGAGGGCACCAGGGTATGGGGTGTGTAGAGTTGTAATGCACTCCTTGAACTATATCATATTCGTATAATTTTTTTAACTTTGTGAATCTGGCTGTTCTTCCCCTGTTAAAAGACAAAAGGTGCCTATAGCTCTAATCTTTCCATATAACATCAGTACCGCTAGAGCAGGAATGTCCCTTTATCTAAGGGACTTTCCGTGCAGTGCAGGCATTTTATGTATAGTAGTTGATGGGGTGATGTGAAGCAAATCCATGCTGGCACCTCAGGGAGGGATGGAAGGCAAACCCATTGTCAGTCCAAGATGGTCACATGTGAAGGACTAGTCCTCCCAAGCTGGCAGGATTGGCTAAAAGCTGAGTGAATACAGCAAAATGGAAGGTAAATGGATGCAATCAAATTATTACAAACAGGCAAGGTCATTTTAAAGAGATTAAAAAAAATAAGTAAGCATTTCTTCTCCTGCCGCAGTCGTGGAGATTGAAAATGTTAGTATTCTTCCTTCCTTCTCTTTTCTTTTCAGTACATATCCGGATGTCTTTTTATGCTTTTGGTTTTGTTGTGATGTTTTTTCTCTTTTGCTGCCTGTGTTCCAGATGTCTGTCACCTTCACCATTTTGTTACTTCGATTGAATATTTCAAAACAGACCTCAATTTTGAAACTCCTTCATGGCACATTTTTCTTTTATTTGAAAGGATATGTCAATTTAGAAAATACAAAGACACTGTCCTACTTTCTTTGCATTTGGGCCAAGTTGGAATTAGGCAGTAAAATGGGTTACCTCCTGACTAGTGGAAGAGATAGTAAGCAATAGACTGACATGAACTACAGACTAGGGGCAGTGCGAGCTCTGAGGGTGCAGGGGCCAGGGTGGTGACGGCAGCGGTCACATACATGTCCCCAGCCTTTGTACTTCATTGTGTCATAGAGGCCAGGAATGACAAGAGAACATGAAAAACGCTGGTCTCTGCTTAAAATAGGGTTTATATTGTATTAAAAATCTTTTCCTATAGTGTATGTGTGTTCGATACATGTGAATGCACACATGTATTCATGGAGACATAAATGCATCAAAAATCTCTGGAAAACCACACAAAAAGTTAGTTACTATTGAGGTGGAAATTTGGTAGCCATAGATTAGGCCTAAGAAGAAAAGTTAATTTCACTGTTAGCACTCTTTTTAAAAATTTGAAACCTGTGTTTGCATTTCCCATTATAAATGAAAACATTTGCTAATCATCTTAGGTACATTTAGAAGTAGTCCCCTAAAGAAATTTCTCCTTTTATGTGAAAGAAATAAAACCCTACTTGTCACCTCAGTTTGATGGGTGATTGATGTAGCATGCCTATGCACTGTAGTTTAACTCCAAGATGTATAAGTGTCAAAGATATGTTCCCATGTAAGCTGATGACTCTTGACTATATGGACTGGCCAGTGACAGTTATCAGAGGATTCCTGAAAACTCTGCTATGGATAAGATGGGGAGGACTTTGGGGTTTGTACCATATGGGCCTGGATGCCACCTTCTTGCTTTTGTTGCTGGGATACCCAAGTTCTTAGAAGAAACTCAGCTAAAGTTAGTATCATAGGCATTGAGAAAATTAATGAACTGGAAGAAGTTATTGAAGAAATGGACTGTGAAAATCCCTTTTCCTGCCCCTCCTCAGGTAGCCAGGGCAGGTGGAATAGCCAGATACTTGCCCTTTTTTTTATACCAACTTGGTTCACTCCTTTTTGTCACTTTTAGAATGGACACATCTAGTTTTCTGGGATATGAATCTAGTCTTTTCTCCAATTCTGCAGCATGATTCCTCTTCTTTGTGTGCACATGGACCAGAGCAAACAGACATGTGGGAGGGCAAATGCAAGTGATATAGCTCTCCATTTACTTTATTAAGGTGTATATTCAGTCATTCATTGAATAAAGAGGTATGAAACTATTACCATAGGACAATTGTTTTAGGCTCTGGACATGCAAGATGCAAGTTCATAAAGCAGAGGAAAAGATAGATTTTTTTTTTTTTTATAAACATGATCATGATAGTTTGGTAAGTATGAATGTGACTTAAGCCCAGGGTAACATAGGAACATCTATCAAGAGTCTCCAAACCAGACTAAGTATGGCATTGATTAAAGAGGTGGCCAAGCAGAGACTGAAAGAGCATTTAGGAGTCCACTAGCAGGATATCTAGGAGAGTGGGTATATCTGTGCTGGTTGGTGACAAGAGAGTGGGTGCCAAGAATAGCACAGGAAAGAGTTAATGATTCTTAAGATGAGAAATGACCACGGCACATCAAGAACAGCAGATTTCTAGCGTGATGGAAATAAAATCTGGAGAGGAAGTATAAAAAGAAGATGAAGGGCTTTACATGTCAAACTAAGGAGTTTAAAATAAGCAGGAGAAAGATGATTTAATAAAAGCTGCATGTACAAAGACAATCTAAGAGAGGGAGAATGAACTGAGGGTGGGAAATGAGTACAGAAGTTTTCTGATTTAGAATGATTCAGTTTAGGATTTTTCAACTTTACGCTGATGTGAAAGCAATACGTATTCTGTAGAAATTGTGAATTTTGATCTTTTGTTGGGCTAGCAATGTATGATAAATACTTCCTCGTGATACACGGCAGGGGCAGCAGCTGTAGCTCCCAGTCAGCTGTAAGATCATGTGGGGAAACATGATTCTAGGCTAAGCTCTGATATTTGGTAGGGCAGGTGTTAAATGCGTTTTTGATTTGTGGTGTTTTCAGCTCTTCAAATGGGCTTATCGGGATGTAACCACACCATAAGTTGAGGATGATTTCTACTGGATCGTATTATAATGATAGAGGTATAAGACCAATTAAGCGTCTCCTGTACCATTTCCAACAAGGAGGGATGAGATGGGGAAGTAAGCAGTTGTAGGAAAAGAATGGGGTTGAAACCAACAGTAGAGGTGACTCTGATTTTCCTCCCCTGACAAAAGGGATTATAATATCATTGTAGGTCTACCTGAAGGGAGCTTGGGTAGAATGACCAGGCATGTCAGGTCATGCCTAAGTAAGTAGTCCAAAGACAGTAGCAAAGATATTTAAACTTAATGAAGAGGGAGTTACTAAGAAATAAGGCCATGTGGGACAGAGAGTGAAAGGAGAGAGCACAAGCAAATGCACGGTAGGCTGACTTTGTGGGACACCTGCAGCTGCTGTTATTTCAGGAACTCTGAAGGAAGCAGCATAGAGCTCATCGACATAGGTAGGAAGGAATCTAGGATCATGTATTTTGTTCCTTAGTAGATGGGTGGGTGGAGGTACAATGGAGAGAGGGTGGAAAGTTCAGGAAGAGAGATTTGGGGAAGATGAAGTCAGTTTTGAACTTAAATGACTTTTAGGTGATTGGTGGCCATCTAGTCTATTTTAACTCTGGAAAACATCAAGGTGTACTATAAGGGACGTGGTGGAAGCTAAGAGAAAAGAGTCTCAATTAAGAAAAAGCAATAAAAAATGTTCATTTACTTCAGCGAAGTGAATTAGTGAGAATGTTTCCAGTAGAGTGGTGTTAGTAAAAGTCAGATCACAGCCATTGATCACAGAAATAAGGGAGTGGTAAGGAGATTGCTATAGTGGGAAATTAATTGATACAATGATAACTTCCAGGTAGGGTAGCCATTGTCCTTGTTTGCCCAGGACTGAGGAGGTTCCAAGGATGCTGGACTTTTAGACTAAAGCAGGGAAACTAAAACTGGCCCAGACTAACTAGAACAGGTTAGTCACCTTACCTCCAAGATCACTACAAGCAAACGGTCCATGAGCTCACAAAAGATAGGTTGAGATAAAATTAAGATGCCTGATTCATGTTTATTGTCTAAATTTAAAACATATAACATGAGGCAAAGAAAGAGATGAAATAGGTTATCGCTTTGAAAATAGGATGTCAATCAGGTGGAAGATCCTCCTCTCTCTCTCCTTACCCTGTTACTTCCTTCCCTTCTTCATATTCTTGCCCCATTTCTCTCTCTAGCATTCCCTGCTAATAGTGTGGTTTCCATGACCAGAGTTGAGGGTTAGCAAGAACTCAGCAGACTGAGGTACCTGAAATCAGCACATGCTTGCTCTTGCAAAGAGATAGAGGAACAAGTAGTGTGAGCACAGGCGAAACGCACTAATATCCTGTTGCGCAGGTATGGATGCAGCTGTGTGTCTTGGGCAGAAGGTCACACGGGGCAAGCATAGCTGTTACCAATGGTTGCCAATTTAAGGATGACATGGCTGTCATTGTGGATTATACATTATCTGTGCTTTATCAATATTTTAGTCCTTCTATTCTTATCCACGAGAAATACTCGTTTGTTCCATTCTATGTTCATCAAACATGTGCTGTTTGTGCTATTTATGTTTAATATATTTCAAGCAAAACATTTGTTTTTATTACTTAACATGTTTTTTTCATTTCATCTGTCCTATTTGTTAGTTTCACTTGTTATTTGTAGAACTGATTATTTTCAAATAAAATAGCAAAATCACATTGCTAAAGTGACAATAGCACCATTAGATTTTATAGTCTCAAACTTGTCTGCAATGGAAGAGAAAAAGTATTTTCTAGAGGGGTTTAGAAAATCAAAAGAAATAATATTTTTAAAATAAACAGAAAATAAAAAAATCTGAAAGAAGATGTTAAATTAGAGTCACGAGAGGTTAACTGATGGAGCCACAATACTTGGGAAAACATAAAAGTATGGAATCCAGATCAGTAGGAGAATTAGTATGAGACCTCATCCTTCTATATCAGAGGGGAAAAGGAATAACGAGTGACAGGGAAAATATGTTTTCACTGAAGGTTGGGCTTTACCATGTACACCGCCATTTTCTCTGTGAGGCAGCTTGGCCTTTAATCCCTTCTAGGCCCAGATTGATTGATTTAATGATTGATAGTAAATCTTTACTTTCTGTTAAGTGTGGTGACCTTTAATGTTATTAATTTGCCTGTGCCAAACTACTTTTCACAGAATTTATTTCTTGTATGTTTCTGGTTTCTGAGCCATAGGCAACAGTCATTTTGTAGCTCACAAACACTATTGCTGACCTAGGGACTCATCTCATCAGCATGGAACAGCAATGGGACCTGCTCTACTTTCCTGTAGATTTCCCTCAGCTTTTCTGAATCCTGAACCAGGTGTATGTAGTTAGTTCCATGGGGATGCTCCCTACCTCCAACACCAAAGGCAACATGAATCGACATAGATTTGAGTCTGTCTTTCTGGATCCAGCTCATGTTGTGACTTCCAGTATGTTCTTTATCTGCTTCATTTTACATTCATCTTCCCTTCTTAACTGTCCACCATCTGGACTCTGTCTTCCAGTATCAGGTGAGAAGATTATAGTCTTACATTGACTACTTAATCAGTGCCAACAAGTGTGTAAGGCCATATCTTATAATATAATCTCCTTTGCCACACTTGGGTTTGTGCTGGTCATGTGAAAGGGCTGCTGACACCAGAAAGACCAGTCATGTGATTAGAGGGCTGAGACTTACAGTCTCATGATATTAGCCCCACTTCTGACCTGCTGGGAGGAGAGGGGGAGCTTCAGATTGAGTTCAATCCTTTGGCCAATGATTCAATCAAGCCTACATAATAAAATTCCAATAAAAACTTTGGATATGGAAGTTCAGGTTGGTAATTATATATCATGTGCCAGGAAGGTAGCATATCCCGAGGACATGGGCATTCTATATTCGGGGCCTTCCCAGACCTTGTTCTACGCGTCTCTTCATTTGGCTGGTCCTGATGTTTATCCTTTATGATAAAATTTGTATTAATAAAAATGCTGTTTCCTAAATTGTATGAATCATTCTAGTAAATTATTGAATCTGAGAAGGCTTGTGGAAAACCTTGATTTTTTAACCAGTTGGTCACAAGCAAGATATTTGGAGTTTGTGACTGGTGTCTGAAGTGAGGGAAGTCTTATAGTGGAGTATACTTAACTGATAGCCTTTTAAGGATGGAGAGGAAATTCCCCACCTACCCCTCAGGGTTCTTTTCAGGCTGGTTGAACAATCACATTAATATCAGACCTATTTAATTATAACATATGAAGACTCTACATGACTGTGAATTCTAAAACCAGTGGAGCAAAATGAAGGTATATATCCAATTCCTGAACTAAGGGATGGGATAGGGGCCTGAGGTTTCAAAGAGAGAGGAGGGTGACTCACATGGCAAGGAGAGTAACTCAGATGACGAATGGACCAGTTGCCCTGTAATTTGGTGTCTGCTCTGCCATATAGATAGATTTCTCCAAAAAAAAGTCTATTTCTGGGAAAAATTCTAATTCTGAGTAATGCCCCCAATTTTCATTCTTTTAGGTAGTTAAAGGAGTAGTAAAAGTTCCTCATGAGCCCCTCAGGTCAAAATAATCCAAATACCAAAGTATTGGGAAAGCTTTTTCTGAATATCTTGGTGAGGTCTACTCTACATGCCCCGCCACTGGATTACTTTGAAGCAAATCCATAATATATCATTTCTTCCAGAAATATTAAAGTTGGTATCTCTAAATGATGAACTCTCTCCTTTTAAAAAAGAACTACAATATCATTAATTTCTCTTAAAAATTGACAGCAATTTCTTAGCCTCATTACATACTAATAATTCAGTTAGCGTTCAAATTTCTCCTATTGTCTAAAAAATTTTACAGCTTGCTTGTTCAAATTAGGGTTCAAATAAGCCTGTACATTGCATCTTATTGCTAGATCTCTTACTCTCTTTTAATCTATGTTCCTGTCGATTTTTTTCTTGCATTCATTTACTGAAGCTACTACCTGTCTTATCCAGTAAAGCAGTACTTCTCAAACTTAAAGTACACACAGATCATCTGAGTGTCTTAAAAAGTAGATTCTATTTTAGAAAGAAGATCTGGAGCGAGTCCCCAGATTCTGCATTTCTACCAAGCTCCCAAGTGAGGTTACTGCTGGTGGTTCATGAACCACACAAAGACTAGCAGACGAGAACTTCCAGCAGTCTGGATTTTCATGGCTGCATCCCATGACGTCATTACTCTGTCACCTCTCAACTGGTGGCTATATCTTCTGTATTAACTGGAAGCCTCCTATGTGTAAAGCAACCTTCTTTCCTATAACATTTAATGCTCCCACTAAAATGTATATTTAAGTAATTTGAACATATTGTACCAGTACCTTTATTATGTTCCCAACTCTTTTCTATGTTCCCTCCAATTTAAAGTTTATGCCGAAGTTATACCAATTGCACTCATTAAAATGGTTTTTTAAAGAAAAGAGGGAGTATATTTGATATCTGTTAAGTTGGAGGTCACGCTATTCTGACATGGAAGAAGGCATCGATTGAGGGGAAGGCAGCAACAGAAACACCTACAAACTTACTTTGGTAGAAGGAAGTGTCCCTGGGCAGGGGAATGAGGCAACGATGGGTGGTATCAGTGAGGGGAAAGGGGGTTTGAGTCTCAAAAAGTCAGTCCCAAATTCCAGAAGCACATGGGAGATTTGTTAAGAATAGTTTATTGTCCTGAAGCTTCACATCAGAATTTCTGGAGAAAGTAACCTGGACTTTATGTTCCACAGGCACTGTGTGGAGCTCCTGATGAAGACTGGGTTCAGCGACCAGGGAGCTCCATCCAGTGCCTCACTTTTCCACAACACCTACGGTTTACAATGTACTTTAATTCCTGACGGGCACTTGATAGTCTGGATATGTGTTACTTCATTTAATGGCAGAGATGCGAAAGCACAGTGGGTAAGCACACCAACGAATTTAACCTCTGGGGAAGAGTGTGGTGTTTACACTTTTATACTTGGCGCCATCCACATACTAATTATGTTGAATTTTCACATTAATTAGATAACTATAGAGTTGCCAGGCTCTGAAGGAATTGGACCTTGAACAAGAAAAGTGGAAATAAAATTGTAAATTATTTACTAGTTTTAGTACTCTGTTTTCGGTCATGAGGCCAGACTTAACCAAAAAGAGGTAAAAGTAAAGACGGTGGAAGCTTTGAACATAATGGGGGAAACTTGTCAGGCCACCCTGATCTCAGGCCCTTGACCTTCCTGTCACCTTGGCCCGGTTGTCTCACACAGCTCTAGTTTGCAGCAAACTGCTTGTGAATGTTATCTCTATATGAGCTCTGGCCATTCAGAGGGCAAACATGGGCTTTCAAGGATTTGAGGCAACCTTCTTGTTAAAATGTTTACATTATTTCATTTTTACAGCCACACATGTCAACTGCACACACGTTGCTTCATACTCTGCCGATAAGATTCTAGCTTCCCTTTCCTTAACTCTAGTATGCAGTAATTCCTTCTGATTCTGCTCGATAATTCTCTGTTCTTTCTTTTTGTCACATCTGGCCCTCACCCAAGCTGTGCCTGCTGCCAAGTGTGTTTATTAGCATTCTTTAGCCTTTGAGAAACCCTGTTGTATTTCCACTGCATTTGAGCTTTATTTACTTACAGGATGAATTGAATTGATAGTGTTGATTTTTTTTATTCATTACAGTACTCTTCATCTACATTATGTTACTGTTAATATGTCGTCAATTTTAAAACTTGAACAAACTTTACAGATGCTCTGAAAAGTACTGTTTCCCTCTTGAGCCCACATGGCATTGTGTCATAAACTTTATTCATAATCTAAGCCAATAACATTAGGGAGATAACACTGTAACCATGAGGGAGAAATTATAGGGATACAATAAAACTTTGATGGTGACAGAGCTCTTCCTTCTTTTCATGTGGTCATGCTTTTATGATTTTATACGTATGTCAAACTGATGAACTGGGCACACCCTGGTGGCCTAGTGGTTTAGTAGGCTAGGTACATCCCATGCTCCTGGGTTCAAGACCTAGGGTTGGGGGGAACAGCCAAGATGAACAACAACTAAATAAAGGGGTGCTTCTTCCCCCTTTTTCTTCCTGCCTGCCTGCCACTGCTCACTTTCATTCCAGCCTGCACCTTTCCTTTAAAACAAACAAACAAAAAAACCTCATCAATTGTTTAAATATGTGCTGTTTATTGTATGCAACAGCAACAGGATCAATCAATTTCTCTCCTGATGAGACTTGAGAACAGGTGGTAGAAGTTTGTGCACCCTTGTGATCACATGGCTAACTGGGAGTGCAGATGGCTGTCGTCCAGCATCGTGAGAGAATCATACCACAGATTACTAGTCCAGGAAAAGATCAAAATACAAAGTATTGTTTTTACTAGTATGTATAACTTTCACACCATCATAAAGTTGAAAAATTATAAATTGAAACTCAGGGATCATTTGTATTTGTCAGAGTTCTCCAGAGAAAAAGAGCCAGAGGTTTCCTTCCTTCCTCCCTCCCTCCCTCCTTCCTTCCTCCTTTTCTTTATCATCTATATCTATCTATCTATTCATCTATCTATCATCTATCTACTATCTTATTGAAATGTTTAAGGAATTGGTTCATGAGATTATGGAGGCTGAGAAGTCCCAAGACGTTTGCAGACCTGGTTTCATTCTGAGTCTGAAGGCCTGTGAGTTGATGTCATAAATTCCAATTCAAAAGCTGGTATGCTCAAGACCCATAAAGAGTAACTGTTTCAATTTAAGCTTAAATGTCAGAAAAGACCAATGTCCTACCCCAAGGGAAGCAGGCGGGAAGAACTCCCTCTCGCTCAATTTTTTTGTTTTATTCAGGTCTTTAATGAATTGAGTGAGATCCACATGTTAAGAGCAATCTGCTTTACACAATCTTCCAATTCCAATGTTAATCTTGTCCAAAAACCAACTTACAGAAGCACCCAGCATGTGTTTAAATATCTGGGCCTCTCGTCACTCAGTCAAGTTGACACATAACATTAATTGTCACACATCACACTCACAGCCTTCTGTTGCCTTAGTTCATCTTTGATTTCTTATCTCATTGAATTTACTTTTTAATTTTTTGCACATAATATAAAAATTGTTGTAAGAATTAAAAGGAGCCAGCAAGTTTGGCTAATCCTCAGTGAGGAAGGAGAGCCTTCAGTTACAGCTTTGTGTGTTTCTTCTTTTTTCTATACTTCATTTGGTTTGAGCAGAAGAGTCTGTGATCTAGCCTCACAATTTTTCATTTTATCGCAAATCCTCTTCAAATATTCCTAGATGGATACAAAATATAGTAATTCTAAATTATTTATCAGAATTCGAAATATTCATCTCTCAAATGGCTCCGTTATCCCACTAATGGAAGCCTTGGTAATTCAGGCCGATATGCAATGACTCTTACTTCTCCAAAGATACAATTAGATTTGTCTTAGTAAACAAATTACAGAGCATTTATAAAATTTTACCAAGAAATAAGAATACTCTCTTTTCCCATACTGTCAGCTATTTTTCTGCTCCTATCTCTGTTGGTTATGGTAACACAAAGGACTTTTCATTCAATAATGGAGACATTTTATGACCCTTTAAAACAGATCTTCAGGGAATGTTCAAAACTATCTTATTGATAGGTTTTATTGTATGACACTCATTGTTTGTATTGTCCTTCTTAGCTGTCTCCTAAAAAAATCAGACTGGATTATAACGATAGTCTGGCTTATCTACAAGTTTTGAATAAATGAATAATAACAATAAATGTAATAATTAGAGCTAACATTTATTGAGACCTAGTCAGTTATAAGCTTGCTTAAACACAGATTAGTGCTACATATAAATAGGAATATTTACTTCAAAATTAGATTCCACTAATAAAAATTCCAAATAAAATTTCCAAATAAAAATTCCCTTTGCTTTAATGGAACATTTATGTCATAGACATGCCTCTACTACCTGCATACATGCATACATATATGTGTACATATATACACATATATAACTGCATTATATAATGTGTGCAAGACATTCATGCATACATATACATATGTATGTGTGTGTATATATGTATGTAGTTTCTTTGTTTGAATGGAGTATTTATATCGTAGCTATACCCCCACCCCCCAAATATATGTACATATTGTGGGGTTCAGAGTCCAGAAGGCTCATATATATTGCTTACTCACTTGCTTGCCCTTGTTCCTAAGAGGAAGACAAAACTGCAGCTTCCTGTCATGTTCTTCTGTTTCTACCCCTTACAGTTACTCAGATGTGCCACAGCATGGTTGGTGACCAGAACAATTTTTCAGTTATATTATTAAGCAACTTTGCTTTTTTGTGTGGGGCTCTCACTTTATAACCATCTTATGGCTGAGTAAGAAAAACTGAGGTTTTTCTTTTCTTTTCTAGCAATGTAAATCCCAGAAAAATGTTTGGATGATTCTGGTTTTCATTTAAATGCTAGTCAAGGTCATAAGAAATGAATTGCAGTCTTTGTTTTGCCTAAAGCTTAGAAATCCTGCCTTAGAAGAAACTGGTTAAAATAAAAAAATCTTCATAAGAAGAGCAGGGATTAATGTGAACCCTACAACAATCAAACCTTGATCCTGGGAACCTTTCCACCTCTGTGGGTCAGAAACTGGAATGGAAGGAAGTCCACTGCTCCTTCATTCAGTGTAAAGACGTGGTATTTAGTGTTAGGCTCTTGCCTCTTAATTCCCATTTCTTGAGCAAAATATTGCTTTGTGTCAGTCTGAGTTTTTTCCTGTAATCATGAACATTCTGATTTTCTTTTACAGTTCCCAGACTGTATGTAGTTTAAAGGATGTGGTATAGTTGGGAAGTCATAAGTTTTAAATAAATATCAATTGTCATTTTTGTTTCAACATTTTGAACTTATCTTGAAGATTGATATTACAGTTTTATCCCAGAGCAGTGGTGAATTTGATCTTTCGTGTTTACTACAACATTCATATAAGTTTGCATGTAATTGTTTTGTAAGTTTTTCTATTTCATTCCTACCTCTTTGACCCTAAGGGTCTGAGATCAGAGTCACTGTCTGCTGGAGGCATGGCTCAATTTGCTAATGCCATCTCCAGTCTCCTGAAAGTGGTCTCTTAGCCTATCTTCAACACAACTGAAACGGTGTTGAAGTTGGAATTTTCTTAATATCCAAGTTCTTTCACTCTAGAGGCGACCTGCTCTGATTGGGTAGGATTTGGAGCAGCCCCAATTCCCCATCCACTGGTGTCCCATACCAGACCTTTGCAATAGGGTACAATTCCAGCATCCTCTAAGTCTGCTTTGGGACTCCAGAGTAAGTAACCCACCAAATTTTAAACAAAATCCATTTCAGGACCAGCTTTCTACTGAAAGTCTCTATGCTCACATTCTATACTCTTACTGTATTTATTTATATGCACTAAATTAGCTAAATAATGTTTCAATATGTATGTACTTAGATATAATATGTACATTTTGGTGACTATGTAGAGGTAGCAGCAGGAAATGTAGCAGATATGAAAAAGAGAACTTAATGCAAAAAAATCAGTCTTCTGTAATTACTTTCCTCCTTCCACATGGTTAAGTTTTTTCTGATCTCTAGAGCATACCAAAAGTTCAAGCACAAATAAACTATAAAAAGAGAAGTCTAGAAAAATTCTCCTTTTAAGAGCGATGTATTAAGTAAAAGATCTTTCACACAGTAATCTTTTACAAGAACACAGTGAACAAGGAAGGTAAGTTAAAAATTAAGAGGAATTAAAAAAAAATGGAATAGATTAAAACACTCTTGGTCTCTTATTCAGCTCCTTATCAGTTTTCTTTCTCTTTCTTTTTCTTTCTTTCTTTCTTTCTTTCTTTCTTTCTTTCTTTCTTTCTTTCTTTCTTTCTTTCTTTCTTTCTTTCTTTTTCTTTCTTGTGAACACTTGAAAACCTTTGACATTAGTGTGTATAGTGATTCCTCTTGTGGGATATTGATGGGCGTTGGCAATAGGGAACCTGTGGGTGTCTTAATCTGGGTGGTGTCTGCAGGGGTTTGTGTGCCTATATCTGTGTGGGTGTCAAAGTTCATCAGGAATTTCTTGTATACATCATTAAATATAAGTTGCAACTCTATAAAAAGAATTTTTAATTATTAAAGATTTAACCTAGTTTATTAAGAAATTCAAAGAATGTTTCTAGTCACCTTGGTTCAGTATGTCAGGGTAAGGGGAATAATCCCTCATCCCTTTGAGGTTCTTCTAAGGTTGGACAAGAAAGCAAATTAACGTCAGACAGAATTTATAGGATAAAAGACCAGATGTAGTTATCTTTGTATAGAGAATTTATATGGCTGTAAATGCTAAGGTAAATGGAGCAGACCCAAGACTGCGTCCTGTGTTGAGGGATGGGGAAGGGGTCTGTGCTATCACTTGGGGTCTTCACCTGAGGGATGATTTCATATGACAGAACCTTGCCTCTTGACATTCGCCCTGACTTAGGATAGATTTCTTTTACAAAAAAGTTGCTGTTGGGGATGACTGCTTATCTAACTTTTTGTGGTAAAGGTAATAGCTTCTCTGCAGGGCTTCAATTAACTTTAGTTCCAAATACCTAGGTAACGCATATTGGAAAAAGTCTGTTCTGAAAATCTTGGAAAAGACCTACCTGAATATTTTTTTTTGGAGACTGGTACTATAAGTACACAGTGCATCAGCATCTTATAGGGGGTCTGGTGGACACCATGGGAAACCACATACCACATTTATCCTGATGCTAGAGAACCTGATGGTGGGTATTTGGTCATCAGCAGTGACCTCAGTTTGGAGGGAATTACTTTTTAGTGCATTTAGACTACTTCAAAATTTTAAATGAAAAACCTGTAATAACTACGAGACCGTTGTTTAATATATATGATATTGTTCAGGAAATGATTAACTAACAATGAGATCTATTAATTGAAATTTCGGGTTTCCGAGAGAGCACAAATCAAGGTAGCAAAATACAATAATCAGTTGCTCACACATTAGAGGACCTGACTCATTATCTTGGCCTTGGTCCAGTATACTTAATTATTTTGCCCAAGTCACCTGAACACACTGACACCCTCAGTTTTCTTCTTTATGATGGTCATAATTCTGAAGTTATGAGACTATGAAATTTTGAATTTTATAAACTCTTTAAATGATTGAACAGCTCCCTATTCCCAAGGGAGAAGTGATTTTTAAGAATTTTAATGTACATGGTAGCAAAATTCAAAAAGTACATCAAGTTATAAAATTAAGTCCTCCCTCTTAACCACATCTAGTCCCCTTCTTCAAGTATAATTAATATTAATAATTACTTATCTCTCAAGAAATTTTTATGTAAATATCAGTTATATGTTCACAATGCTTACAAAATTTATACAAATCACATCATGCTTAATGCTGCCTTTTTTTTCAGTTTTTAAAAAATTCACTTAACTCTATATTTTGGTGCTCTTTCACATGAACCATTCATTCTTTTAAACAGGTTCATATCTGTTTATTGTACAGCATAATGTATTTAATAATTCTTTTACTAATAGATGGTTGAGCTATTTCTAGAATTTTATCATTAATATTAATGCAGTAATGAATATCTGTGCATATAAATAGACATTATTTTGCAAATATATCCCAAAGGTAAATTTCCAGTGGGATCAAATGATAAGTGCATTTAAAATCTTGATAGACTATGTTTAGATTACCCCTCCAAAAGGTTTAGCTTCAGGAGAGAAGACCAAGATGAAAGCAGAGGATTTTTCCTGCTTTGCACCTAGGAAAAATAAGTAACAATTGTTCACTACCATGAAGCGAATCCCATAGAGTGGTCGTAAGGCACCCCTTGCACCTCAGTGATCAAAGACAGCATTAGATGGGATACCGAGAAGATCCACGCATCAGTGTGATGGAACTTGGGTATAGAGAGACTGGCAAAGGATACAAGGGCTGTATGGCCTTGGTAGGACTGAGATAGCAGGGTGGCTGGCCCAAACTTGAGTCCTGGAGAGAGGAGAGCAGAGATATGGTAGTACACCTTGACTCAGGTTAATGCCCAAAGCAGAAGGGTTGAGGGTTGAGGTTCTATACCAGTAGGAATCCCAGTAGATGGACAACAGAGAGAGTGCACTGGACACTCCCTCTCCCTCGTACAGTGAATTACACCAACAGCATAGTGGACAGACTCAGATGTGGGATCTCAGGGAGGCCTAACTCTGGTGCCGTCCACTGCAACTAAAAGCATCTAGGCCCTCCCTACCTCCTGCTCCTCCTCCACTTCATGGACAAGCAACTTCTATTTAGTATGGAAACCTGCAAGAGTCAAAAAAATAAAATGGAATGGAATAAAGCCATAGAGTCACCTTTTGGTAAAAGAAAAAGGAGACAGCTTAGTTCTAAGTTGGCAGATCCAGACAAGAAATTAGGAAACAGAAGAAGACTTTACAGGATTATCTGAGATCTCAAGGTATTAAGACATCACAAGGAGATGATGACATCTCTCCAGAAACCAAATTCAAACTCGTAGAATTTTGACAGATAGAAAATTCAAATTAGCAATATTAAATATATTTTAAAAGATACAGGAGCTATCAGAAAAGTTAAAAAACATGCAAGAAGACTCAGCAAAGCAAGTCAAAGAAATAAAAAAGAGAAATAAACAAAAGAAGTCAATGAACTCAAAATGAAATCAAAGAGTAAAAGACATAAACTAAAACTTTAAATAAGAAACTAATGATTTAAATTGTAAAGAATGCAGTAAATGAGATCAAGGGTACCATATAAAACTATGGATATGCCCTGGTAGCCTAGCAGTTTAAACCAAAAGCAGTCCACATACATACCAAGGTTTCCAATTCAAGACCAGGACTGGGGAAACAGCCAATGATGAACACCTGAGTAAAATAAAGTGTTCTCTCTTCCTACCCCAGCTTTCCTCCATTCCTTCCTGTACCTTTCCTTTAAAAAAAGAAAAAGAAAAAAACTATGGAAGAAGAATTACCAGATGGATAAACAGATTAATACCTGAAAGATAGCAGAAATAAATCAGGTAAAAGAGGAGAAATTAAATGTTAAAAAATAAATAAATAAAGATGCACTACAAGAGTTATCTGACTCCATTAGGCTTTCTGACCTAAGAATTGGCATGCCCTGGTGGAGCAGCAGTCAACTGCCCAAAAAGCGCAGGCCACATACCTCTTTCTTTGGATATTGAGTTCAGGGAGAAAACAACCAGTGTGAACAACTCAAATGGAAAGAAAATAGAAAATTAAGATACTACTTCTTCCTCTTTCTTTCTGCCTATCTGCCTAATTGTCTTCATTCCTGCCTACACCTTTCATTTAAAGTTTGGAAAAAAAAAAAAAAAAATGATGGATGTTCCAGAGGGTGAAGAAAAAGAGAAGGGAACAGGAAACTTATTTAAAAAATAATAACTGAAAACTTCCAAAACCTGAAGAAGGAACTGAATATACAAGTCCATGATGCTAGCAGAACACCAGGTATTCTAAATGCAAAGAAATCTATACCATGACAAAATAGTGAAACTATCAAGAATTCAAGACAAAAAAGAATATTTCCCCATGTTGGGGAAAAGCAAGTAATATATGAAGGTACTCCTATCAGGTGATCATCAAAATTCTCAAAAAAAACTCTACAAAGCAGGGGAGAATGGAGTGAAATAGTCAAAATACTTAAGGATAATAACTGCTGACCAAGAATACTATATCTTTGAAAGAATGCTGCAAAATTCGTTTTCATATAAGGAGAAATAAAGGTTTTCCCCGACAAATAAAAGCTGAAAGATTTTGCCACAACAAAACATCCCTTACAAGAAATGTTGAAAGATGCTCTTCTAGCTGAAAAGAAAAAAATTTGACAAAAATTAAACAGAACAATAAATAGACAAAACAGAAAATGGAAGTCAAAATGGTAGTAGCATTCCCATGTTTCAATAATTATACTGAATATAAATAGACTGAACTCAACAATCAAAAAGTACAGAATCACTGGATCGATTAAAATAAAAATTCAGCTATATGCTGTTTACGAGAGACCAACTTAAGCTATAGAGACAAACATAGATTTAAAGTAAAGGAATGGAGTAATCCAAGCTAGCAGAAAAAAAAGAAAAAAGCAGAAACTGCTATACTTCTATCAGATAAAATAGACTTCTAGACAAAAAAAGGTAAATAGACAAAGATGGACATTTTATAGTGATCCAGAGATCAATAAAATAAGAAGACACAGCACTTATTGATAAATATGTACTCAACATATGAACACCCAAATATATAAAGCAAATATTAACAGATCTAATGGAAAATACATAGCAACAGAGCTATTATAGGAGACTTTGACACCCCACTCATAATAATAGACAGATCATCCAGACAGAAAATCAACAAGGGAACAATGGCATTAAATAATTAATTACATGAGATGGGCTTAATATTTACAAAGTGCTTCACCCAAAAGCAATTCTTTTCAAGTGCCCATGGAACATTCTCAAGGATAGAACATATGTTGGGACATGAAACTCATTTTAAAAATTTATAAAGATTGAAATTATATCATACATCTTTTTACATCACAGTGGCAGAAACTATAAGTCAACCAAGAGAGTAAAGAGGGTGAAATCACAAATATGTAGAAAATAAGTACGTGAAATCAAGAAACACCTGGAGTCAAATGAAAAATGAAGACATGACTAAATTGAACCTCTGAGATGCAGAAAAATAATATGAAAAGGGAAACTTACAGCAATAAACGTACTTCAGAAAACATGATCACAAATTAAAAACCTAAGCTTACAAATAAAGGAACTAGAAAAGTGAGGAAAAACAAAACTGAAAGTCAGTAAAATGAAGGAAATAATAAAAAAATTAGAGCAGAAGTAAATAAAATAGAGAAAAAGACAATTCAAAGATTGATTAATTGTTCTTTGAAAAGTTAAAATAGACAAGACCTTAGCCGGAGTCACAAAGAAGGAAAACACATGTAAAATCAGAAATGAAAGAGAAGTTACAGAACATACTACAGAAGTACCAAGGATCAGAATAGAATATTATAGACATCTATATGACAACAAATTAGATGATCTAGAAGAAATGGACAAATTCTTAGAAACACACAAAATTCCAAGACTAAATCAGAAAGAAATAGGAAATCAGAACAGGCTAATCACGACTAAGAAATAAAGCAGGTGTGTCCTGGTTGAGTAGTGGTTAGGTCAGTTGCCTGCAAAGTAGTGTAGTCCACATACATCCTGAGGACCTGGGTTGGTATCTGTGGGTCCAGGAAGAACAACTAATGTGAATAATTAAATCAAAAGACCCCAAAATCCTAAATCAGATGATGTCACCAGTGAAATCTATCACTGTCAAAGACTGCTATCAATCCTTCTCAAACTTTACCAAAGAACTGAAAAAGACAAACATCCAAATGTATTTTATGATATCAACATTACACTTATTCTATAACCAGGCAGGGATATCACTAAGAGAGAAAATTACAGACCAATATCTCCTGTGAACATAGATACAAAAATCCTCAACAAAATTTTAGCAAATTGAATTAAATCATTTAAAGAATCATATATACTGAATCATATATAATTTTTTCATGAGTTTAATCTTCTAAATCAAGATTCATCTTGAATTGATAGCACCTTCAATTTAATTAAATATACTGTTCTATCCCTGAATAAAATCATATAGTGACCTAGTGGGATTTATTCTAGTACTGCAAGTATGGTTCAACATAGGCAAATCACTAAATGGAAGGACAAAATTCATAGATCATCTCCACATATGTTCAAAAAAAGCAGAAATATTTTTTACAAGATTCAGGACCCATTTTGTTAAAAATCCTAAAAAGTAGGTATACATGAAACATACCTCAACATAACAAAGGCAGTGTATGACATGGGAAATACTAAAATCTTTTAAAATCTAAACAAGTTAAGATTGAATGACAAATTAGAACAGATGTGTTTACTAGACGTTACCAAACACTTCATCCAACAACAGAATTCACATTTTTCTCAAGAGCAAGTGCTCATGGAACATTTTCAAGAATAAACCATATAATTTGGAAAAAAATCTCAACAAATTTATGAAGACTGAAATCATA
Source organism: Solenodon paradoxus (assembly GCA_004363575.1). Classification (NCBI taxonomy): domain Eukaryota; kingdom Metazoa; phylum Chordata; class Mammalia; order Eulipotyphla; family Solenodontidae; genus Solenodon; species Solenodon paradoxus. The sequence goes on from RJWH01001122.1 coordinate 345,430, forward strand.
ACATCTTCTCTGATCACAATGGCATAAAACTAGAAATCAGCCGTACACACAAAAAAAGAAGCTGAAAATTCCAAAATACATGGAGGCTAAGCAAAATACTTATGAATGACTCTTGGGTAAAAGAAAATCAAAGGAGAAATTAAATAATACTTGGAGACAAATGAGAATGAAGGCATGAGCTGCCAGTACTTATGGGATGCAGCAAAGGCAGTCAGTCCTAAGAAAGAAATTGTAGCAATCCAGGCCCATTTCAAGAAATAAGAAAAGTTGCAAATAAGCAACCTAACTCTACATCTAACACAATGGAATAATACATAAACCTTAAAAAGATGAAATCCTGCCATTTGTGACATGGATGGAATTAGAGGGGATTATGATAAGTGAAATAAGTCAGGAGAAAGACAAATGTCAGATGATCACATTCATGTGGAATAAAAAGAAATCAAGCAAAACAACAGGCCAAGCAAAATCAACCCTGTGACATTGATAATAGAACTGAAGTTTCCAGTTAGAAAAGGGGTGGAGGGTGTGAACAAGTGGTGGTGGGTGTCTAATGGACGGTAGTGAAGGACTTTTGGCAATTGGTGGTGGACCTGGTGTGTTGACATATATTTGATGAATGGTGAACATATACATACAGGTTTATATTTTATAGACTGAATTTACCTCAATAAATATTTTTTAAAAGAACAAGGTAAGAATGTCCATTCTCATCACTATTAGTCATTATAGTGTTGGAATTCCTAGCCAGTGCAATTAGACAAGAAAAGGACATAACAAACTAGCAGAAAGAAATCGGGGAAACAATCCCATTTACAACTGCAATAAGAATGAAATACCTTAGACTATACCCAAGGCAGCAGAAGATCTTATGCTGAAAACTGTGAGACATTGTTAAAAGAAATAGAAGAAGCAATGAAGAAATGGAAAGTTATTCTGTGCTCATTGACTGGAAGTCGACATACTTCACAGAGATTGAACAAAAACCAATGAAATTTATTTCAAAATAGCAAAAACAATCCTGAAGGAAAAAATGAACAAAAATGAAGGGATGATGCTCCTAACTTCAAACTATACTACAAGGCAATAGTAATTAAATCAGTTATCATAGTGAAATAAACACAGAAATGCAGATATATGGAACAGAAATGAGAGCTCAGAAATAAACCCACACATATGAACCATTGATTTATGACAAAGGAGTCAAGACCATATATTGGAGCAAGGACAGTTTCTTTAATAAATGGTGTTGGGAAAACTGAACAGCCCCAGGTAAAAAATGAAGCTAGACTACTATCTCATTTCATGCACAAAAATAAATTCAAAGTTAATTAAAGACTCATATGTAAGACCTGAAATCATAAAATATATAGAAGAAAACAAGTGATGTTTTCCTTAGAAATGTCTTTGAGAAATTGAGTCTAATGATAAAGGAAGTAAAAGTCAAAATAAATAGGATTACATAAAATTAAGAAGTTTTTGTGTGTCAAAAGAATTATCACCCAAACTTAAAGACATCCTACTGAGTGGGAGAAGATATTTAGACATCATACATTAAGTACTTAATATCCAAAACATATTAAGAACCCAAATACTCAGCAACAAAAACAAAATCCAATTTGAAAAATTGGCCAGTAAATCTGAATATACAATTCTTCAAAGAAAACATACAAAAAGTCAACAGACACATGAAAATATGCTCCATACCTCTTATTATTAGGGAAATGCAAATAAAATCAGCAATGAAATTCTACCTCACACCTGTAAGAATATCTATTATCCAAAAGACTAGAAACAACAAGTTTTAGAGATGATGTGGAAAGAAGAGAACTCTTGTATGCTGTTGGTGGGTGTTAACTGATGTAACCATTATAGAAAGCAGTATGGAAATTCCTCAAAAAATTGAAAATACAAATTCCATAAGATCCCATTATTCCGCTTCTGAGTATTTACCTGAAAAAATACAAAAGTGCTAATTCGAAGAGATATTTGCACTGTCATATTTATTATTGTATTATTTACAATAGCTAAAAGCTGGAAACAATCTGAATGCCCATCGGCAGATAAGTGGATAAAGAAGATGTGTATATGCACAATGGCATACTCCTCTGCTATAAAGAGAAAGAGAATATCCTGCCATTTGCAGCAACATAGAGGGAACTATGTTTAGTGTGATGAATTAGAAGGAGAAAGACAAACAGCATATGTTTTCACGCAGATATGGTGTACAGAAACCAAATAAATGAACAAATCAAGAAAAAAATAGACTTATAGTCTACCAGACCAAATTAGTTGTTACCAGAATGGAATGGGAGAGGGAAATGGGAAAACTGGGTAAAAATGGTCACTTACATTGTGAAGAATAAAATCAGACTGTTAATGGAGAACTTAATATAGTATATGCAGATATTGATTTGCAATGATATGCACATTAAATCTATATAATGCAATGTTACTTCAATAAAGAATTTTTTTAATAAAAAAAAAGGTTACCCTCCAACCAAGCATATGTTAGAGTGCCTATTACTGCCAATCCCTAGCACTGGGTATTACTGATCTTTACCTTTTTTGTCAAGTATACAAAATATATAGGGAGGGGCAGATTTTCAGATCAGAACTAAATAATGTAAAAATACCAATCTTAATGTATCTGCCACAGAGAGCTTCCTTTCATCTTTGTTTGGTGGATTGCATTTATCAGTCTCAATTTATTCTATGATAACTTTTGAAGTTTAACAATTAACTAGATTTTCTTAGGCTACTAAAGACTATCAAAATGCACCATGCATTTGCGTTGTGTGTCAGTCTCTCATTTAGTTTTAGCAAATTGCTCTAATGGACACATCTTCTGCAATTTCATAGAGATGAAAATACTGTGTACACTTCACAGGCTACAGTATGTTCTGATCATTGAACAGTGAGTGATATGTAACCTATCAGAACAAAAAGGTTAAAAGGAAAAACAGATTATGTCTTTCAGAACATGCAAAATTTTGTTTATGGCTAACTCAACTGTAGATTTTCCTTCTGATCTCATAGGGTTCATTCTAACAGTTACCTGTTAATCCTTCAGGAAGGGCAGAGTACGATACCCTATCTTGATTTTTGCTTCAGGCAGAAATAAAATTGTCAAATAAAAATTCCATTCTATATTGCTCTGGCTTCTCAGGCATCTGTGAACACAGTTGGTAGGAACATACTATTTACAGAAAAGAAAAATGACATTCAGCAATAATAGGTGATTAATTCAAAGTAATTAGGTTAGGGCACATCTGAAATGTAGCTTCAGGCTTGAAAACTTTCTGTACTTTAAAAATTATTACACAGAACTCACTTTTGCTGCTCTCACAAGAAAATTCTAAAAACTTCTAGAATTTCTACAATTTACATATAGAGGCACGAAATGAATGAATTTACACAATTTTAAAAAGTACGCATTATCTTTCGGAAGGCTGTCTTATATAAATTGAAAGGAGAGCACTAGAGATTAGGATGGGAGATTTTTGCTATTGAAATTCTCTAGGTGTGAGATAACAAGAAACCAGGCTAGGAATTTAATAGTAGGGATGGAGTGGAGAGATTAGAGAAGCAGAAAGTGAATGGAAGATAAAGAAAAGTCAGGATGCGGTGGTAGCTAGTCTCTAAAATGGCCCCCAATGACACATACCCATAATGTACTCCCACAATAATTCATTAAAACTGATAGAATGAGCATAAATGCCAATATATAAAAAAATTATAGTCCAAGGATAGGTCAGAGGAAGGTTTACTTGGGTTTCTTGGAATAAGCACCCAGCTCAAATATTGTGAGAAGTCCAAGCCTCCCCTCTGAGGTCTTGTTTAATAGCCAGCATCCCCTGCCAGCCACCTGAGTGAGCTGTCTTGGACATCTCATCCAACTGAGCCACCAAATGACTGAAGTCCCAGCCAGTGTTGGACTTTAGTTACCTGAGAGAACCCAACATGTAGTACCTGTCTGAGATCAGTTAACTTACAGACTAAGGAAAGATAGCAGTAAATCATTATACCACTAAGTTTTGGAGAGGTTTATTAAACAGCAATAGAAAATGTAAGGGTGCAGAGGAAATTTCTCCTAGCCCTCTCAAATTAATAACATATTTGTAGGAGAGAAAAACAAATTGAATTACATTATGTATGGAGAATTTACAGAGATTTGGCTTCTGAATTCAATATAAGGAAATATAACACAAGATAAAAAATGAGGTAAAAGTTTAGGTGTTCATGCAGAGACAAAGAGAAGGTCACTCACATAACAACAAGATGCTCTATAATTAAATGTTTGTTATACTGTATTTCTGGATCCTAATTCTGGATAATACTAGTTTTTATTCTTCTGGGTAGTTAAGAGAGTGGTAAAATTTTCTCATGCATCTGCAGGCCCTCAAATGCCCTCAGCTCTAAACAATCCACATGCCAAAGTGTCATGTCTTTGGAAGGGCTAATCTGAACATCTGGGGGAGGCCTAATCTTGATAACTTAAGAACACAAAAATAACCCTTGAGTGCTGAGCTTGGGTGACTGAATGGATAATGACACACCTAACTGAGAAGGTAATGTGGGGGAAAGTTAGATTTTGGTAGGGAAAATAAGTTAAGTTTGGGACTTGGAGGTGCCTGTGGAACATTTAGATGTAGTGATCAAGTTGGCATTAGTTTTTACAAATCTGAAGATCCGGACTGTGAATAGAGAGTTGGAAGCCATCAGCATATAATTTTAAGAGTTCTTGACACTACCCAAGAAGTAGAACATACTCCTCCTTCAAAGACTAGTCCAAACATCATCTCCTCTAGGAAGAACCTGCTTGTGGATTCTGGTTTCCAAATGCTAGCTACTCTTTTCCCAATAATTTGGGACTTCTTTGAAAATATCTTTTTAGTCTACTTTTCTGTACGTATTTTGTCAACAAAAAAAAAGCTCTAATAGAAAAACTGAGTCATATGAAAGGAAAAGGATGGAGAAGGTTCTGGCAGCTCACATTCCTAAAGAAAGCTGCAGAGCCTGAAGCTGTCAAAACAGAAACATATGGACAGTGTGTGATCAGAGGAGAGGAGTGAGGATATGAGCATGGGGCATTGTCAGGAGTGACACTCCCTGTGTGACAGTGGCTCAGAGGATAAAGACATGATGCCTGTGTCATAGTTACCCCAGGCGTCTCTCTTGTAAATTCTAAGTTCGCTGGTCATCATGCGTGTCACAGGGGTGGGTCACACTGTGCTGACATTCCTGTGCAGGAGGACAGGGCAGGACACTAGTCGACCATCTGGAATGCTGTGGAGACAGCTGGGCCAGCGTGGCCCAGCTCACTCTGTGATCAGCTGCCCCACATGCCTTATGTGGCATGTGTCAGTCATGTCACTTTGTCTGTGCAGTGAGCATAGGGAAGAGCACAGTCTCCTAGACCCTGGGTCCTCCCCTCCTCCAGCTCCACTGCGAGAAGCCTGGTTACCAGGCATTTGTTTCCTTGGAGACATAACCCTCCAAGGACTCCAATGTCCCTTGTGACCCCTGGACTCTGGCCATTGTTGGCATTGCTGGAAGAGTGGCCAGGCCCTCCTGAGACATGAAGGGCACTACAGGGGACATGCAAGTGTCTGTCCTGTAGTCCTGGGCAGTCGTAGGCACCCTGTGATGCTGTTTGTCAGAGTGAAGGGTGCATCAGGAAACTTGGGATGTCTCTGAAGATCCTGGCCTATGATTGCCTGGTGGTTGTGGCAGTAATCAATTGATCTGGTTGGGGGAGAGAAAAGGACCTGGCAAAGATCTGCCCTGGGATATGCCCAGGGGAGAGGCCCAGAGGGGACAAGACCAGTAACCCTAGTCACTGAAATTGTCCTGGTGCCCAAGAGGAACGCCATGACCACTCAGTCTCTCTCTGTTACCAATGAATGGAACTGACAGCTGCCCTTCAGTTCCACACAGGGCACCCATTCTGGAAGGAGAAGCCCACCGCCCAAAGGGCACCCAGTGACCCCTGAGGGTTCCAGCCAAAAATCTTTGGAAGCAGGTCCACAGATGGGAACACACCCAGCAATGAATTGCAAGACTGGCCCACCACTGGCCCAGAAGCTGACAGCTGGAAGCAGCGAGTGTGGGAGAAAGTGAAGAAAGGACCCAGGGAAGTTGTGGACCTGGCGCCTGCAGCTGAAAATACCAGAGCAGGTGAAGAGCCTCCTGGACCTGAGGGCCCTGCTGTAGCTCCTGCCCAAGCTCGTCCCCGTCAGAGCACAGGCAGGAGGGGGACCTTAGGATGAGAAGGGACCAAGGCTACAGAGGAGGGGAACCACCCCAGCCAACAGCCACCAGGCCAGCAGACGGGCAACCTTGAAGAGGGACTCTCATGAAAGCCAGTTGACAACCCTGTCCCAGAGAAGGGGGAGAAGGAGGTAGCCAGGCAGGGGCTGGAAGACACTCTGAGGATGGAAGACTTTAAAGCACAAATCACTGCTCTGTAAATCCGGGAGGCAGGTTTGCTATTTGAAAATTCCCAGCCAGAAGGTGACACTCAGAACCTTTGGTCTAAACAGCAAATTCATCCTCAAGCTCGATAGAGCAGGCCCTGCAACTGCAGAGGAGCATGACCAAGGGGGAGGTGCGCTGCTTGCTCATTCAGAGGACACTGACTGCAGTCCAAAAGACAGTGGTCTCCACATGTCACACCCACAGTCACTATAGGAAGATGGCTGAGGCCTGGGACAGGGACATGCAGAGAGCTCAAGTCTTCCAGTATGAGGAGAAGCTCCTATTGGAGAAGAGAATACAAGACAGCCAGGGGGCTCCCAGGATGCCAGCATTCTGGATTCCCAGGGGGAGGGCACGTTGCCTAAGATAGAGCCCTTTGTGTCCCCTCCAGGTTTGACCCCTTCTCAACCAGGTTCAGTCAGATCCCAGCTCAGAGAGCACCTCTGAGCTCTTCTCTGGAGGTGCTCTACCCATGGCCTCTCTCCTTCCTTCATCCTATTCTCTTGATGCTATGTAGTTCTTAGAAGTTTCCTATAGTGTTATAATGGTAATATAGTGATTTTAAATAAATGATGTCCGTGTCTTTCTGAGGTGTTTTGAAAGCATTTGTGCTGTATTTGGTTGCCCCTTTTCATTTTCTTCTTTTTTTTTTTTCTTATGGGTTTATGTTTTGAGGTTACCCTGGGGTTTACATAAAAGTTTTTACTGCTTATAACCTGTTTTAACTTGAAAGCAAGTTAGTCTTGAGCTCATTCTAACAGTCTACATTTTTACTTTCCTCCTTCTAGCATTTTATATTTTTGATATCTTATTGCTTCTAACTGGAGTTGATTTTCATTTTATAGAACTTCCTTTACTATTTCATGTAAAGTTAGTTTAGTGGAGATACATTCCTTTAACATTTGTTTGTCATAAAGCTTTTTATCATTCCTTCAGTTCTAAGTGGTAATCTAGCAAGGTATTCTTGGTTGGAGATCCTTTTATTTCAGTACTGCCATTCCCTTCTAGACTGTAAAATTTAAGTCTTATAGGGCCTACTTTTTATGCAACTTTTTTTCTCGCTGCTTTTAAGATTCTTTATCATGTATTTTTGCCATTTTAATGATAATGTGTCTTGGTGTATGTATGTTTGCATTTCTTTTGTTTTAAATTTTGAGCTTCCTAGGTCTGGAAATCTGTTTCCTTCTCAGGTTAGAGAAATTTCAGTGATTTTTCAAAAATATTTTCTGCCCCTTTTTCTCTCTCTGCAACTTCTGGGACACCTCTGATGGAAATGTTGTTCCTCTTGAGGTTATCCCAGAGTTCTCATATGCTGTCTTAATTTCTTTTCATTCTATTTACTCTATGCTGGTCTGCTTGGATACACTCGACTTCCCTATCTTCTTGCCTGCTGATTCTATTGAAAGTTTCTTCTAGGCTATTATTGAGCCCTTTTATTGTGTGTGTGTGTGTGTGTGTGTGTGTGTGTGTGTTTTCTTTTTTTAACTCAGCTATCATGTTCTATAACTCCACAAATTCTGTTTAGAACTGCCTCAGATTTTCTTTGTTGTAGCTCTCTTTTTATTCTGTCATTGTTTTCCTGTTTTCCATGAATATCATTAAAGCAATTGCTTTTAAGTCTTCATTAGATAGTTTACTTAAATATATTGCATTCAGATTTCCCCCTGGGGGTTTGTTTTGGCCTACAATTTGTGTATATTTCTCTGTCTCTTTGATCCGGTTGACATTCTGTGTTTATTTCTATGGGTTAGTTTTCCCTGGTGTAAAGACCTTGTGTTAGGGTATTGAGTTGTACAATATAGCCCTGAGTACAGGTCTGGAATGCAGGCATTTCTTTAGTTCTGTAATTTCAGCACTTATCAGGAATGTTGAAGCTCTATAACCCACCGTGTTGAAGTTTCAGAATTCAGCCTCCAGGGTTATAGTTTGGGTAGGGAATGAAGAGGTTTCCCCAAGAGTCACAGGCATGAAAAACAAGGTACAAGGAAGAAACACTAAAGTTGTGGGATCAATCTGCAAGAATGACATAATCCCACCAGAAGCCACAGGAGAAAGAGCCAGAGTCTGCTCTTGGCAAGTACGATCCCCTGTGAAAATCCCTCAGCCCTTTAGAAAAGCAAAAGTCCAAGGAGAAGGCAGTAAATAAGCCCTGAAACTTGGGAGTGGAATTTCAGGAAGTACCAGAGAAGCAGTTTAGCTGTAGCCCTAGACTGGCCAGTTCCCAGGTATGGGGGCACTCGCTGAGCAGAAAATCCATCAGTCTGGAAGACTGTTGGTTTCACCTGTTTTTTTTTCCTGTGACCCTGAACAGGGTAGTGTGATGCCAAGACAAACTGGCTTCTTCTACAAATTATTGAGATATGTGTCCCTTCTTTCTGGAGATGTTGGTCCTATTTCCATTCAAACATCATAGTTATTAAGTAGGGGGGTTTTTGTTTTGTTTTGTTTTGCTTTGGTTTCATTTGGTTTTTTGTTTTGTTTTGTTTTGTTTTTTGGTTGTCTACGGGGAGGAGAAAAGCTTGAGATCTTAATAACCTGCATCTTTGAACCAGATCTGGGTGCTATAATTATTTATTTGGAAGTCTGTCTATTCCAGACTAAAGTTTGAGATGATCTAAAATAGAATTATGATTTAATCATGTGCTTATAGTTTCTGAAATCAAAGAAATCTGAGATGAATTAATAAGTGACCATTTGCATTGTGTATAAATATTTTTAAAAACTCACTAGAAAATCTAAATGTAAAAATCAATAGGTATTAATTGCTAGTACCTTATTGAACATGAACTTCTAAGTTAAGCTAAAATTAGAAAATAATGCTATATCTGATAAAGATAGAAATGAAAAGATTTCTCCTGTGGACTTAGTCCTTTGTAGAAACTACTAATTACACAAATTTATTTTCCATCTGGTGCTTAATTAGGAGAGATAATCTCTCTAGGTTTATATTTTGGAGATACTCTTTTTTGTGTGTGAATGTGTTTATTTTGGAAAAGAACACCTAAATATTTTAAATTAAAGAGATTTGGAAGATTTTCTCTTTACTCAGTAGGAAATTTAAATGAATTAAAAAGCATCAGGTACTTCTTTTATCTATCAACTTTGACTATACTAAAAAGTTATTAAGACAACCCTAATTTTTTTTTATTTTTGCAGCATGGAGTGCAGTATATTTTATCTAATACTATAATATAATTTATTTATTTAATTTTAGAGGATTCAGTTTAAGAATTTAAACCATATGCCCATACACTGTCCAATAATTTTAATATTGTATCCTTCCCATGCCTAAAGAAAACAGCTGCATTTATCCATTCATGGCTGACACAATTGATTTGTTGGCATTATTCTATCAAAGCTGCCTTTGCAAATGCAAAATCTGTCAGCATTTCAATTTTGACTACTGAAGATACTAGAATATTCATCAGACAAGAGGTCTGCCAAGTACTTCGAAAGCCCAGCTTCCTCAAATTACACACTAGACATAGAAGATTTGGGAAATGTTAACAAAGATGAGGTTAGTCACTCAGACACTTGGTTTGAAATATGAACTGCTGAAGTTGGGAGAAACTATAACCTCATTCAAGTTTTGGGACTGATGAGAAAGTTTCTTTCTAGAACAGACAAAATTATGAATACTGTCCAAATGATTATTGTTAGTGAAAAACTGGCCAGATTTTTGTTTGGGAGATGAGAAAAATGAGGAAACTTGTTAGAGACCCTTAAAAGTAGTCTAACTCCTAAAGAAAAAGTTTCTGGATGGTTTAGTCATTCATAAAATACATGTCAATTATAATTGCCAAACCGGCTTTGTTCACCAATTCATCTTGTGGGTATATATGTATGTGGTGGAGGATTAGCGTTCTCCACATCAACAAGCAGTTCTTCAACACCAACAGGGTGTCTTAAAATTCAGCTAATTCTGACACTATCAGATCCCACAATGTAAGGGGTCAGTCCCACAAGACTCCCCACCCCACCCCATACTTTAGGTACCTGTGAAAATTTCAGATTGTGCTTCGGACCTGCTCTAGATAAGGGATTCCCACAGTTTCTTCTTTGGGTTTGCTTAACATTTTACAATACTACACAGAACTCAGAAATATTTCACTTACCGGATTACTGTTTTATTATAAAGATATAACTCAGGAACAGCCAGATGGAAGAAATGCATGGGGCAAAGTAAGAGGGAAAAGAAGAAGCTTCCATGCTTTCTTCAAGTGTACCACTCTACCTAAATTTCCATGTGTTAACATGTCTTTGAATTCCATGCTTTTAGGTTTTTATGGAGGCTTCGTTACATAGGACAATTGATTAAATCATTAACCATTGTTGATTGCTTCAACCTTCAGTTCCTCTCCCCTCCTGGGAGGTCTGAAAAGTGGGACTGAAAGTTCCAACCTTTCAAAGCCTCGTCCCAACCGCCCCTCAACCTTAGGTACTTTCCAAATGTTGTCTTATTAACATAAGCTGGGGTGTGTGGGAAATAGTCTTTTTATGAATAACAAGACATCCATTTCAACTTTATGGCAGTAGATGTTCCCTTTGGGCTTATCACTCAGAAGCTAAGGGATCTAGAAGCTGCGAGCAAGGAACTGTGGAGGAAGAGTTATATATATATGCACATATATATATACATATATATATATATCTGTAAATAATATCACAGTTGTTGATACTACATCTCCATGACAGCAGCCTCTTCATAATCAGTGGTGCTTCATCGCTTTTTTTGAAACTAGCAAGCAAAGATTTATTTCATTGACCAAGGAAGGAATGGAAGCTCATGCTCAAAAAGCCATCTCAAGGGAAAGGGGATGGGGCAGGAATTTGTAAAGCTATAGGTTTTGGGGAAGGTAATCTGGGGAGGGGTTAAGGTAAGGAGTACATCTCTGAGGTGGTCAGAATTCTGAGACATGGGTAGAGAGTTTGGGGAAGAATGGTTAACACCCAGCTTCCCCCTTAGATGGTTTGCAGTAGATCTGGTCTGTCATGGTAAGAGGGGGTGTGATTTTTGCTGTGTTAATGAAGACAAGTTGGTTAAGGACATAGAAGGGTTGGGGAATGCATATGCTCCAAGAAGTTCCTTGCTGGTTTAGCTCTCTTCTCCTAATTAAGTTATCTAATAGATTTGATTTCCATAGGTTGTTCAGTCAGGTGGCAAATTATTGTGGTTTCTGCATCTCAACAGGTGGCACTGCTTAGATTGACTGGGACTAGGGCAGTCACTATGTACAAATGAACTCTGCCACTCTAGTTCTTCAAAGTGCATCTTGCCCTGCAGCTGTCAGGCCAGGTAGGTTAGGTCTGGATTGTCTAGGTTCAAAGACTCACAAGGATGACAGGAATGAGTTAGGATTTATCTTTCTTGAGTCAGTTCTCTTTGTAACTCCGGAGTCCCAGCTTTGGCAGGGATAGAGAGCCCCACCAGGAATGGCCCAATCAAGACTCAAGGATTCCTCACTGCAACTTACCTTTAGCAACCTCAGACTAAACAGTGGCAGAGTAGAGAACGAACCTCAAACAGAGAACCAAGTTCTTGACTTTGCTATAAGAAGAAAATCAAGGAGGAATCATAGAAAAGTTAGAGTATAAATAAAGGTTTATTAACAAGGTAAAGGAAAGTACACACATGAGAAGTACATGCAGACATGCTCCAAGATAGAGATGAATGAAGGAGTCTAGAGATGGTGGCTATATCATGCCTTTTCAGAGTGATTAATAGTCATTATATTCCCAAGGAGGAGGAGATGTGATTTTTTTGACTAAGGAAAGGTCTGTATTTCTTAAAAGACATTTTAAGAAATGTGCATTTAAATCGGTAAATGAATTTCCTTGGAAGTGTCATGGCCCCCAAAGGGGTAGTATTTCTATTATGTTAATTACTTAGTAAAACAGAAAAGAGTTAATAATTAAATTTGAGGTTACTTGAGGTCACCTTGAAGACGTTTCAGGTGCCATGTTTATTCTATCAGGTATAGACCTGTTGTTGGGCAGAGTAGGTTTTCACATAGTCAGAGAACTTCATCTTTCAGCTGCCAGTTAATTCTCCTACAGCCTAATTTACTCTTTTCTAAAATAACTGTTCAAGTTACAGTGAGCCAAGATAGTAGAATAACTAGACCCCAGGAAAAATATGTAAAGGAGACTCCAACCTCCAGGGGGATGACTCCAATCTGACCATTAAGGAGCGATGACTAATACAGCCCCAGGACAGAACCTGTTTTTCTGCACATTCCTCTTGTCCCTGTTCATTTTAAAATCCCTCTATTAGGAACTTGAGATAGTCTTGGAAAAGTAGTCTACCATCTCCTCTGGTTGCTGTTATCTTGATTAAACCATTTCCTTTCCACAAACACTCAATTCTGTGATTACTACCTTTTGGGCAGTGAGCAGCCAAACTTGGATTTGGTAACAGTAAGAGGATATCCTTCCTTCAGCTGGAGCACAAAAACAGCATCACTCCTCTCAGAGATGCAAGGCATGTTGGGTCTTGTAGTTTGCTGATTACACACACATGGACACTCTCTTCTAGCTTGTCACCTTATTTGAATAGAGCTTATGTATATCTATATTCATAAAGGCCACTGCCTTACTTCAGTGCTCCTCTGTTGAAGCTCTTCATTTTTTTATTCTTCCACTCTGAATCAAATGAATCTGGAACATTTCTACTTAATGTTCTAAGGGCAGTCCAAGTATCACCTGAACTTGAGTCATTTCCCTACTTGCTCAGGAAGAAAAAGAAAAAAAAAGAAAAAGAAAAACCTCTCTCTCCTTTGTACCCTTATAGGAATTCTGCGGAGTTCCATCTGAGCACCTGGAGTGAGTTAATGAACTTTTTTCATGAACAGGTTTCTGCTGCCATTGAACTGTGTGTTTATGAGGATAGGATCATTTATATATCCCCTGGGTCAATAGTGCTGCCAAGGAGGAATGATGGACAGATAGTAACTTCTTTTAGAACACCATATTCTCTAGTTTAAGCCTTCAGTATCCCTTGGGGAAATATTTTCAAGATTACTAGTATTCCAAAGACCCATAAATTCTTCAAATACTCCATTAGCAGTGGAGAAGGATGATAATGGGGATGTGGGAGGGAAGGTCTAAAGTTGTAAAATCCATCTCAAATCCAACTCTTGGGACAAACTCCTTAGGGACTAATCAGTTCATTTTGGTTTTCTGGAAATAATAAAAATGACCATGTAGGCAAGGACTGGTGGTTTAGCAGTCAAGTCAGGTGTAGTGCAAGTACATCCCAAGGACCTGAATTCATTATCTGGGGCCGGAGGAACAACCAAGATGAATAGCTAAATGAAATAAATAAATCTTACTCTCTCTTTTTGACTTCCTATTTACCTTCATTCCTACCTGTAGATTTCCTTTAAAAAAGCGGGGAGCAAGGCATGTCCTGATAAGTCCACTGAATCCAGCTGACATAGTCTACATACATCCCAAGGACCTGGATTTGCAACCTGGGGCCAGGGTGGAACAACAAAAATACACAACAAAATACAATCAATAATAAAATACTTATTTTTCTTTCTCCTTTTGCCTGCTATATGGTAAGAGCAATTAAAATTTACTATCTTAGAAAGTCTTTTCAACAAATGATGTTGGGAAAACTGGACACTCACATGCAAAATAATGAAACTAGATCACTCCCCAAATGATAAACAAAAATTAATTTAAAAATTGGTGTGCCCTGGTGAAGCAGCGGTTAGGTCAATGGCTTCCAAAGGAGAAGCCAAATACCCCTGGATCGAGTCCTGGATCTGGGAGGAAACAATCAGTATGAACAACTAAATAAAAATACAATAAAGATGCTTCCTCCTCTTCTCTTAAAAAATTAATTAAAAATGAACTACAGACTTGAATGTAACAACAGAAACCATAAAATACATAGAAGAAAACATATGCAATATGTTTTATGACATCAGACTTGGAGAAGTCCTTGGGTATTTGACTTTAACAGCAAGGGAAACAAAAATAAAAATAAACAAATGGGACTACATCAAAGAATTCTCCATAGTGAAACTATCTCAAAATGAAAAGACATCCTATTGAATGGTAGAAGGTATGTGTACATCATACATTTGACAAGGGTTAATAACTAAGATATATAAAGAACTCGTACAACTCAACAACAGAAAAGCAAACAATAATAAAAAATGGGCAGAGATTCTGAATAGATATTTCACCACAGAAGATATATATGTGGCCAACAGGCACATGAAAAGATATCCTGTGTCTCTTGTTATTAGGAAAATGCAAATCAAACCAATAATGAGCTATCACATTACTCTGGTGACAATGACTATACAAACGACTACAAATAGCAAGTGTTGGGAAGAATGCAGAGAAAATAGAATGCTTGAACACTGTTAGTGGGAGTTTAAATTAGTGCAGTCATTATGGAAAGCATTATAGCTATTTCTCTAAAAGTTGAAGATCAAAATTCCATCAGATCCCATTTTTCCGCTTGTAGGTATTTACCTCAAAACATAACAACACTAATTGAAAGGTAAGTATGCATCCCATATCCATTGCAGAACTATTTAAAATCGCCAAGAAATGGAAACAACCTAAATGCCCATTGATAGATGAATTGATAAAGAAGATGTAGTATATATACACAATAAAATATTACTAGCTGTTAAAAAAAGATGAAGTCCTACCATTTTCAACAACATGGATGCAATTAGAGGAGATTATGCTAAGTGAAATGAGTCAGAATAAAGACAACTACCAGACAATCTCACTCATACATAGAATATAAAAAAGAAACAATACAAATGAACAGAATGAATAAAACAAAAATTATCCCTTGGACATTGACAATAGAACTGAGGTTTCCAGAGGGAAAGGTGATGGGGGGGTGGGAGGAAAGAATAAAGGGAGTCCAATGGACAGTAGTGTAAGGTTATCAGAAATTTGGTAGTATACTTGGGGTGTTATAATGCATTTGATGAAAAGTGAACCTGCACATCTGAAGCTCATGTTGTTTCATAATCTGTTACGTCAAAATTATTTATTCTCAGTAAGTTTCAGGTATCAGTATAGCATTAACTGTAGTCATCATGTTACACATTAGCTCTCCAGAACTTATTTATCCTTTGTTCATAACTAAACTTTTGTATCTTTTGACCAATAGATCTCCATTTCTCCCATCCCTCAGCCCCTTGCAGCTACCATTTTACTTTCTGTTTTTCTGTGTTCACCTCTTTTAGATTCTACATGTAAGTGGGATGCAGTGTTTGTTTTCCATGTCTGGCTTATTTCATTTAGCAACTAGGTAGTTTCAAGTGACAGGATTCCCTTCTTTTTAAAGGCTAAATTGTATTCCATTTTATATACAGTCATGTGTTGTTTATTGGCAGGGATATGTTCTGAGAAATTCTTCGTTAGGTCATTTCATTGTTGTCCAAATGTCATAGAGTATAATTACACTAACCTAAATTATATAACCTATTATACAACTAGGCTATATGACATGGTCTATTTGAATCACAGTGGTCATATAAATGGTCTTTTATTGAGAAAAATGTCATTGAGAAATGCTCATTGTGATCTATCTACCTATCATCTATGTCACCATTTCTTTATTCATTTATCCATAATGGACAGTTCAGTTGTTTTCATTTTCAACACGTTGGCTATTGTGAATAATGCTACAATGACCATGGGGGCTGCAGATAGTTCTTTGAGATCCTGATTTCATTTCCTTAGAACATATAGCTAGAAGGGAGGTTGCTGGATATTATAGCACTATTTTTAATTTTTCGAGGAACCTCCATACTGTCTTCCATAGTGGCCTTACCAATTCACATTCCCACCAACAGTGCTTAAGTGTACTGTTTTTTCATATCCTTGACAACACTATCTTTTGTCTTTTTGTTAATAGCCATTCTAACAAGTGTGAGAAGACAGCTCATTGTAATTTTGATTTGTATTCCTGTGATGATTATTTCTGTTAAGTATTTTTCATATACCTATTAGTCACTTATATGTCTTTTACTGAGATATAGCTATTCAGGTTATTAGCCCATTTTAAATTGAATTATTAGTCTTTATAGAGTTGTTGGAGTTTCTTATTTTTAGATGTTAATCCTTTATCAGCTGTAAGGTTTGCAAATATTTTCTTTCACTCTGTGAATTATCCCTGTTGATTGTATCTTTTGCTGTGGAGAAGCTTTTTAGTTTTATGGGAGAGGAAAAATAATTTTCTCTCTACCCTTTTAGTTCTTGGTTGAGGTATCTCTATAATAAAACATAGATTAACAGGAGAAAAGCAAATTAAATTTCATATGCATGTATATAAGTACATAGGTATATGTGTTTATATGTATATATATATATATATATACACATATAAATATGTATAGATATATACGGGTCCCTGAAGATATGAGCCAAAGAAAGCAGCTTTTATATTTTTTTGCAAGGAAACAATACATTTGTGAAGAATTGATGAAACAAAGAAATTTTATCTTCTGGTAGTAAATTAGTGAACAAGTAGCAGAGTGTGTTTACATAGCCTTCTCAGCCCTAGGTTCCCTATCTCTGGTGATAAGGATGTCTCTTTACATTCTGGTGCAGGAAGGGTACATTTCACATGACAGATTTCTTAAGAGAGACAAAAGAGGCTTAGAATGTTCTTCTTTCATATGTTTTTTTGTCTCTTTTAAAATATGTATTTATTTATTTATTTATTTATTTATTTGTAGGAAGGAAACAAGCAGGAATGAAGGCAAGCAGGAAGAGAAAGGAGGAAGAAACATATATTTATTTTATTTAGTTGTTCTTATTGGTTGTTTCCTCCCAGTCTGGGTCACAAGCCCATGTGCTTGGCTGTGCATGAACTTTGCCATCTGGAGCTGCAAGCTTAACCACTGAATGACCAGGGTGTGCTACACTGATTGTTTCTTAAGTAGCTTTAATACAAAATAATATACACCACCAACAATCCATTTCTATCCTTCACCATATAATTGATCCCTGTTAACAAACTTGCTCTCCCTCCCACTTCCCTCTAATTTGGTCCTATAGACTAAAAGTCTTATTTTTTATTTGATTTGGTTCATTTATTTGTTTAGTTTCATTATAAACCACACAAGAGCAAAATCCTGTGGTATTCTGACTTTATTTCACTAAACATAATCCCCTTGAGGTCCACCCATCTTAATCCAAATGGCATGACTTCATCTTTTAAAACATAGTTGTATAGTATTTCATTGTGTATATATATCATATCTTTTTTATCTACTCATCCGTAGGTTGCTTCCAGTTCTTAACTATTGTAAATAATTCTGCAATAAATGTAAAGGTATATAGCATATATCTTTTCAAATTTGCGTTTTGGGGTTATATACCCAGAGATAGACTAATGGAATTTCTATTTTAAAATTTTTGAGCACTCTCCATAGTACTTTTCATTATGGTTGCAATAACTTACACTACCAGCAATAAGACATAAGATTTCCTTTTTTCTGTATCCTCGACAGCACTTGTTTCTAGTCTTTTGAATAATAGCTATTCTCGCAGATGTGGAACAAAAATCTTATTGCTGTTTTGCTTAGAGCCTGCTTTTAATTAAAAATAAGTCAATCTCAAGCTCATTCTAATAGTCCACATTTTCATTTCCCTCCTTACATATTTTGTATTTTTGATGTTTTCCTGCTTCTAAGTGGGATTTTATTCATTTTATAGAAATCCCTTTAGAATTTCTTGCAAGACTAATTTAGTTGTGATGAATTTCTGTTTTTAAAGCTCTTTATTGCTCCTTCAATTCTAAATGATAATCTAGCAGGGTAGAGCATTCTTGGTTGGAAGTCCTTTTCTTTAAATATTTTGAACGTATTGTGCCATTTCTTTCTAGTTCGTAAATTTAAGCTTAGGAATCTGCAGACAATCTTAGGGGGTTTCCTTGTAGGTAACTCATTTTTTTCCAGCTTCTTTTAAGTTTCTCTTCATTTCGAAATTTGGCACTTTAATTGCAATCTGTCTTCATGTTTGTCTGTGTTTATTTTGATTGGAACTCCTTGTTGAACTTCCTTATTTGGAGGTCTGTTTCTTTCCCCAGGTTAGGGAAATTCTCAGCTCAGCTATTATTTCTTCTTTCAAAGTTTTTGCTCCTTTCTCTCATCTTCTGGAACCCCTATGTTGTGAATATTGTATCTCCTGATATTACGTAAGAAATTTCTTATGCTGTCTTCATTTCTTTCTTTTCTTTCTCTCTCTCTCTCTACTGTTCTGCTTGGGTGTTTCCATTGCCCTATCTTCTAGTTCATTGATTCATTTTGAAGCCCCTTCCAGTATATTGTTGAGCCACTCAATTGTGTTTTTTAGTTCCACTACTGTTTTCTTTAGCTCTGTAAATTCTGTTTAGAACACTCATATTATCTCTCTCTTTGTCATAAATTATATTTCATTCCTCCATCACTTTCTAATTTAGGTGGGAATCATCAAGACTTTTGCCTTGAAATATTCCTTAGGTTGTTTACTTAATTCTGTTGTATTAGGATTTTTCTCTAAGCTTTTGTTTTGAGCCATCATTTCAGATAAATTTCTTTGTCTCTTCAGTTTCTTTTTTTGGTAGCTTGTGTTTACTTCTATTGATTAGGCTAAAAGATTTTCTTTCTTTGATGTAATAATCTTGTGTTAGGATTTTAGGTTCAGAATATAGGTCTGGGGCAGGAGCCCTAGCACTGGGGCCTTGGGGATTTAGGCTGTAAGCAAGCAGGTTGGTCAGTAGCAACCCTAGACTGGGTAGAGGCAGCTGCTTCTCAGGCTGCTGAAGTCTCTCTCTATAGTAATTCTCTCTAAGAGAACTTCCAAGGCAGAGCTGGAAATTCCCCAAACTGAACTTTGCAGAAAAGCAGTGCTGGAATTGCAGGCTCTGTTTGTAGCTATTCTAGGCAATTGCTGCCCTGGTAGCCACGAGAATGTAACCAGGAAAACAAACTGTCCTAGTACCTGATAATGGCAGAGGGGTGAGCATTTTGACCTCTGACTATTCCAATATGGCATTTCTCCATGCTAATGATAATTTCAATATGATGTCTGCCATTGCCAGCACTACACAGACAAAAGAGAGTCTGGGAAGATACCCAGCAGGGAAGGCTATCCCTCTTTTGAACCCTTCTTACTGAATTTTTTTGTTCAACAAATGATCTGTTAGATCTGTGTACACTTCATCTGTTCCTGTTCACTGTCCTGTGTTCTCTGCTAGCTAGAGTCCAAGTTTTCTCCAAAGGAAAGCTCCTCTGTTTCCCACTTCAGGATGTATGCACTCCCTCTGGGGTACAGTTCTGGAGTAAGCCCTTCTGTCTCTGGAAAGAGACTTTGTATTACTGGTGTCTATCCTGACTTTGGGTTGCAGTGCTGGAGCAATTTATCCTGGTGAGATCAGGTATTTGTGTTTCCTACCTTTCCAATGTTTTTTTTTTTTTTTTAATTAATTTTTCTTATGGAGATGATGGTGTTCCAGTCTTCTGTCTTTTTTTGAATACTGTAGTTTGTATCTAGATGCAATTTTGTTGTGTCTTTGGAGAGAAGGCGAGTTCAAGTTCTTGCTGGTCTGCCATTGTGGGTGTATCCGCCCACACATCTGTATTTAGGAAGGTAAATTGTCTATGTGATCAACTCAATCATTTAAAATATATTTCCTGGCACTCCCTGGTGGAGTAGAGGTTTGAAGAAGTCTACTTACATCCCAAGGACCCGGGTTCATGTCCTGGGGCTTGGGCAATAACCAGATTGAACAACTAAATAGAATATATAAAGTGCTTCTTCTTCTCTCTTCCTGTCTGCCTGTCTCTGCTCTTCTTCATTCCTGCCTGTATTTTTCCTTTGAAAAAATTTTTTTGGCCTATCCTGTTCAGAAAAACCAAAGATTTTATTCCAATCCTTACTGTTCCATTTTTCAAAGAATATGATTATTTTAAATAGTCAGAGTAAGAGATAGTCTATGCTTTCATGACTGGTTTCTGCACTTAAATGCAAATGAGACCACAATTTTATTTTATAAAGTGTGTGCTCTTAAGTAGCTCTTAAGTAGTTTAGCTAAAGAAAAAGTGAGTAAACTTGCATTTTAGTGTACAAATCATAATTTTAAGCTACATGAATCATGAGACTATTGCATAAAATTTAATTTTGAATTTACAAAAATTGACAAACTTAGGTTTTTCTTCTAATCATATTGCATCCTCTATTTACTTTTGATTTTTTAAATTCTAGCTTTGGTTAAATGCACATTATTTCATAAAGACCTATGATATCATTTTAATAAAGTGTGCAAATGTTTTGATTGACAACTTTTGGACACCTTTTGATATTTTGCCTTCCCTAAATCAAATCCTAAATGAGATCTTGATTTCAAACTGACTTTGAGATTTCCCAGAGCCCCCATGGAAAAATCTCATAGTTTTTTTCTTTTACCTTGAGAAAAAAACAGAAATTAAAAAAATATTTTTCAATATGTTGAATTGCATGAAAAACATTGTTAAGTATAAAGAGAAGTTAGACCTCCCTAAGTTATATTATTTGTATGGGTAAGTGTTATGAATGTAAATATTTCAGGAACAATATGAAATTCCTAGAAGTTTGCCAGTGTCCCTACTGTTCACGGCATGATACTGTTACAAAGTGACCAACAAAGAGACATTCTAGAATTTTAAGAGGAGATTTATTCCTGCTGGCGGCTGTATGGGGTTTCACCCAAATCATACAGTGATCTGTGAAAGCAACTCAGGGTTTATATAGACACACAGAGAGTCATAGGGAACAAAGGCAGTTGATCATCTGCAGCTATGGTTGCTACAGGTTTCCATAGTAACATGTTTGACATTTTCTGTTATCTAAAATTCACATTCTGCACATCCGAGTCATCCAGGGAGGCTCCAGGAATAGAACGGCTCACCCTTGAGCCCCCGGGTGTGTGGGGTTTTGTGCACAAACTGGACCGTACAGTTATCACAACACTGATTGCCTCACTGAACTTTCCTATTTTGGGGGCCTCAAGGCTGGCTTGTGAGCTAAGAGTGACTCAGTATGCAAAAGTCTTTACTTTCTTCCAATTTTCTGCTTCAATACTACCTTGACTGACATTAGACAACAATAGTATGATGTTATCAGCAGAATTCTAGTTATTATTTGGAACATTGTATGTCACAAAGCAACCAAATTGCCTTGTCAAAATGCAGTATTTTGATAATGAACTCTTAGCAGATCTTAAGTCTTTTGTTACCTACATACAGTTATTGTTTTACTTTCGTAGGTCCTGAAAGTTTTTGCTATCAGTTATAAACCAGGGTGTTTATCTTTAACAAAAGATGACAACATCAGAGATGGATGGGGTACAGGCTTTCTAATGGCATAGCTTAAATAACTTTGAAATTCTTTCATTGACCTAAGTGGGGTTTGCCAGAACTCCAATGGAGAAGGTGATGGGTTTATAAAACCACCAACCTAATAACAAGAAGAACAAGAAATAATTACATGGACCATGTGAACTAATTAAGGATGATTATGGCTTTTGTTTGGAACATTGCTGTTACTTTAATATTCTATTTTCTGGATTTAAAAAATCTTTCTCTTTTCCTTTAAGTTATTTATAACTTGTAGCAATTTAACAGATTACACTTTCATAAACATAAACGAAACATTTATTTTTCCCTCCACCAGATTTCTACCAGAATTCAGAAATCCTTATTTAGCATTTTCATGGAAATTTAGTTATTTGCATGAGTTCAGTAAGAATCTTTCCCCACTATAACAGGATGTAATTGGGAACATTAGTGAGATAACCAAAGTTTTGACTTAAATGTCATATTTGAGAACAATGTGCATACAGTGATAGGTACCATACAGTTTAAAAGCACTAAGATGACTTTATGGAACAAATGGTTAAAAATCCATCTTGAAAAAAGCCTGGCTTAGAGTTCCCAGTCTTACAAGGGAGTAAGGGAAGTTACTTACTAACTAAATGTCCTAGGAAACTTGGAGTATTTTGTAGACCACAAAGATAGGAATTTACCCAAATCTATAGGTACTGTAGGTAAAGGCTGGTGGTGAGTTCTTGGCTTCCTCCCCTTGGGTGGCTTTTAAAAACCCATTCTGAGATTCCTTATGAAAAGTTCTAACAAAGCAAACTTTTAAAGGCCTATGTGGTCAATTACCATTCTTGTTGCAAATTTAATAAGACTTATCTGACATGCAAAAATAATCTCACTTTTTCTAACTTTGATCAAAAAGAGGATGACTACAGAGATCTTTTGTTTATTTCAATGAAAGTAAATTCTAGTCTTGTTCATTGCCTTTGAGGTTTAAATATCTACCTTTGATATTTTACTATCAGACTGAATTCCTGCCACCTTGCAGATTTTAGCAGTTTTCAATTTGTCTAACTTCCTTTGATATCAGGCCACAACCCTCCAAATTAATGTTTCCAGTTTTTCTCCCACCCTCCTGACTTGGCATCACTGAAAAACTAAAACCCTACTGCACAGATTCTTAGCAGTACTCTAGTTCATCTTATAGCTTCCCTTTTTCCAAATCCCTGCAAACTTGATGTATAAACTTCCAAGACTCAACACAACAGTTCAGTATGCATCTTCCATGTCCCACTGTGGGAAATAATCATGACTGTGACTCTGATGTCTACACTATGACTAAAAGAAAACCCCATTAATACTACAAACCTGGATTGTCATTACCATCCTCATCTAAAGATGCTTTGAGTGCAACATCTGGAAATCTTGACTCTACATAATTTTTTACTACAAAAGTGGGTTTATAGTCTGTTTTAATCATTAATGTTTTTCTTTTTTCTTTTTACCATAGAAATACCGATCCTTTGTTAAATGTTCAGGACTGGGAAAATTGGTTCAACAAAATATGAGGCAATGTGCTTAGATTTGTTTTGTTTTACTTATTCATCTAATCTATGTTCTTTCCCTTTGTGGATCTCTTACCTCATAAGTTTTAGCTACAATCTTGTCTCCACTTCAATCAGCTTATGAAAGTAAGATCTAGGAGAGGCAGAGAGAGAATGATACTGGCATAAAAAAAAAAATTGGTCAATTTGGCAGGGAACTCTAGAGCAAATATTGCCCATAATAATTGTACTGTATTGGGCTGAAATAATAAGGCCTTTATAGCACTGCTTGGAAGGAGCAGGAACTTGGGCAAGACAGCAATCTGCAGCTGAGACTGACCTTGAAGTTGATGACGGCTGGAGTCGGCAGCAGGTTCTTCCTAGAAAAGAGATCTGTCAAGGGCATCATCCCTGCTCACTGTAATGAAGTTCCATGAGAGCAGAAACTCATTTCATAAAAATCAGATATGTCACCAATACTAGAACACTGCTTGGTTCCTAGGAGGGCTCAGTAAGCAATGACTAAATGAATGAATGAATGAAATGAGTTACTGGATTGGAGAATTTATTAAAACTATGCATGAAATGCTTTAAAATTGTATACCAATGAATAATACAACTCCTTCAACCTTTCATTATGAAAATGTTTTGGTCAGTTTCCTCTCAGGCCCCCAGAACCATAGAATAATAGGTTGATGATATATCTCACAACTGAAAATAAAGTATTCTTTATATTGTCTTCAGGTAGATTTTTTAGATAGCATTTTAGTCTTCTCAGGCTACCATAACAGAATACCATAGACAGGGTGTCCTAAATAGCAGACATTTATTTGTCGTAATTCTGGAGGCTGGAAATCCAGTATTAAGGTGCTGTATTATTTAGTGCCTGGTGAGAACTCTTTTTTTGGTTTACAGATGGCCATCATCTTGCTGTGTCCTCAAAAGGTCTTTCCTCAGTGTGTGTGTGTATGTGTGTAGGGAGAGAGAGAGAGAGAGAGAGAGAGAGGAAAAGTATTCTTTTAATGATAGTCACTTATATCATCATGAGGACTCCATCCTCATGAGTTTATTTACCCTCAAAGCTCCTTCTCCAAACACTATTGCATTAGTGGTTAGACCTTCAATCTATGAATTTGGGTGGGACATAAGAATTCAGTGCATAGCAGAAAGGTTGCCTGGCCAAATAACAGAGCACTGGACCCAGTTTTTTAAAACCCAAAGATTTGGTTTTTAGTGCCATATCTGCTATTAGATAACTTTGACATTGAACAAGTCACAGCTTTCTTGGACGTCAGCTTCTTCACCTGAAAATAAAGGCGTTGAAAAGGATAACTTCCAGAATTTTTTTCAAGCTTTAACATTACATAGTTTTTTCCTGAAACTGGACATTTCTGAAAGATTTGACCTAGTTATCTTTAGGTATCTTACTAGAATAAAGAAAAACCAGAAGGCTATTTGAAGATTGTGAGTGGATAATATGTACCAGGAGTTGAAAGAGCTAAAAATAGAAAAGGGACAAGGTAGTGACTAAAAGCAGCTGTTTGTGAAAAGAATCTATTCTAAGAGATGATGCGTCAGCTAGCAGTCCAGGTCAAAGACCAGACACAATCCCAGGCAGTGGGACTAGATGAGTCCACGAAAGCTGTATCTGTGTAAAGGGAGATTGTGTCATCAGAAGCACCAGGACAGGAAAGCGGAGGCTCAGTGGGTACTGTTGTTTGGTTTCTGTCTGCCTTTGGTCTCTCCCAGAATCCTTCCCCAGCTGTGATCTCTTTGAGGAGAGTTATTGGTATAGAGGAGACACCCAATACAGGTTTATTGAATAAATGAAAGATGTCAGGGTCTCAAAAAAAAGCAATATTCAAACATTATTTGGAAAGTAATTCTTGTAACAAACATTATTTCCACATAGCACTCATTGTTCACGTTCTATATATCAACTAAATCAGAATTTTATGAAATAAATCCTATTCCTATTTACATTTTAAGTGCTCTTCCTGTTTTAAAAATAATCTGACTCTGACCTACTACACTCATGTAATGTCTCAGCGGGGGAGGGAGGGAGGGAGGGAGTGGGCCCCACTGCTGGGTGTGTTGGGGTCATGGAGTAATGGATGACCCAGGCCATCAGAGTTCAGTGGCACAAGTCACTTCCCTGCCCACCTTCATTCTGATCTGTGCTCATTAGAGAGACTAAGGATTTTGACAAGATTTCTTCATGAATTGGTCTTTAAGAAATGAATGTGCCAACTAGCAAACATGAATATCTGCCCCACCGATATTTCTATCAAGGAACTGATATTCTAGTTCAATTAATCAACTTAATTGATAGCTTATGATAGATACCTATCTCATAAATTTGATTAGTGCAAGTCAGTATCTCAGAAGTGGTTCACCTCTGGATGCCGTGGTGATGTCATAATCTTACAGAGAGCAGACCCTAGAATGGACAGAGCGTGGGCCATTTCTGGGACACTATATGGGGACACTTCTTTGCCAGAGTCCAATGCACAGTAGCTTATAAAGGCAACAAAGATCTTTTTAGATGCTGGCCCTGATTTTATTGTGAAATCCTTTGTAAACATGTGTAAGCCTCTCTGTACTTGCCCAAATAAGAGCTTTCTGTAGAGATGACAGACTCATTTTACAAAATTCACTTATCGCACTTGTCCCTTGGGGGTAGCAATTACAGAGTCCTTATCAGTTAATTCACACAGAGCAGACATAAGTGTTATGTCGAGTGTGGATCCTTGCCCTTGGAGACTATAGAATAAAGGGAAACTCCAGGTCAAGCCAAGCCTAAACAATACACTCACGTATGCATGTGCTTATGTAATAAAGCATTGCATTTAGATGGAGCTTCACAGTTTCCAAATGTATTCAAGTTCACTGTCCTTGAAAAAGTTAGGCGAGGTGGTGGTATATCTGTGGCTCTAAAGGCTTACGTCAGCCCAAAGCAGGTGCACAGTACATGGAACATGAAGGTTTCAAATTCCAGCCTTCTTCCCAACAAGTCAGGTCTCTTTTATGACTTCACAATAACATATGAATATGATGATCCTCTTCTCCAGGGTTCCTATTCTCTGTGGTACCTGGTTTGCTTGTGAACTTGTCCTAATATGCAGTAGACTGGCTCCTAAGCACACCCATCCTTCCAACCATATATCTCTTGGGGTTCACAGGGAAAGGAAAAAATCTGTCTGACTTCGTAGAAAGTAAAAGAAATGCTTATACCTCCATTCTTGAAACCAACCTCATGACTTTCATAGGGGGAACCTGATCCAACCTAGATAGAATATGCAGAGAGGGCTTTAATCAGAACTGATAAAGCAAAGAAAGGAGCTAATAGGAATGAACAGGGACACACAGTGAGCACAGTCTACAGTGCCACAAAGTCAGGGGGACACAGCAATGTAAGAAGTGGATGGTGCCAGCTTCCTCTTTGTCTTCCCTAAAACTCTGTTAGAAGTGATGTCTTTGTTCTACCACAACTTAAAAGCCCTTATTCTTTTTCAGTTTTCTGCTATAATCAAAGTTCTGCTGATCTATTTTCTCAGAAAAATGCACTGTGTTTTCCTCTACCCTGACACATGACTCTTCTGATGCTGGAGGTGTGAAGTGTTCCCCATGCTGAGAAATTCTCCAGCCCTAGCTGCGTGTCTTACACTTTAACTCAAAATCCTGATACTAACCGGAGTGCGCACGGACTTCACAGATTAAAGACTCAGTCCCACCAGGCTGCCCCACACTTCAGGTGACGATTGTAAGTGGTCGATCTCCAGGTAACCCAGAACTTCTGTCTGACTTGGTTCCCATGACCACTCCTTGGGTTCAATAATTTGCCAGAGTGACTCACAGAACCCAGGAAAACAACCTACTTACTACTACTGCAGAGTTATTATTATAAAGGTTATTTTGAGGATACAGATAAACAGCTGAATGAAGAGGCACAGAGTGCAAGAAGTGAAAGGGCTCCGAGCACAGGAACTTCTGCCACCAGAAACGTCTAGCACGTAGATGCATTCAACAACGTGCAAGCCCTCCAAACACATACTTTGGGGATTTTTATGGACACTTCATCAGCAAGCTTCATCACAAATTAATCTGTCATGAACTCAATCTTCAGCCCTTGTCCTCTTCCCAGAGAAGTGGGGGTAGGGCTGAAAGTTCCAAATTTCCTGTGGTGGCTTGGTCTTTCTGGTGACCAGTCCTCATCCTGGAATTATCCAGGAACCATCAAGAGCCTCATTAGAGCACCAAGCATTAGTGCAAAGTTCCTTTCCTGACAAAGTGTTTCTGTGTTTTACCACTTCTTGCCATTTCATTTATCCTGAACAAGTTACCTTTGGGAAATTGCTCCTTCTATCTCCCCACCCCGGCTGGGACATAACAACGCTAGCGCTGTGATTGTTGGGTTTGGTGATAATATCATGGAGGTGAGAAAGGAAAGGTGACTGAATAATTGACTCTGCAGGAGAAACAAGATGAATTCCAACAGCCCTACTACCGAATAGTCATGAATAGTCACACGGGACCACTTGCTTAAAGTATCTCGGTACTCAATGTTTTCACTCACCTATTTCTCTGTGTTACTGTGGAATGCATTCTCATTCAGAAAGGTCCTTCTGTCTCCACTGTATCCATCTTTGTGACCTAGAAAAATTCCCAGATTTTTTTAAAAAAAGCATCCACTTGTGATGATAACGATAGGTACATTTCTCAGACAGAATTGCCACATTCTCTAACAATATGCACTCACTTGAGGGTTATTAACTCATTCCTTTAGAAATGTTGTAGGCAAACTGGAATTGTGTTAACCACTTAGATGGGGCCACTGAATTTCTAGAGAGCAGGAATGTGTCTAGAATGTGCTTCTATTCTTGGAATGGAAGGTGTGATCTACTGATTTATTTCACAGATATTTCCTGAGTGGTATTCTAAAGGCTTTGTCATCCTCACAATAACAACACAATCCACATTTTATAAATGTGAAAACAAGGCATGCAGAGGTTAACACACTGCATTTGGGCAACAGATGATAGAAGCCATGTGCTTATTATTGCCAAACACAGCTTCACTAGGTGCCCAGGCACTGGGAGCACCAGATAGAGAGGTCCTGCCTCTATGTGAAGAACTGCACCATGTCCAGGGACTAGAGAGTGAGAGAAACTGTCTCTCACCCCCTGCTCTCATGTCCCAGAAGGAAAGCATCAGACAGTAATTATTAAAAATAACTAAATAGTGGGGCTTTGGACTAGATGCTGTTCCAAAGAATGGTGCTCCAGGAAAGGGTATGCAAAACGGAATTTTTATATATAATGGTAAAATGGCATTATACTAATTCCTCCTCAAGACTGAAGGAAGATGGAGAAAAAAAGACTACAACTGCTTGTTTAATAGAATTTCTAGAAAGCAGTATCTGATTACCACTTCCTCTAGTTGTCTTGGTAAGTGGATTCTTGCACAAAAGAGAAAGAGAAAAGGTCATCAAATCCAAATAACTTCAACTCCCCAAAGCGAGACAGGCAAATGACTGTGCCAGAAGCTGGGAGGAGCTCCTATGAGAGGAACTCAGTCCAGCACCTCTCACCAGGGGGCGGCCAGAGTCAGCCAAGAGAAATGAAGTGTTGGCCAGTTACATTTGCATTTTGTATAAGCAATGCTTAATATTTTTTGTAAGTATGTCCTTGTTTATCATTCAGATGTAACAGGGCAACCTATATTTTGTCTGACAATCCTACTCCCAACACTAAAAAAGTACATATAGTTTCTCATTAGCCTTCCTACTTCCTTATAACCCAGAGAGCTGAAATTCTTTTCACTAAAGAGAAACATTGTGAGCCAGATGTCGCCGGGAACTTAACCATGTCTGATACGAATCAAATCAGAGCACCAGGGCTGTAAAGTGATTTTTTTTCCCCTTCCCTAGTGAATGAAATAATGAAAAGTTGTGTAAAAACCACTAGTCTGGGACTGAAGAGGAATGAGTTCTAATCGTCAAAACTTCCAGGCGGCTCAGCACATGGCCCCAGCATTTTCTCTTCTTCCCTCTGAGCTCCAATTCTAGGAGGCACTGAGTTTCCTTCACTTGGCAGAGATGCCCATAGTGGAGAAAATTGCAGGAAGAGGAGTAGAGATAGGAGGATGTGTTCTGTTTGTGCAAGTTGGGGTTGAGAGCAAGCTCTAGCTTTATATTTAAAAGTGTGCATTTACTAAGTTAATAATTAAATTTTTTTAGCTACAGTAAACATAATATAGGTGCCCTTTGTCTTAGCTACAAATAAAAATTACACGTGTCCATCCCTGAAGTGAGAGCAAGAGAGAAATGCATGGCATCCCAGATCTGCCACTACTTATTCCCAGTGTCAGATTTTTTTTTTCTTAGCATCATATTCTTCACATGTGTCAGGGCAGAGCTGTATTGAAAGCTTCTGGGATTTCTGTCTGTTCTAGAACTCTTTGATGTGACAAGTCCTCATGGGCTTTTGCAGGATGCAGGAGGTAGAATTTTTGACATGGAAAAAGGAGTTAATATGCCTACTTAGCTATTACAGCTAAGGGACAAAATAACTTTGTAACAACCATACAAATGAAAAAGACTGAAACTTAGGCCAGAAAAAAAAAATCCATATGAAATAATAGTGGCATTCACTCCACTAGACTAGCAAAACTTGTCAAAGTAGCAGTTGTTTAAAGGCAATTGTCTCCCTACCCTTGATCACCAAATTTCTTTTAAAAGAAAATTAGCCCCTTAGAATTATGACACAAGAATACTCACAGTAGGAAAGGAGTGAGAAACTATAATCATAAATTTTCCACCCCCAACTGTCTAAGCAGGATAGGAGGTTGGTGAAATTACCTCTTTTTGGATCGTTTTCCAGGTACAAAAGAGACTTTCACATGGTCACTGCTTGTGAATTATTAATAATCACACATTTTCCTGCCTTTAAAAATACTTAACATTTCAATCCATTTGTGTTAATTGGCGAAGGAGTAATTCTTCTCTGGCCCATGTTTTGTATCTTGATTATTTTGCTCTTAATATAGACAAGATCCTTTAACAGATGACTGAAATCTTAGAACTCCTATTTTTTTAATACTATGAGTAACAGAAAACAGAAATGACTATTTAAATATGGCCAGTCATAGCCAAGTACAATTGAATTGTACATACAAAGTCTTAGTGAATGAAAACTTTTTGCAAAGTCTACATTCAATAGTATTTTTTGAAGTTACTGAATTGCAAATGAAAAACTTCAACTTAGAAAAACTGGATTGCCTTTAAAATGGCATTAATAAATAACAAAAACGATTACAGTGTTTATTATTATAAAAATGTTTGGGCCTTAAAGCTTACTTTCCTTCCACTAACTTGACGTGTGTAACAATATGCGTATCCACTTGTCCTCATGACAGTAAGAGTTAGAGAGGATGAAATTTATTTTGAAAGAACAAAGGGACTTTGGATTACTCTTGCTATATATCAGTGTGCAAATGAAGGGGAAGAACTTTATTTTCTTTTTTTAATCAATATGGTTAATTAACCAAGATAAATTAGTTTCCAAAGCAGTTCTAAGATAATGTTCAATCCAGTTTAAATTCACCAGATAATTGCCAACCCTTCATTATTCTTTTCAACCCTATCTGGGTTTAACATCTGGCTTGGGATAAAAATATCGTTAAGAAGGGAGAGGAAACTCAGTTCTCTCCTCTGGAGTTCTGGGGGTTGGGGGGTGGGGGCATGGAGAAGAGCTTTCCTGGCCTCTTCCACCGGCTTTGAAATGCAACCCCGAGCTCTCTGAGCCCTGGGCTGCTGACCTCTTCTACTATGTGTCTGAGAGAGAAACTTCTGCCTTCTTTAAGTTCCTGCTATTTTGAATTTGTTCTGAGCCTAATTTCAACTGATGCACTTCCATGTAAGATCATTTTTTGCCAACAGCAAAATCAGTCACAGTAAATAGCAGGAAGCCTTGAAAAATACTTTGTGGCAGTCTCTTTCCCAGTGTCTTATCTTACTGTGGTCTGTCCTCTAGAGATGGTCTAAATCTACATACACAAAGAACCTTTTGACTCAGTGAATAAGCCTGAGAAGGGAGCTCTCTCATAGCTGTTTATAACAGCCTCATTGAAAGAAACAATCTCACTGTATCTCAATCGCACCAAAGTACCTACTGCCTTGTGCTCCAGTTGGGCAGGAAAATGTCAGTTAAGACAGACTAGCATTTGCAACTGTATTATTTCACCTTCAGATATAATACTGAAAAAGAAAATGTCCTTCTGCTGGCTCACAGGATAAGTGGGGCTGACACAGAGCTGCAGCCGCTGTCTCACTCATACGTAAAGGCTTTCCTCGAATCCTTTAGAACATGTGTCTTTGTGTGGAGAGTGCTCTGAAGACGTTTCAGACTGAATAAAAAGACAGCAAACAGAGCTGTGTGAACCAAGCCTGGGAGAGCCCCTGAGTCACCTGCCCAGTGAGTTTTGAGAGAGCGGAAGCACCCAAACAACACCTCGTGGGCCGAGTGCCTACTTTCCTTGGCAAGGGAGCTAAAACCTACCAGGACTGGGTTGGTAGGTGGTGACCATTAACAGATCCACCATATCCAAATGAAGAAAAATAAATCACTGAAATTAAAAAGAAAAAATACATTTACCTTAATCCCCAGGTCTGGCAGTTTCTTTATATAAACTAAGCATACACATACCCTATGACCCAGCACTTCCACTCCTGGGTATCCGCCCAGAAGAATTGAAAACATATGTCCACACAAAGCTTGTATAAGGACATTTATAGCAGCTTTATTCATTATAGTCCCCAAATGGAAACAGCTCAAGTGTCTATCAATGTGGGACCAGTTTAACAAACTGTGGTATATTCATTCAATGCAATTCTACCAAGGAATAAGAAACAATGAATTGGTGATACACTCAATGATATGGATGAAATTCAAGACAGTTTATGTGGCGTAAATGAAATCTTACACAAGAATTGGTGCTGTATGGATTCCATTTATATGACATTTTAGAATGGGCAAAACTAATCTACTATGGAAAAAATGAGAACAGTGGCTGTTTGTGGGGACTGGGGACAAGCATTGACTGGGATGGGTAGAAGATGATATATATTATTTTTCTAGAGACTATAACACAGTATATACAGTTGTTTAAAACTCTTAAGATTCATCATTGCACATTTTGTTGTGTACGTCTTTGAATTTTTTTATTGTGGTAGAATATACATAACATGCAATTTTCCTTTATAACCATTTTAAAGTGTTTGATTTAGTGTCATTAACTGAACATTTTATGTAATCATCACAACTATCCATCTCCATAATTTTCTTGTCATTCCAAATTAAAACTCAATGCTCATTAATGGTAGTTCTCCATCACTCTTTCCCTCAAGTCCCTGGTAACCACATATACTCCAGTAAAATCATATACTATTTGTCATTTTTAGTCAGGTTTAATTCACTTAATATTTTCAAAATTCATCCATGTCATGGCATGTATCAGAATTTCATTCCTTTCTAAAACTGAATCATTTTCCATTGTATGTACATACTACATTTTGTGATATTTGCATCTGGTGGATATTTAGGTTGTTTAGAATGTTTGTCTAGTGTGAATAATGCCACTATGAACATTGTGCAATTATCTGTTCAAGTTCCTCGAGTATATATCAAGAAGAGGAATTGCTGGGTCATATGATTCTAGGTTGATATTTCTGATGAATTGTCATAATGTTTTTCACAGCAGTTATACCACTTTATATCCCCATCAGCAATGCACAAGAGTGCCAGTTTTTCTACATTGCTAACACTTGTTACTTTCTGTTTTGTTTTGTTTAGATAATAGTTATTCTAATGGAGATGAAATGGTATCTTGTTGTGGTTTTGATTTGAAATTCCCTAATCATTAGTGGCCTTGAACATCTTTGTAGGTACTTATGGGCCATTTGTATGTCTTTTTTGGAGAGAAGTCTATTCACATCCTTTGTTCAACTCAATTTTATTGTGTTTTGTTTGTTTTGTTATCGTCGAGTTGTAGGAATTTTGTGTATGCTCTGAATATTAATCACTTATCAGACATGTGATTTGCAAGTATTTTCTCCCATATGTGGGAGAAAATTTTTTTATTCTCCTGATAGTGCCTTAAGTGCATAGAAGTTTGGTGTGTCCTGGTGGCTTAATGGTTTAGTTCTCTGGATGCAGTTTACATCTATCCAAGGACCCAGGTTCACAGCCCCGGGGCCAAGCAGAACAATCAAGGTGAACAACTAAATAAAATGCTTTTTCCTCATCTTCCAACCTACCTGTCTCCCCTTGCCTTCATTCCTGCCTGGACCTTTCCATTAAAAAAAAAAAAAAAGAAAGAAAGAAATTAAAAAGAAGTTTTGAAATTTGAAGAAGTATAATTTTTTCTATTTTTTTCTTCTGGTGTCATATTCAAGAAAGCATTGCTGAAACCAATGTCATGAAAGTTTTCCTCTAAGAGTTTTATAATTTTAGTTCTTAAATTTAGATCTTTGATCTATTTTGGTTTACTTTTTTGTATATTGTGTCAGATATGGGTCCACCTACATTCTTTTGCATGTGGGTATCCAGTTTGCCTATCACCATTTCTTGAAAGATTATCCTTTCTCCAGGGAATGATTTTGGTACTTTTGTAGGAAATCACTTGACCATATATTTGAGGGTTTATGCCTGGGCTTTCATTTTATCCCATTGGCCAAATTGTCTATCTTCATGCCAATTTCATACTGTTTTAATTAGTGTAGCTTTGTACTAAGTTTTAAAGTCAGAAATTGGGAATTCTCTTTATTCTTCTTTTTTAATATTTTCAACTATTCATGTGAATTTTAAGATTTTGGATTTTTGTATTTCTGCATAAAACATCATTAGAATTTTTTTAGAAATAGCATTGAATCTTTGGATAGTTTATTTTAACAATATTAAATCTTCCAATCTCTGAACATCGGATGTCTTTTCATTTATGTTTCTTCTTTCATTTCGTTTAGCAATATTTTGTAGTTTTCATTGTACACATCTTTCCCCTTATTAAGTTTCCTCCTAAGTATTTTATTCTTTTTGATGTTAATGTAAATTTTTCCTTAATTTATTTTTTGGATTGTCTGTTGTTAAAACTGCAACTGATCTTTGTGTGTTATTTCATATCCTAAAATTTCATT
Organism: Solenodon paradoxus; assembly: GCA_004363575.1. NCBI lineage: Eukaryota > Metazoa > Chordata > Mammalia > Eulipotyphla > Solenodontidae > Solenodon > Solenodon paradoxus. Next base: position 379,974 of record RJWH01001122.1, read on the forward strand.
AAATTTATTAGTTCTAATGTATTTTTGTGAAATATTTAAGGATTTCTTCATACAAGATCATGTCATTTTACTACTTCCTCTCTAACTTGGATGCCTTTTATATCTAATTGCTCTAGCGAGGTCTTCAGATATTGAATAAAAGTGTGAAAGTACCATCCATTCTTAGGTTTTGATCTTAGGGGATTCATTGAAAATTAACTTTGCAAATATTTTGAACTCTTCTTATGATGTCTATGCTGAAGTGCTTAGAGATGAAGGTACTAATGCCTGAAAATTACTTTGAAATTAATTAAACATCAAGTGGACTGATAGATGGATAGATGGATCAATAGACAGGTGATAAAACACACAAAGTAAGTCCACATAATGCTGTTGAGAGGTTCTTAAAAACAGAGACTTTAAACAATCCAATGTATAATGAAAACAATTTTTATACAGACTAATTGATGAAAACAAGAGTTAAATTCTTACAACATATTTCTGGTCACAGAAACATCAACTAACAGCTAAGGACCAAAAACACTTTAATATTAAATAATAATTTGCAATCATTCATTCATTTTCCAGTCCCCCCCCTCTTATTCTCGGTTTAGGTCACAGGTGGCCAGAGCCCATCTTGGAAACTCAGGGCACAAGGTGGATATCACACTAGACAGGACACTTTATCCTAAATGCAATTTTTCTAGTTAAAATTCATCTTATTTAATTCCTGTTATGGCCCTTGAAATCTTTGTGAACCTTTCTTTGTTATCTCTAGCTGTACCTTCCATGTTTTTTATATCAACTTATTAAATGAGCATATTACTAGATATTTAGCAAATTTTTTTAAAGAAAGGTGCAGGCAGGAATGAAGGCAAATAGTCAGGCAGGAAGAGAGAGGAGGAAGAAACACTTTTATTTATTTTATTTAGTTGTTCATCCTGGTTATTCCCTCTCAGACCTGGGTCTGGAACCTGGGTTCTTGGGTTGTATGTGGACTACGCTTGGTGGACTTGTCTGCTAGGCTACCAGAATATGCTGATATTTAGCAAACTAAATATTAAAATATGAAACAAGAGTCCTAGGTATATCATCGAAAACTTAACTCTAGCTTGACACTAGTCAATTAATACCCTTTGGGTACAGTTATTCAATCTGCTGAAATAATATAGAGGGTCATTAGTTGTATGTAGTCAATACTGAAAAAAAGCCACCTTAAAACAGAAAAAAATATATTAAGTATTGAAAAATAATGTTTTATTAGGATTGCTCTTAAAAAAGCCAAAAAATTTTAAGTTAATTAATTTTACTTCAAAATTAACTCAATCACGGATTGGTCTTGAAAATGAAAAAAGAATGGCTGAAGTACTGGGTTGTTTGTTTTTTTTTAGGAAGGGGAAATTTATGATGACAAAACTTTATGATTCCATAGTTTTCACTGGAATTTTGACATTCAGATCATAATCATAAACTGTCATTCTTACAAAAGTATTAGAAGGCTTTCTTAATCTCCCCAAGATCCTTGCTTTTCCTTTTACATTCAAAGAATTTACTTCTGTGGGCCTCTGATATATCCATCAATCTTTCCCTTCAGTTAATAAATCTGACTCAAGTCCTCTTTTGTTTTTCATTTTGGGTCTATTTCAAGTGGTTCTTCGAAAAATTTATTGAAGTCCTATGTTTTGCAAGATTTGTAATTTCACTTTGCAATTAAATTCCTGCAAATAAGATAACTATAAAATGAGTTCTGAATCCAGTTCATCCAAGTTGAAATTCTACTCCTTTCTCTCAGGGTCTCAATGTTCTTACCTGTAAAATGGGATAGTAATAATATTTACTTAATAGAGTCTTAATGATTATTTGGTGAGTTAATATTGGTAAAAAACATAAAATAATGCCTGGCACAGAGTAAGGATTCAAATAATATAGCTCTCATTTATAGTATTGTATTATATAAAAAAAATTCAGCAAGTAATGAACTTGCTGAACAACTCAATATGTTGACCTGGAACAGACGCTGATCTTAAGAAATGTTATGAGCTGAATTGTGCCCCCACTCCCCCGAATTCATATGTTGAAGTCCTAATCCCCAGTGCCTCAGGTTGTGACTGTATTTAGATGGAGTCTTTAATGAGGTAATATTTCCTGTAAGTTAAAGAGAGGTCATTAGGGTAGGCGCTAGTTCAATATAATGGGTGTCCTAATAAGAAGAGGCAATTAAGACACAGAAGACAGACCATGTGAAGACACAGAGAGAAGACAGCCATCTACAAGCCAAAGAGAGGCCTCAACAGAAACCAACCTGCTGGCATAGATCTTGAACTCAGAAATTCCAGAACAGTAAGAAAATCAATTTATCTTATTTATGTCACTGAGTTTGTAATAGTTTGTTAAGACAGCCCTAGCAAACTAATACAAATGAGAAGGGAGAGTTGAATGTAACTGTCTTACTTCTAAAATTCATTAGTTTAAAAATTGTTCGTTAGTAAGTCTTTCTGCCATGGTTATTTTACTTCCTTTGTACCCTTGTAACTAAGCTTTCGTGCAGTTAATGCTAGAAGGCAGCGAATGCTGGAATCCCTTGTCCACAATCTTTTGTCCACAAAGTTCTCATGAGAGACTTCTGGTAAGTTTCATGCTAAAACCAGTCACTTCCAACTATGATAGTTTCCTATTCCCCTAGTCGAGTACTACAAAATGGAATCAGGGCTGATTGGCCTGAGCTCAGATTTCAGGAAACTCAGGAGAGTGTCTCACAGTCAACGCTTTCTTTAATAAATACTCACAAAGCCCCTTTAATCGTCCATTCTGGAACTCATTTGCCCATCTCCGGTCTTTCCCTGTCCCTTCATTTCCCTGTTTGGAGAGTCCTGTGATCACATCTGCAAGCTTTCTAGGACTCTGGGTTGTAATTTATCTAAGACAACAACCTTGCTCTCATTTTAAGTAGCTAGATGCTCTCTTTGCTTCTGTCTTGGGTTTTAGCTCATTCTGCTTGAGGGAGCAGACCAAAGATTCATCATTTATGCTGTATGATCATGAATATGATCCTTTTTTTCATTTTTTTCATTAAGGTTGCCAGGGCTAGCAAATAAAAATATATGATATTCAATTAATTTGAATTTAAGGTAAATAATGTAGTTTTTTAGTATAAGTATATTTCAAATATTTCATGGGACTTACTTGTACAAAAAAATGACCAGAAATTCAAATTTAGTTGAGGTCTCTATTTTTTTAGGCAATCCTATCCTTTTTCCAAAGACCAACAGCCTTTTCTCCCACCCCAGAAGCCAATGGGACGAGCTGATTCCCTGAACATAGGCCTCGTTTAATTGACCTCATCATTACTCCTTTAGCAGCAAACCTTCCCTATTTGGATCTCAATCTGTTGAGTTCTGTCTCTCAGGCCCAGCTTTTGTCACACTCCATCCCAACCAACTAGTCAGAACAGTCTGGCTCCAGACCACATTGACACTACTCACTTGGATATTGATAATCAGAATGAATGTCTCCCTCTTTGTCTACCAGTCAGGGCAGACTTTCACCGATGTCTACCACTGGAAACAACTACATACTGACACTTCCCTTTGTCAGTTGGGAAATGAAACCAAGAGACGTTTCTACCATGAAGGATCTTAGCTGAGACTGGTGATTCACAATTGATTGTTGTTAGGAATTAGAGGGTGTTAGGGTTGATAAAATACCATGGGAGTGACCTCGGGATAAGAAAGTAGGAAGAAGGGAATGTGTTCTGGTGCAGCTGTGAAATGAAAGGAAGGATAGAAAGTACCTTGAATCCTCACAGTGGTGAGGATTAAAGATGGCAACATGGTAGAACATGTCATATCTCCTCCCCACAGAACAACTAGAAATCACCTATTCTTCAGACATAAACAGTGTGGAAGGGCTGGTCCTGGGCTACAGACACAGTATCAGTGATCACCACAAGGATCGACCAAGACATTGAGAGTTCAGAGCTGCATTACAGATTTAGGACTCCCAGTCTCAGGGGGAAAAAGCAGGATGGGGTGGAACTGGGAGATGGAACCTCCCAGGAGTAGCTCTGAGGGCAACAGAGAGCCTGCCAAGCAGAACCGGATCATGGAGCATGGAGAGGGGATCTTGGCACGTGGCAGAAGAAAGACCAGCACTCTGGTAGTCTAAGTGGGAGCCCCTGAAGGAAAATTATACAAGGAAGACTCATAACCCAAAGGCAGCCTGGGGAAATCTCCCACTCCTAACCCCTCCCACCATATCGCTCTATACCTCAGGACCCGCCTACAGGAAATTCCACTCCCAGACTTAAAGGAAGAGAGTCTCTGAGAAGGAAACTTCACAAATACTCATAGTGCCATCGTGTGGGTGGAGGCAGAACTGCAGCCCAATTGCTGATTATGAGTCAGCCACAAGATGGTAGTTATTTTTCTGACCTGGGACAACGGGAGAAAGCTCTGCATCCCCCACACAGACTCCAATCTCATAGACTGAACTCTCAGGCTCCAATACTGTGTCCACGTAAGAATGTCAACAAAGCCAACCAATGGTGACAGTTGATACCCTAAACAATGCCATCACTGCAGTGAACCCTGACCCACAAAAACATAAACAGAATGTCAAACAAAACAAAGATACAGAGAATATACTATACACAAAACGATGGATCTAATTAAAACTCCAGGGGATAATCCGAATACAACAAACATAAGGAAACTACTTGATGATGAGTTTAGGGCAAAGTGATAAAGATATTCATGGAAATCAAGAACACAATAGAGGAAGAGAAAGAGAACAACAAAAAAGAGAAAAGAAATTAAGCAGGATGTCAAAAAATGAAGAACATAATAGCTGAAATAAAGAACTCAATAGAGGGACTGAAGAGTAAGGTAGATGATGCCTACAATAGAATAAATAAACTATAAGACAGGGCAGAGGAATGCATTCCAGCAAACCAGCAAAGAGAAAAAAGAATGAAAAGAAATGAAGAAAGCAGTCATGACATATGGGATAACATCAAAAGGAACAACATTCTCATTATAAGGATCCCAGAAGGAGAGGATAGAGAAGAGGGGGTAGAAATTATTTGAAGAAATAGTAACTGAGAACTTCCCTAACCTGAGGAACTAAGCAAGCCTCCACATTTAGGAAGCTCAAAGAATTGCAAGTAAAAGAAACCCAAACAGACCTACACCGAGACACACTGTCATCCAAATGTCAGAACTGAAAGATAAAGAATCTTAAAAGCAGCTAGAGAAAAATGAATCACATACAAATGAGTCCCCATAAGATTGTCATCAGATTTCTCAACCAAACTCTACAGATGAAGGTATTGGGGGCAGGGAGGATATATTCAAAATGCTGAAAGGAAAGGATTTTCAGCCCAGGATACTATGCCCTGGAAGATCAGCATTCAGAACAAAAGGAATAATAAATAGCTTTACCAATAAGCAAAAATTAAAGGACTTCATAACAAAACCAGTTCTTCAAAAAGACTAAAGGATACTCTATAAAGCATAAAGAAACCCCACTTAAAAACAATCAGACAGCAAATATAAAAAGAGACTGAAAATGTGAATGGTTAGAGTGAATGTAAGACTAATGTGCTTTCAAATAAAAATAGGAAATAAATATACAATTCTTAATGCTAACCTCAGAGTAACCTCAAAATATATCTCCAGGGAAAAAGGAAAGAAGGAAAAGAAAAAGGGATACAAATCAAAATATAACTACACCCAACCCACCTAAGAAGAGAAAGAGAAGAATAAAGATACTGTAACAACACCCAGAAGACAAATTACAAAATGACAATAAATGGTTACATATCAATAATCACCCTAAATGTTAATGTCTTGAATTCACCAATAATACAACACAGAGTCACTGAATGGATTAAAAAGCATAACCCAACCTTCTGCTGCATACAGGAAACTCATCTCCTTTCAAAATATAAACATAAGCTCAAAGTCAATGGTTGGAAGACAAACCTATAGTTGAACGGCAACCAAAAAAAGAGCAGAAACAGCTATACTTAGATTGTATAAAACAGACTGCCAAGTGAAAAGCATAACAAAAGACAGAGATGGATGGATATTATATAATGAATAAGTGGTCAATCCAGCAAGAAGACAAAGTGCTTATTAACATATATGCACCAAACGAAGGAGCATCTAAATATATTAAGTGAATATGACTAGAACTGATGAGAGACATTGACAGCAACACAATAATAGTGGGAGACTTCAACACCCCACTTACAACAATGGCAGATCAATCAGGCAGAAAAATAACAGGGAAACAGCAGCTGTAACTGACTATTTGGAATATTTAGGTCTAATAGACATATCTCGAATGCTTCATCCTGCAACTACAGATTTCACTTTCTTCTCAGCTGAGCATGGGATATTCTCAAGGATAGATCATAGGACACAAAATATATTTCAACAAATTTACAAGGATTGAAATCATATCAAGCTTCATTTCTACCACAATGGCTTAAAACTAGAAATAAACCACAAAAAGAAAGCTGGAAGACCCCAAATTAATTGGAGACTAAACAATACACTTCTGAATGACTTGACTAAAAGAGGAAATCAAAGAGGAACTTGAAAATTACTTAGAGACCAATGAGAATGAAGACACGAGCTACCAGAATCTGGGATGCAGCAAAAGCAGTACTAAGAGGGAAAATCACTGCAATCCAGACCCACCTCAAGAAACAAGAAAAATAACAATCTTACTCTTCATTTAAAACTAGATAAAGAAGAACAATTAAAGCCAAAAATCAGTAGAAGAAATGAAATAATAAATATTGAAGCAGAAATAAACAAAATAGATAACAAAAAGGCAGTCCAAAAGATCAATGAAACCAAAAGTTTGTTCTTTGAAAAATTAAACAACATTGATAAACTATTGGCTAGATTCACAATAGAACTGAGGTTATCAATAGGAAATAGGAGAGGGTGTGGTAAGTGGTGGTGGATTCCACTGGACAATGGTGAAGAACACTTGGTGATTTGGTGGAGGGCAGGGTGTGCTGATTTATATCTAAGGAATGGGGAAGCTGCTCATATAGGGAATCTACATATCTGAGTTTATTTTAATTTGTAAAATAAAGTTATTATAATAAAAAAATTGGAAAAAAACAAACAAACAAGAAAGATAGTGTCAAAGATACCAAAAGTATTCTGCAGTGAATCCCTAGTAGTTCTCAGCATAGTGTGCTTGCAAATGCAAGGAGAGTTAGAGTCAGAGCTTGAGCCACTCCAGGATCTGCTCAATGAAGCTGGGACCAGGTCAGAGCCTCTGACCTTTCTCTCTTATGCAACAGGATGTGAGTGACTATCTGACTGGGTTTCAATGGAAATTAAATAAAATACTATCTGAGATTTCTTTCTTTCCTTTTCCTTCTCCCCTTTTCTAAATTAAATAATTTTCACTGCTCTAGATGGAGAAAATACAAATGAAACAAAATGGTTATGGCATGGGGAGAATAAAGTGAGAAGGAAGCAAGAGAAACATCTAGAAATATTAGCATTACAGAAAATATATAACTTAATTTGAAAATATGACAAAGGGACACGCAAAAGCTGTAAATCCACAGAACAAAGAGAATAGAAAGGAGGACAATAACAATGAAATGTTGGAAATTGAGGACATAAAGACTAAAATTTGAAAAAAAAAAATCATAAAGTTTCTTTTATGCCCCAATTTAAAGGGAACCCAAGCTACCTGGGGAATGCAAATGGGTGGTGAGTACTAAAGGAACACTGAGTTTCCTTGTCACAGCAAGGAAGGGGATGCTGTATCAACTCCGTTACCACTACTGTGTTCTTCAGCAGGTCCTTTTTCTTAAACTATCTGCTTAATACGCCTCTTTAAACCACTATTCTATTTCTGCCATTAGGAAAATTTATCAAGTACACTCGCCTACCTACCTTGAAGAAGGAAATTATTTTGCTTACTTTCAGATAGCAAAGTAGAAAATCAAGAAAGGAGGAAAATGGGTAACCCGCAAAATATGGACTTAGTTTTATTTAACAGGTGCTAAAACTCCTCATGCTGCTGGCATTATGCCTGGAGGGGAGTTCCTGCATGTTAAATCACCAGTGTAGATACAACCTGGTAGCCTCACGGATAAGGTCATCAGAAATAATTCATGTACATCCCAAGACCCAGGTTGTAGACACAGCGCCAGGAGGGATACAGTTTGTGAGGTCATGTTCCTTGAGGTCCTGACTGCGCAGACCTGGGATGGGGTAATTTTCTCCAATATCCATAATAGACGACATTGACTGTGATTGCACTGTGAGAATCACTGGTAGGGCTACTTGTTTACAAGCGATAAAGAAAATAACTTATACACACATTTAGTTAAATGGTGATATGAAAGTCAAAGGGCTTGATATGAACATCGACTTGCAAAAGATGAAAATGTGATCGTGTTTCATCAACTCACATTTTAGATTTCTCTTGAGTAATTACTTAAGAATGAAAATTTAGAATTGTTCAGTTATTTTCATTTGTGATATGGCATTAATATTGTTACTTCAATTAGCCAAATTGGAACAAAAGAGAGCAAAATTACTTACTGGTTCCCCCCACCCCCCAGTGGTAAGTACTTGCATCTAGAGTGCAAACCCTGACTTACGTTTTAAAAACATCAATAAATAAGAGTAGAAGTGGGTTGATAGACAGGTTTGCTTAGTTTACATAGATTGTATTTATTTGGGAAAGTTCTAGGAACAAATTGCATTTTAAAGCTTAGCAGGATAGTCTTCAAATAGGTTTTTTCTTTTCTTTTCTTTTTTATTACTGCAGCCCAGTCTTAGTATCTCATTTGCCTTCAAACCCTGGGTATTTGTTAGTTCCTCAAGCACAAGACTTCTCTTCTCAGCAGGACTCTGAGTTCTGGGCAGAGGAAATCGTACCACATTCCTACAGAGCTTTGCATACAGTAACTGCTCAATAAATATTTGTTGGGTGTGACCTGGTGGATCAGCAGTCGGGTTAGTCACTTTCAAAGCCACATGCCCCTGGGTTCAAGTCCCAGGTCTGCGGGGAGGCAACCAATGTGAACAACTAAATAAAAATAAGTAAAATGCTTCTTCCTCCTCTCTCTTCTGCCTGCCTGCCTGCCTATCTTCATTCCTCCCTGCAACTTTCCTTAAAAGAACAAAAAGTCAAATCAAACACCATTTAACCTGCATATTGGTTAAATCTCTCCCATGTGCCAGGCACTGTTCTAGGGGCTGGCAATACACAGTGAGCAAACAGACAAACTTCTGCCCTCACGGGGCTTACTTTCTTGATTTCTTCTACAGACCCAGGTCTTTCCCTCCAAGTGACACAGGGCACTGACTTGTTGAGATGTTCCTCCTCTCACTTGCGTGGAGGAAACTCCAAGTTGCATTCTTCTTTAGCATCAACTTCTTCATATTCTTTGAGGTTGAAGACAAGGTTGTTAAAAAGTCTGTCTTTAAAACAAAAATTCATGAGTCAACTCCTAAGTTTGGCATGAAAACGATGTGCTCTGAGAGAGGGCTGCTGATGGGTGTCTTCCGGAACTAGAGGCAATGACCCAGCTATATCATAAAATAGATACCTGACTGATAAAAGTAGGACTGGAAAGTAAGAACCGATTATCACATGCAAGTGAGAAATTGCCTCTGGCAGCTCCACAGACATTACAGTTGCAAAACCTATGATGCAACAGTTTTGTCATTTGTAAAATGGGCATAATACCTACCTAGTGAACTATGGAGAGTAAGTGAGAGAATATAAAGGACAGTACCTGGTTCTTGGTAAGAACTCAATATATTTTATTACTATTATTATTGAAGTTATTCAATAATTGTTACAGGTAATACTAAAATAATTATTTCAATAATTATAAACCATGACAATAACTGTTTCAGGCTATTGTTTTAATTATTATTGGTTTTGACAACCACTTCCTACCCTTTGTGTGAGCTAAGATGCTCAGCTCGTTTGACTGAAGTTTGAATTTGACTTCTATGCTGCTCTGGTGACTAAAGTGGGAGAGAGTGATTCTGAGAATAATAGCAGGCATTTTCTTAGTCACAGGAGGATACTATGCACGAAGAAATACAAAATAAGAGACACATTAAAAAAGAAAAAATACTCGGTTTTCCAATAACCAAATTAAAGTTTGACACACCATTGAACATCTAACTGGCAGGAATCTTTTTCTGGAAAAACTCTGTATTATTTTGATCTGGTATTTTCATGTACGAAACTTGAGTCCCTAATAGCAGCATGTTGGCCAGGGATCAGTCTGCCTAAAACAAAGAGCCTGCCTAGCTGTCATGTCCAAGCTCACTCTTGATTCCTCAGAGCCCTCCTTTGGGGACTCACTCATTGGTGGAATATAAAGAGACAAAGCAAACCAACAAGCAAAGCAAAACAAATCAAATCTTTAGATTCTGACAACAGTATATTGGTTACCAGAGGGGACGGGGATGATGGGAAGAATGGTTAGAGGGGATCAGTTGGATGGTTGTAGATGGTAGCTGGAACTTTGGTTTTGGGTATGGTGTAGTAGCATGTTTTTGAAAAGGTGGGAAGCCATACTCCTCCTGAATATGCAGCACTGTGAAGGTGATAATTCTAACTTCACCCAAAGTTGAGATCAAAGCTGAAAGCATTAAGTGAGATGCAAATGATTATTTTATTTTACATTTTGCTGATTTCTTTATCTTTTGATAATAGAAACAATACGTGGATGGGATTGGGAAGCAGAGATAATACAGAATGGTTACAAAATTAAAAAATGAATTTTGCCTTTATTCCTGACATGAACCAAGTTTTACTCTTGAAAGGAAATCTCTGTAAAATGTACCTATAAACTGTGATAAGACTATCAAAATGCAAAGTCAAAAAAGAATAGAACATTATTTATATTTAAACAATATTTCTTAGCCTTTCACAAATCATACAGACAACAAATAACCTATATTATGGAAGCTGTAATAATAATACTATGCACCTATTAAAGTAACCATGTTAAATGTTGTACCTTTTGTATAAAGAACTATTTTTCCAATATCAGTAAAATTTTCTATTAGGCAACAAAGGAAATATTGATAAAATTTAAGAACCGACATTAAATAGAGCACATCTCTGACCACAGTGCTCTAGGAAAAAGCTAGCCATGAAACTTTAAATTATAAATAATCAAAATACTTAAAATTTTAACTAGTATATTTAGACATTAAATAAAGGAAAAACTATCCATATACTAGTATCAATTTCCTTTAAGTATCTTTTCCATATGTATATATACATATACATTTATTTATATATATATACACACATACATATATTGAGACTCAGTTTTACAATGATGCAATAAAAACATTGATTTTATCACGTGGAAAAAGGCGTGTCAATTGTGTTGTTGTTATTCTTAATGAAAGTATAAAGATAAAAGTTGAATGAGTTTACTGCTCATGGAAGAAAGTGGCATTTTCCTAAAATGGAATTGGTTTTTGCTGATCTTTGTCAGCACGGCTGTTGAAATTAATAAAAACAAGAGAAATGGAATAGCAAGCACTTTGCTTACTCATATATACCAGACGATTATTATAAAGAGATAGAAGTGATGGGAGAATCAGCGAACATCAAAACTTCCAAGATGTGGTTGAATTAAATCATATTTCCCAACCTGAGAATATAACGAAGGAAAGACGTAGCAAGGTCTGCATTTTGAGTAGACATCTTTAGTCAGCTGTGAGTCATTGAAATTGTGGCTTCATCCTCCATTTCAAATGGTGCATGAATGTTTGATTGTTTGACAGACTATCAAATGATGATTTGATCTTTCTCCAACTGACAAAATCTGTTGCTTGAAGTTATCTCTCATTTATGTAATAATTATTGTGCCTCTTAATCCTTAACTGACACCAGAACAACCTGCCCTGAGGACTTCATATTGTGACTGCTGCTACAGTCTCCACTCATTTCTCAGACGCCACATCTATTAAGGTTAATGCCTGTCTCCTGGGTTGTGACTTCACAAATGAAACACCTGGAAAAAATGGAGTCCTTGCCACAAGTCAGAGTTAATGGGGTGGAAGGGTGAGGCCAGTCTAGAGTGTCTCCCTCCTTGTTCTTGATACATGTATGCCTTTTCCATGTTTTATTCTGTTTTATAGGTAGGTTTATTGTAGTTCTTATGTTTTAAGAGCAGGCTAGAGTGATTTAACAAATCTTAGAACCAATTCCTTTTTTTCTTTTTTTCTTTCTAGTTTTGATACTGTGACTGGGTCTTGACTGTTTCTGAAACCAGGAGGCTTTGGCTAATTCCTCTTTCAAGCTTGTTTTGCAGAAGTGACTGAGCTTAACAAATGTGAATCCCATGGTTTGAAAGAACCACTGAAGGGGAACTAGCAGTGCCATTATCCCAAAGTGTTGATGGCAGAACCTTGTTCTCCTGATCATCTCAAGGATCATAACTAGCAAAAACTAATAAGAAGTATCAGGTGCCTTAGATGGCCACAGTCTGAACCTATAAATTTGAATCTCATGATGCACACCAGTGGCCCAGCATATGCAGCCATTGGACGTAGTCCACATACATCCCAAGACCAAGGGAAACGACCAAGATGAACAAACAAAAATGCATAAGGGTGCTTCTTCCTCCTCTTTCTTCCCCTCTGCCTGCCTGCCTACTCACCTTTATTTCTGTCTGCACTATTCCTTTAAAAAAAAAAAGTTTGAATTTCTCTTCCCAGCCAGCCAATCACCAAATGCCCCACACTCTATTTCCTCAGACCAAAATTCTTTAAAAGTTTGCGTGAACCTCAGGTTGGACAGACATATTTGAGACTACCTTCATGCCATTAAACTTGAAATAAAACCCATCTTTTCTTAAAACCCAGGACCATATTATTAGCTGTATGTATGTTGGGCAGAGGACCCTTGTCCAGTAAAAATTTATTTAGAATATTGTTATCATTCCCTTAAAAATGGCTTTAGCTATTTGCTTATTGAATAATTCTTTTTTTTCCTTGATAAGTAATGAAGGCATTGAAGGCCATAAATTTCCTTGGTATAGCTTGGTATAGCTAGGCTTAGCTTGGCTTCATGTATTTGATCTATATTATTGCCAGTTTTTATTATTTTTCAAATTATCTATTAATCATCAAAAAATTCCCAAGTTGTGGAGGTTTATTTTACCTTGAACTTAACTGCTGATCTCTCTCTCTCTCTCTTTTTTTTAAATTACATTGTCACAGAAAGTAAGCTCTCTTTGGGGAATGTTTTTTGAGGTGATCTTTGTGGTGAAATATTTATAATACATTAGAGTAATTATTAGTGTTTGCAAAGAAGTTATGTTCAGGATAAAGATTTCAAAATATAGCCAAATCTCTAATTGATATTTTCATATTACAAAAGTATTACCTGTTTGCTATGTATTTTAAGTATGACAATACAACAAAGATACATAAACGCAAACTCAATCATCTTCTTGCCCCCTTGTCTCAAATGTTTAAAGCTAGGGACGAGCCTTCCTTTCTTATTTTTTTTCACATATAATCTTTAAAATATATGTAGTTAGCCTTTTAAGTTCTTTTTATTTTAGTTTTTCTTAACACTGTTAGAGAAATTTTACTAATATGTTTGGTTTTAAATTTTTGTTGCTTTTTGTTCTATTTCTTGAAATCTGTGATTAATGAATTTTGATATTTTATTTGGTGTATAAAGTTTCATGACATGTATGCATTAATAGTATATCAATATCTTTAAGTATTATGTAGTGAATTTATTTTTGCTATTTACTTCTTTTTGCCTACCACTATTTTCTCTTTGTTCAATTGGTTGGCTACACTTTTGTTAATTTTTAAATATTTATTCTTTCTAAGGTCTTTAACTTCAGTGTGCCTTATGTGCATGTGGTTAGGCTTTATGTTTTCACTTAATCACCAGGGGTATGTAATGTAAAGAGAAAAAGAGAAAAACCTTACCCAAAGGTTAATGATACATTTTGATTTATTTCTTGGCTATATTAATTACGCATTAAATAGGAACTTCTTTTTTTATAAAAGGAAGCAGTTCTACATGGCAAAAATGAAAAACATAAAAAAAAGAATCTAAAATAAAAGAAAAATAAATTGCTTTTTGAATTTCTACCCTGAGTCCCACCTTCCAGAAACAACTTTTAAGATTTTCTGCGGTTTTTTTTTCTGGCAGTTGCAATTATTTTTATGTCTTGATTCCTTACATTAAAGATGAGGATTTTGTATACTTTACCTTTCATATCCGCTTTCCCCTTCAACTCTCAGTATTTGTTAACTATAATATTTTATCTTTAATGTCTTAAATATTTGCATATGAAGATCTTTCCAAGATGTTCAGAGCAGTCTTTCCCAAGATATTTGGAATGAGTCTCCTAAAATGTGTCACTTTGACATGTGGATTATTTAAAATTGAGGTCAGTTGAGGCCTTGTAGTCTCACGAGAAACGTTTACCACTCCCTTAACTATCTAGAAGAATGAAAGTTGGGGTTATTATCCAGAATTAGGGTTATTATTAGAAACAACATTTCTAATGAAGAAACCCATGTATATGGCAGGGCAAACATTACAGAACTTCCTCATGAGTCACCTCTCATCAAGGGAGTCCCCAGCTTCTTTCCTTGAAGCCCCATGGCCCTATCCCATTCCTTAACAGAGGATATACATATACATGTACACATACAAATACATATGCATCTATACATATGCCCCCGTTTTACCTCACTGAATCACTGGATTTGGAATCATTATTTCTATGTAGCTTCCCCTTACATACGTAATTGAATTTAGTTTTGCCTCCTACTAATCTGTCTAATATTAATCTGATTACTTGACCAGCCTGAGAAGATCCCAGAAGGGTAGGAGAAAAATTTCCCCTCTCCTGAACACATTTCACTCTGTAATATCCAGTGATTCTGTGGGCTGACTGGACTCAGCTGGGCCCATTTTCTACTCCAGGAAATTCAGGCTTCACTGTACCCACCTAGGCTTTCCCTAGGGCTGCATGATTCAACTGGCCAGCTATCCTGGCTAGCAGTTGATGCTGCCTATAGATTAGAGCCTAAGCAAGACTGTTCACTGGAGCGACTTCTTTTGGTCTTTCCAGGTCACTTGTGCTTTTCACATTGTGGCAGTTGGGCTCCAGAGGAAGAAGAAGCTGCCAGTCCTCTCTGAGTACAGACCTGGAGACGGCATGGTATCACTCCTTCTCCACTGTGTAGGGTTTATTGGCTCAGCTTAGAGCTTCTCTGGCAAGTTCCCTAGGAAAAATCTCCCTAAATATCTAATATTTTGGATTGTGGTAATAAGCCCCATTTTTGTCCTGTGAACTCTTCCACGATCTTCCATGATTACTTCAACGGCTGTGCTCTCTTTGCTTTCCAGCACTCTTTTCATTTGATTATCTTTAACTTCTTTTCAATTTTGTCAGTGGAACCTGGGAAGGAAGAGGATATATCTGTTTAGACTGCCATCACAGACACATTTCAAATATTTTGCTTTTTGTTGGCATTTTCTGGGAGTTTTATCTCAGTCTATTATTGCCAAATTATTATTATATTTTCATCATGCAAAATAAGAAAAATGCTTCGCTCACAAGTCATAATCATATTATTCAGATACATTAGGTATCATAGTTATAATGACTCCATTTTATTTTTAACAGAATACAATATTTATTGTTAATCTGCCTCTATCACAACTTCTCTACTTAAAAGAATTCTAAATTGAGGAAATTTCCTTGTTGCTCAGGCAGCTGAGACTCTGGCATGCAGATCATATACATCCCAAGGATCTGAGTCTGTGACCTGCAGACAGGGTGAAAAAACAAAATAAAGATTCGTCTTCCTCCTCTCCCTGTCTTCCTTCCTCTTTAAAAAAAAATTCTAAATGTGATTCTTCTTTCAGATAGTTGGGCTATTCTTTCAAGTAAATTTTTAAGGAAGTTATTATTAATGCTAAAATTACAGCATTCTTACTTATTTAAGAATGTACTTAGCATATCTTTACCTTTGAAAGACTTCATTTGAATTTTTATCTAGAATTCTGTCAAGTTCTTTCTTCTCTATCTAGTTTCACTATCTTGTTCATCTAGCAGCTGTGGCCAGAAGGCTAAGGGCTTGCTTCACATAGTAGCTTTCACTTGGAAGGTGACAGTTCCCTTCTGGCTGGATATTTGTAAGATGTTTTCATCTTTGAAATTTGATTACTTCATTAAGATATGCCTTCAACTTGGTAGAATTCGTATCAATTTTTTGATACTTAGTTTCATAATGAAGACTAAGAATTTTTCTTTCAGGAGAATGACCTTTTACTAGTTCTTTGAATAATAATCTGTTCTTTTCTTTTCTCTTTTTGGTCTGCTTTTCTGGGGACACCTATTAAGTGTGTGTTGAATCTTTCTTGTTTCTTCTTATATCTAAAACATGGATGTTAAGTTCTCTTGGTTCCTTAATTAAGTCCTCAGTCAATTCCAGGACCTATAAAAGACCAAAGACTTCACAATGTCAACTAAATACAGTGACTGCTTCTTTCCACTGCTCATAGATACTAAACTATGGGCCTAAAAATAAAATTTCCTTTTTTGAAGAAGAAGCAATTTAAAATACATTTTATTTAGTTGTTCGTCTTGATTGTTCTCCCTGGCCCTGGTATATGAACCCAGGACCTTGGGATGTGTGTGAATTACATCCAACCACTATTCACCCACCTTTTTAAAAAATGGATTTTCCTAAGAAACGAGCTGATCAATAATTACTGATTTTTGGTTCAATTTACTTAATATTTGAAAAGATATTTTTAGGGCTTGTGACCTGTCACTGCCCTCATTCTTTCTCTCTCTACTCCTCCCACTCTGCTCTGTCTCTCCTCCATCCTGGATGACTGCCTCTGTTCCAACTTCTTCATATTTTTTCACAGTAACTTTCCTATTTCTTTCCTTTAAATTTTTTTTGAAAAGGAAATGTGCAGGCAGAAATGAAGGTGAGTAGGCAGGCAGAAAAAAAGAGGAGAAAGAAGCACTTTATTTTATTTTCATTTAGTTTTTCACACTTGTTCCCCCTGTACCCCAGCCCCCAGCCCAAGACACAAACCCAGAGTTATATGGCCTGTGCTCCTTCGGAGGTGACTGCGCTAACTGCTAATCCACCAGGGTGTGCTAACTTCCCTGTTTCTTTAAAACCTTTCTATCAACTTATCAAGCTGGAGCTGGAAGTGTATTGTGCGTGGGACCATAAGAACTCACTTTCTATTTTTACAATTGCTCAACCAAAGGCTTTAGTCACAGGTGCATTCAGGTATTTAAATGATGTCACTAAGATTATATTTCCTACTCTGCCTCTCGGATTATGTTTATCTTTTTATTTTATTTTTTTTATGTGACCTACTTCTCTTCTGATAGAAATATGTCCATTATATGTGGCATTTTATATGGTTACTGTTAGGCTGGCCCAGAAGGACAAAATGGCGGCCCAGAAGGACAAAACGGCGGCCCAGAAGGACAAAACGGCGGCCATACCCGGGGGAAAAAGGAAGCTGACGAAACCACACCTGGAATCACAGGACCAATCCCCAATCGCCACGTATGAAGCCCGCGAAATTCTTTTACATAAAGATTGCACTTCCCTTTGTTGGGGCGCGACTCAATATTATGGCCAGGCCGTTATACCAGCCCGACACTTTCAAATTCGCTACCCTGATGGACTTAGACAATTTCTGCCCATGGACCAGGAAATGGCCTGAGGTTCCCTACATCCAGGGCTTTTGGACTTTGCACTCCCGCCCCCACCCCTGCCGTCGGCGCTCCAGTGCCGGGGGTTGGAGCCTGGCGGCCCTTCCACGCCCTCTGTTCCGGGGCTTCCTTCCTCCTCCTCTAACTCTGCAGGGGGCCCCGCCCCTCCTCCCCCCTCCCCTACCACCCGCAGCCGAAAAAGAAAAAAACTGAAAAAGGTCGAGGATGGTCCCCAAACCCCCATCCGAGATCTGGTGAACATGGCATTTAAGGTTCTTAATAATCGGGAAGCAGAGGCTGAAGCCGCCCGCCAAGCGCGCTTACAGCAAAAAGTAGCCCTGCAGACCCAGGCTAAGCTGGCGGCCCTACGGCCGGTGGTGATGGGGGCAAAGCCTAAAACTGGAATGACGAGCACCCCACCTGGGGCCTGTTTCAAATGCGGCAGCCCCGACCTCGAAGGCTGCCTTGCCCAGACTGCTGGCAGCTCGGCCACTGGAAGGATGCTTGTCCCCTTAAGAGCTTGTCCCCTTAAGAGCTTGTCCCCGGCGCCTCCACGTGGAGAATTAGCTCAAGGCGCCAACTCGCCTCTGGCCACAGCGAGCTCCTTGGGCTTCTGAATGCCGCCCCACCCTCGCAGAGCCCAGGGTAACGTTGCAGGTAG
The DNA here is from genome assembly GCA_004363575.1 of Solenodon paradoxus. NCBI lineage: Eukaryota > Metazoa > Chordata > Mammalia > Eulipotyphla > Solenodontidae > Solenodon > Solenodon paradoxus. The sequence continues at coordinate 398,375 of RJWH01001122.1, forward strand.
CGGGTAAGTCCATCTTTTCTCGTGGACACGGGGGCTGCCTACTCTGTTTTACCGTTTTGTTTTGTTTTTTTCTGGACTCCTAGTTCCTTCCCAGATCTCGGTAATGGGGGTAGACGGGACCCATCTTGCCTCCGAGGGACCCCTCCACCTAACTGTAGCCTGGACGGTTCCCGTTCTCCCATTCCTTCCTTATCATCACCAGACAGGTTAATGTAAATCCCTTGGGGGCATGAATAGCACCCGCCCAGTGCCTCTCTGCAGGGGTTTGTGAATCTTTGATTCCTGTATGGTTGGCGGCAGCTGCTTGCCGATCCAGGCAATTTTGGAGAGCCTCATTGATTTGTAATTTGGTTACTGGCAGAATGATTTTCTCTGGGTCAGAGGCTATGGGCTGGCGCAACCTTTGCCAACCATAAAACACCACAAGACTGAGCTTTTACAAGTTGAAAAAGGGCTATACCCCTCTAGAAATAGACCCCATGGTGGCGCTCCCTGATTTTTACCACTTTGGCCCCAATCCTTGGGCTAGTTTTGATAATCTGTGTATTACTAATGCTTTCTGAGATTCCTCCAGGACAGGATCCGTGAAGCCTCCCGGGTTACCTTCCACCAGATGCTGCTCCAGACCAGCGTCTACTCTCCTGTCCAGACCAGGCCAGACAACGCCAACCTCTGACCCCTCCCCTCTATGCCCCACCTGTCAGCGGGAAGTAGCCAGAACGATCACGGCGCCCCTTTATCCTATCAAAGAGGTTGGAATGTTAGGCTGGCCCAGAAGGACAAAATGGCGGCCCAGAAGGACAAAACGGCGGCCATACCCGGGAAAAAGGAAGCTGACGAAACCACACCTGGAATCACAGGAGCAATCCCCAATCGCCACGTATGAAGCCCGCGAAATTCTTTTACATAAAGATTGCACTTCCCTTTGTTGGGGCGCGACTTCCAAGCCCGCGACTTCCCGGCCCTTTGCGGACTTGGGAGTTTCGCCTGGGTGTGCAAACCCCAATAAAGCCCTGGCTATTCGACATTTTTTGTCTGATTGAGCTTGTCTCCTCGTGGAGCCCAGAAAAACCTTACAGTTACTAGTAGACTCAACCGTAAGTATAACCTTACAATTCATGGCACAAAAATGAGATACCCCTCTTCTCCAATACTTTATATATCAAATCTGTTGGGGGAAACAGATCTCTTGGAAGGATAATGATTGGACTTGCTTGTGTCAATGCCCAATTGTGTGGTGTAAACATGGCCAGGAAGTCATGGCTGGGTTAGGGTGGATGATGTACCCAACTCTGCAGCTAATACCATGGGAAACCTGTTGAAGACCTGGGACTTTCCTGGTGCAGAGAGAAGTGGGTAAAAACACACCAGCAACAGCTGTCCACCATGCTTTGTACTCTTTAGTACAGAAAAATGCTCTGCCATATTCCCTTTCTTGTGGCTCATCCTGCCTCCAGTTAAGTTCCAGGACTTTCTGGAACGTTTTCACTAAAATATCAGTATTTGTATCCTATAAATATGGGAAACTAAGCTCAGCTTCTTATTCCCAGCTTTGATTTTTTTGTTTTAATCTTCTCAATAGATTTCAGGGAGAGGAGTTATACAGTGAAAAGTTACTTTATGAAAGTTCTTTTATTTGTTTTGTTTTGCTTGCATGTGAAATATGGTAGAGACTGGAGAGAAAATGAGAATAAATAAGAATCAGGGAAAACTTTTGGCCTCAAATGTCCCAGTCTTTTAAAGTGAAAAGAATAGTTGCTGTAGGGGTTACACATAGTGGTTACATTCAGGCAAGTCATGACAAGGCAATTCTGTCAGCAAAAATGCTATTCAAGTAGGTTTGTGAGTGGTCCTAAAGTCAAGAAAAATCTTGCTTTGAAGCTATTCACTGGAAGTGACACACATTTATTGAGCATTTAAGATTTGCCAGGTAAGGTATGATCCGGTGGCCTAGCAGATAAGGCCCCCAGATGTAGTCCACATACATCGCAAAGACCATGGATCAGGGGAGCGACCAAGATGTGTTCAGAAGAGTCACTTTCCTCATCCCACTAAATTTCATGGTCCTCAGTTCCCTCCATTGCATTGCTGATGCTGCATTTTTTAAACGATTTCACAACCACTTCCTTTTGGACACTGTTCCATGATCTTAGGATCCAATCACAGAACTGGGTGATGGATATTTTCTTGGTTCTGCCTGTAGGTGTGAAATCATTGCCAGCTGACTGCATCCATGATGTCCATTCTGTCTTCATTAGGGTCTGAAAGGGCTTGTTTACTGACACATCAGGAGGCTGCAGTTGGCTGGTTAGCCCACCAGGCATCACAGCAAGTTGGGTTTTCAAGGCTGCTGTGAGTGCTTTTAAACTTGGTGTAACATGGGCTTTGATGATCAAAAACAAGCAAAACTGGGTTTTTAAGTCATCCTCCAGGCATTCCTGTCCAGCCTTTCTTAAACCAGATTCTAATATCTTCTTCATTCATCCTTCCTTTTTCCAGGGTATTATTTTGCATACAGATATTATCATTGTTATTGATTTCTAAGGTTGCGCTTTTAATTCATAACTATAAATAAAGGAATTAAAAACATTTCTATAGACATGGAATTACTAGCACCCATGTATAATGCACATCCTTATTTTTCCTTCACAAATTTGGACAAAAAAAGTATGCATCATACACAGCAAAATATGGTATTTCATTTTACATGAATACACCATTCGTTTTATATTGAAAAACTGCTTTCCTTTTTTTTTTTTTAAGGGAAGGTGAAGGCAGGAATGAAGGTAAAAGGTGAGTAGGCAGTCGAGAGAGAGAGAGAGAGAGAGAGAGAGAGAGAGAGAGAGAGAGAAGAGCATTTTATTTTTATTTAGTTGTTCACATTGGTTGTTCTCCCTGGACCTGGGACTCAAAGCCAGGATTACGTGACTTGCTCCTTCAATGGTGACGGACCTAGTCCATACTCCATCAGGGTTTGCCAGCTTATTTTTTTTTAATCATACTCTTTATTTTTTTAATTTATTTTTTGTAGTAATTATTCTACACATTAAAATAGTTTCCTATGTATTGGCTCCCTATTTCTTAGATATATTTCAACACAAAATGCCCTCCACCGAATCACCAAGTGTTCTTCCCCATTGTCCAGTGGGCTCCACCACCATTTGCCCTCATCTGCCCCCTTCCCTTTTGGTAATCTCAGTTATGCTGCAAGTGTTTCAGGGTTGATTATGTTTCGTCCGTTCCTTTGTTTTGTCTATTCACGTTCCACCTAAGAGTGAGGTCATCTGGTATCTGTCTTTCTTCTTTTGACTTATTTCACTTAGTATAATCCCCTCTAGCTCCATCCAGGTTGATTCAAATGACTGGGCTTCATCTCTTCTAAGGTCTGTGTAGTATTCCATTGTATATATGTATCCTATCTTCTTTATCCATTCATCTGATGTTGGGCACTTAGGTGATTTCCAGTTCTTAGCTATTGTGAATAGGGCCGCAGTAAATATGGGGATACATACGTCTCTATGGATGGGTGTTTTTGTATCTTTTGGGTAGATAACTAGAAGTGGAATGACAGGATCATATGGGATTTCCATCTTTAGTTTTTTGAGGAATCTCCAAACTGTTCTCCATAGGGGTTAACCAATTTGCACTCCCACCAACAATGCAAAAGCGTTCCCTTTTCTCCACATCCTTGCCAGCATTTGTTGTTTCCAGACTTTTGGATAATAGCCAGTCTTTCAGGTGTAAGGTGATATCTCTATCTCGTTGTTGTTTTAATTTGCATTTCCCTGAGAGTCAGTGAGTAGGAACCTAATTTCATATGTCTGCTGTCCATCTGTATATCCTCTTCAGAAAAGTGTCTCTCCAATTCCTTCTCCCATTTTTTTTGTTTTGATTGCCTATTCTTCTGTTGTTGAGTTTCATGAGTTCTTTGTATATTTTAGATATGAAGCCTTTGTCAGAAATATCAAATGCAATTATCTTCTCCCAGTTAGTAGGTTTCCTTTTACTTCTGGTGATGTTTTATTTTGTTGTGAAGAAGCTCATTAATTTGATGTAGTCCCAGCTGATTATTTTTCTTTCTGTTTCCTTTAATGGTGGAGTTGAATCCCCAAATGCTACTTTATGACTGATGTCATGGGAAGTCTTTCCGATGTTGTCTTGTAAGAGCTTTGTAGTTTCTGGTCTTATGTCCAAGTTTCTAATCCATTTTGATTTCATTTTTGTGATTGGTGTTAGAGGGTGGTCTAGCTTAATTCTTCATTCTTTTCGTTCTTTTGCATGTGACTATCCAGTTTTCCCAACACCATTTGTTGAAGAGACTTTCCTCTTTTCATCAAATGCTTTTGGCTTTGTTGTGATAGATTGACTGTGTGTGAGTGGGTCAGTTTCTGGTGATTCAGTTCTATTCCACTGATCCGTGCCTCTGTTATTATTTCAGTAGCATACCATTTTGATCACTATTGCTTTCTAATATGGTTCAAAGTCTGGAAGTTTAAACCCTCCAGATTCATTCTTTTTTCTAATGATTGCTTTGGCTACTCAGGGTCTTTTGTTGCTCCATACAGATTTTAATTTTTTTGTTCTATTTCCTGGAAGTAAGCCCGTGGGATTTTAATGGGGATTGCATTAAAACTCTATATTGTTTTGGGTAAGATGGCCATTTTAATGCTGTTGATTCTTCCCAGCCACCATACTATTTATTTTTGATTGTTATTTGCACTAATCCACATGTTCTCATTGTTCATGCCATCAAGTGAAAAATGTTGCATTAGTATTTTCCATATTTTTTTATGATATTATGTCTTAAGTTAAAAATCGAGCTATCATGTTGTATAAATCCTTTGTTTTATTCTTTATAAGGGATGACTTTATAAAATTCTATTTTATTTATTTTCTTTTATAAAAGTACTTTTGTTAGTAGTAATAGCTACCATTTGGTGAGGCCATCTTCTGTTATGTACAGTTTTTGTACACTGTCTCTAATTCCTCCCAAGCCTAGGGAAATGTGACTTTCTCCAATAACCAATCACCAATTTATGCAGGAGTACAATGAGGTTTAAAAGGGTAGATAAATTCCTCAACCTCAAGGCAGAGCTAGGTTTAGAACTCAAATCTCCAATTTCTCTTGTCTCCCACACCACATTCTACCTGAAGGTTTCTCTGCATTTTCTTATCTAACTCCCTCAGGTAACTGTATTCTCACCTTCTCAATTTGACCCAGTTTATTCTTCCCTACTCCACTGGTCCGCACTGGTAGTCTCTGGCTAGCCTTTGGGTTTGTCTCTAGGGCAAGATAAATAATTTCTCTTTTGCCATTCTAGGTTCTTGACTGAGACACCTCCTTGTAGTAAAAGGCAGATTAGCAGGAGAAAAGTAAACAAAGTTTGAATAACATGTATAACTCCTGCCTACATGGGAGAGACCCAGGAAAACTGAGTACCTCCCTGAACTGACCCAAGTTATCACCTTAAATACCATCATGAACTGAAGACAAAAAATGATATTGGGGAAAGAGAGCCAGTTATAAGAGGTTATGAGGTAAAGTAGAGTAAATGATGGTATGGTTGTTATGTAGATTTAAGTTGAGACCTTCTCAGCTGACAGGCATTTTGGACACCCTCCACTTCCTGGTACAGAAATGGAGACACCCTTACAAATGAGATTTCTCCTATAAATGTAAATGTCTCTATCAAAAGGGTCCCTTATACTCCAAGTATTCAGATTGACCCAAGTCTGCCATTTCTTAAAAATAACTAGCCTAAAAAAAAATAGCCTAAAATATCCCTTATCCCAAAGATCATAATTTGAGTGGCAAATTTTGCTCCCCTTCAGGTCAGTGTGTTAGAGGCTAGTTATGGCCATGGCCCATGGTGAAACCATGACAGGGTCAGGTTAAACAGAAGCAGCACAGTTGTTTTCCACTTGTCAGTTATTTTTCAGAATGGCTCATTTTGAGCTGAGCCTGAACTACCTATCAGTAACACTGACGAGAACTCTTAGGGTTCAGAATTTCCTAGAGCTTCCTCAAAAGAGTGCAAGAATACAAACAGCCTTAAACCAATTTGTAGTGCTTGTACAGAGATCCCAACTTTGTCTTTACTTTGATTTTTCCTCACTGCCATTAACATGTTGACTTTCACGACCCTCAACCCTCGGCACCATGACAGATCTGTCACTGACCATTGTTTGAAAATAGGTGGCACTCTTTTTTCCTGAAACTCCTCATCACAAAATATTAGCATAGTTCCACCTTGCAGCCACCCTATCCCACCTCCCCAAAACTTAAACTGCACCTAAGTCCTGCTACCCTGATCAACTCTCATTGGGAGTACTCCGGGGGCCCTACTGCTCTTACATTATACTTTCCCTTTCCCTTCAGATGGATAGCATATTGATGAAGTCTCCTTTGGTACATGAAATGAGGGTCTCAAGGGCTCTTCCCACAGACAGCCATACAAACTTTGTTCATCAGTTGTGACAAGAGGTCTCCTCTGGTTCAAAACCAGCCAGCAGTGGTTGGCTTCTGGAGCAGTGGCCATCAAAGCAGAAGTTCCCTTAGAAGATGGCAAGAACATTAGTGGTCTTCTGTCACCGAACAGAAGGTGACAGAATATGCCACCCCACTTTGGCAAGAGGATTATTTTGAGAAGAAGCAAATACAAGTAAAGCTCTCTGCTCTCCCCCTATTTGTCAGAAGCACAACAAAGGTGTTTTACCCCCAACAATTATCAGGAACGGCAGAAATTAGTCACTAGAGAAAACTAGACTTTTATGAACCCCGAAGCTATAAGAGAGGACTACATGTAACAAAACTTAACTAACTAGTTGTATTCCCTAGTTTCTACAATTTGCTACTCCTAGAAAGTCATTGTCTTTTGTGTTGTTACTTCTCTAAAAAAATAATTGTCTTTTGTTAATACGCTATAGAAGCCCAAGTTCTAACTACCCTCTTTGAGTTACTCATCACTTTGTGTTACTCCCATACATATGCAATGCATATATTAATAAACCTATTTGCTTTTTTCTAGTTAATTTGTCATGTCAGTCTGATTTGAAGTGTCCCACCAATGAACCTAAGATGGATAGAGGAAAAATATTTCCTTTCCTTCAGCAGACACACCCTAATGACATGCTCTCATTCGTTCATTATTAATTCCTAACTAATTATTAATTAATGAATGTATATGATTTGTGAATTTGTGTCATAGTTGGTAGAGGACTTGCTCAGCCATCCCTACAGATACGAGGCTAACCATCATCTGAACTAGATGTAATATTAAAAAGTGAAAATCCTTATGTCAAAAAAAAATTAAGCAATCATAGTATATAAAATAATGTCATATCATATAATCATCAAGAGTTGCTCTCAAAAAAATTTAATGACATGGGGCTATGCCAAAAACATACCAAGTGAAAAATAAAAGCAAGGCAAAAATTCTAAATCCACCATATATGAAGGGAGGATACTGTGCACTTTTAAATAATTAGAAAAAGCTATGAAGTTTAAATGAAAGAGGAGAAGAAAGAGGGGGTGTTGTTTTGTAATGCATTCGCAAGGGAGTTCTAGACACAGGTATGAAAGACAAGAAGATATCTGCTTCTGTGTCTTGACTATTGTGACCTGTGCTGCTGTGGAAACAACCTCAGTGGCCAACAACAGATGACTTGATAAAGAAGCTGTGGTCCTTGATGGAACTCTATGCGGCTACCAGAAAAAATGAAGCTGTGTCCTTTACAGCAATATGGATGGAACTAGAAGGTATCATGTTAAGTGAAATAAGTCCGAAAGAAAAAGAGGACTACAGGATGTTTTCATTCATATGTGGAATGTAATGAAATGTAACAAACAGATAAGCCCCAAACAAAAATTCTCAGGACACAAGATGATGACCGCCAGAGGGACATAAGAGGGAGGGTTGGAAAAAGGGGAAATGGTGGTGGTGAAAAACATTGCATCTCTGATGGAAGAGGGTGTGGTGTGAAATACAGATAGAGATACAATGTGAATATTCAAAAAAGAAGGCAGCATTGTGAACAAAAGATTTAATCAATAATCAATTTTAAAAAGAGTACATAAGGACTATACAAATATTGCTTATTTTCAGGTAATCAATGTGAGAAAAGTGCCTTTTGTAAGAACTTATTTAGTAGATGGTACCATACTTTAATTACTTTGAACAGAGTTAATTATGAAAATATGCCCGTCAGTAGCTAAATTTCAGTTAGGTATTTTAAAAAGGAATCTTTTTTCTTATAAAGTTAAGTCATATTATGACAGCTAAGAGATAAGACACAATAATGTAGTGTTTTTTCTCTAAAACTGTAGCAACAAAACAAGAAATATAGAGCAATTAAGAGTTTCTTAAATGGCAAATGATGATGGTAACTCAAGTATTTCAAACTCTCTTTGTTCTGTGTTCTATGCAAGCATCATCTCCATCAATATCCCGGTTAAATTATAATATACTGGTCATATATTATAGATGAAAAAAATTTGAATTAGAGAGGCTACCAAAAAAAGACATTTGCTTCTATGCATTCAAGTTAGGGAAGAGGATTCTGAACCAGGAGGCAGATGATCCCAAAGCAGATATATGCATCAGAAGTTTTTCTCTTGTCCAAATATTGGGTAACAGAGTTAGCTCTTTTTATCAGGATTTGCACAGCAAACTCAGGATTCTGAAACTTAACCAGGTACTTCTGCACAGAGTGTGATGCTTTCACGAGTGTGTCTTTTTGAGAGCTCCTGTCTTGCCGGAATACAAACCTGGCTGTTGATAGATGACAAAGAAGTCTCTGTTTACATAGAGTGAGACAGTTACCTCATTCACCTCCAAGTTCACCAGGGAAGCTCTGAAACTTCAGAGCAGAGAAAGCAAACCCCAAATGTGGTTGCCTTACCACAGGGAAAAACAAACCAAACAGGTTCAACCTGAAATGGCCTACCAACCTTTTCCATTTCCTCACCAGAGCGTGTTCTGATCCTTCAACTAAGGAGCCAGCTTTTTGTGCAGGTAACTGACATGGCGCAAAGTACAAGCTCAGCCTTGGTGTCTCACACAGGGCATAGGTTGGCTCCAGACACAACACCTCTTCTGTTTTGTCTCTGACAGGCACACCCACCTATATTTTGAGGCTGTGGAGGTAGATTTTTGTGGGCAAGGAAGAAATAAATATCATAAACACAAAGTGGGAAACCATTGGTTAGATGGAAACAGAAGAACGTCTAGGAAAGAAAGCAAGCCACAAACTGGAGATGAATCAACAAGGCAACAGAAAACATGCACACAAGTACGCCCAGAGTCTGAGGATGGTCAATGAAAGCGTTGTTTGTGAGACAATTATACCTTTTTTTCTGGCCTCTTCTACTGAAGAGACAAGTGACATACTGCTGCAAACAATCAGATTATGAAACCTGGAAAATGAATTCTAAGGAGAGTAAATAAAAAGTAAGATATTTTATGAATGTGCAGTAGTAATCAATAAATATATGAGTGTTATATTGAAAGAAGTAGCAAAGTACAGTGAGTAGGGAACGATGGAGGTTGGGGGCAGGGGCGGGGGTTGCGGGGTGGGTGGGTTAGTTCACAGCATGACCTGGCAGAAACTGTAAAGTGCATTCAGCAAACTCAAAGCCTTCAGGTAAATTTTCCGAACGTCAGTAGAAAAGCCTCCTCAAATCTGGGATAAAATATCATTAGGGTATCCAGATATCTGTCTATATCTGTATCTATATCTATCTCTATCTATCGATAGATCGATAGATATATCTGTAGATATCCAAGCATAACAGTGGTTAATGTTTGTTGAATTATGTCATTTCTCATGTAACCTTTCAAGGGCCTCATATGTAGTAACTTATTTAACCCTCACCAAAAAAATAAATACTTACTTTCTTACAAATGTTCTCACTTCTTACATAGTCCCCAAAACATGTGGAAGCTGGTATTATTCTCCCCATTTAAAAGTAAGGTTACTAAACTTCTTGGGGTTCGTGTGACTTGTCCAAGGACACACAGCCGGCATGTGCGAGGTCCAGGAGTAGAATTCACATTCATTTGGAAACTTCCAAGACTAGCGAATGTCCCTATTCTTCGGAGTCTCTCTATCCCTAATGTGGTGACTTGTAGCCCTTAACCCTTGATAGACAGTGTTAAATGATTTTGGTAGTAAGAAACTTTTCATGTGCTGGTGCAAAACTAGAGTAACGTTTGTGTATAAACTTGGAAGAGCCTTTATTTTGTTTTAGGAGGGGCCTTTCCTAAGACCTTTCTGTCCATTTTTCTGTCAAGGAAAGCTCGCAGTTGAGTCCAATAGGCTCGCTTCAGACTGGGACTGGTTGGTAGATGCTGTTTAATGACGAAAAGTTGTTTTGAATCTGATTTTCTAATGTAAAAGGGGGAAGATCTTCATTTTGAGCAGAGTTTTTCTTCTCTTTTTTTCTTTTTTTCCGTCAGGGTATTTCTGCTTTCTTTACCTGAAAGTGGTGGAGGTGAGAAAGTTGAAAAGGAGGAAGTGAGTCCTAAGAAATGATGGTAGACTGGGGCTACAGAACAGATGGTCCAAAGGGACCCCAACTAAAGGGATGTGGACCAATGAACAGATGGTACTAGCAGTGATAATAACAGATTCAGTCTTAAGTTTTCCTTTTCTGTAAAATAAATTTCTTGTAGTAGCTGCAAACCCTGGTAAAGTCTGTAAAATATGGCAACCTTGCTATATACTCTTCAGGAAACAAAAGAGTTCTGCACATGATGTTGGAGAGGAAGAGATTAAGAAGACATGGCAGTGTTGTGTCAAAATGGTTATGAAACAGCCAGAGGTGCAGGACAGAGACACCTGAAGGAGTGGTGGGAGCATGATAACCAGGATGAGTGTGGGAAGTCTGAGAACTCTCACCCCCACAAAGGGCACTCAGAAGGAGTTGGGAAGGAAGTTGGATTTGCTGCCAGCAAGCAGGACAGGAGAGGAGGTTTTTAATAGAAGTGTCACTTCCTCTGCCACATGCACTCCATTCAGCTTCATAAATACATTGAAAATTGGAGGAGAGGGGAGGAGTTAGGTTACTTTTGTTAAATAAATGAACTTCCATATGTCCTGAATCTTAGAAGACTAATGTGGATAACCAGAAATGACACTGCCTCACACTGTCTCTGTGGGAGATGGGAGTCAGTGTTTGATGGTAAGTTAAAGGAAATGAAACAACAGAAGTCACAGAACTGCAGCTATGAGAAAAATGATTTATGCAGGCCCCATGTAAAGGTATGCCTTTTTGTTAAGTATGACTTTGTCCCTCTTAATGATCTGAGACACCTGAAAGGGGATCTGTAGCTACAGCCTACATAGATCATCATTCCAGCCAGAGGAAATCAGTCTGTAGACGTTCATTTGTAAAAAGAATACTACCGGTGTCTTAATTACCAAAAGCAGCCTTTAATTATTTGCATTTGTAAACTAGTCCTGTTAGATCTTTGATACAATCTACTATTAAAAGAAAGAATTTTACAACATGGTGGCTATAGCTAACAATATTGTATTGCATATTTGAAAGTTGCCAAGAGAGTAGTAGATCTTAAAAGTTCTATTCACGAGAAAACATTTTGTAACTAAGTATGGTGACGGATGTCAACTTTACCTATTGTGGTAATCATTTTGTAATGCATATAAACATCACATTACTATGTCGTATACCTGAAATGAATATGTTTTATGTCCATTATACTTCAGCAATAACACCAGCAACAAAACCCAAAGAAATACAGCATTAGTACATGATAAAATATATCTAGACTTAATGATCAGCTACATGCTTTTGGAAGACTATCAGAAATGAAGCAATAATACTTTAATATTTAATATTTAGACGACATTGAGATAAACTCTACACTCTAGTCATTGTTATTCTTCAGAGTACAAAAATGCAGTGCTCTGAAAGTAATATTTTTATTCTAAAATGACCCAGTTTTCATCATGATGCATTGTTTACTACCCTGAAATAGTTTTTTTGTATGAGATTGTTTTTGAGGAATGAATGTAGTTCTCTTGTAATACAATAAAGATAACTTCTGGAATATATTTTAATGCATGCTAAAATTTAACTCATACATTAAAGTGATACATTTCAACTTTTTTTTTTTTAAGGTTGGTATAGGCAGGAATGAAGGTGAACAGAGATAGGCAGACAAGAAAAGACAGAAGGAAGAAGCATTTTTAATTTTATTTAGTTTTTTACCTCGGTTGTTACCCTTAGTCCCAGGACACAAATCCAAATTTTTTTTATATATATATGGACCATGCCTGGCCAGAAATAACAGACCCAGTTGCTATTCCACCAGAGCATGCCAACAATATGAGTTTAATACAGATTTAAGATTTTAAAAATCAGTCTTCCTTCAAAGGAATTTTGCCATATTTTAAAGATGTTGTGTAGGTATTTGTGTAAGTTTTGAGAATTTTTTACCTTCAACACCTTTATTCATCAGAAAGCGTTGAACTCGAATCCTTGGAGACTAAATTAAATTGATGGTATGTGTGGGCTAAATGAGACATATGTTGCTATCTTAAGTTCCAGGACCTCAGAATGTGACCGTATTTGGAAATAATCATTAAAAATAGTTAAGTCGACATTATACAGGAGCAGGGTGTTTTGAATCCATTATGACTGATATCTTCATAAGACCCTTATTTGAAAAGGACACATAGAAGGGGGGCAAAGAGAATGAAGTGATGTAGCCGCACTCAGGCAACGCCAGAGCAGAAGGGAAAGACATGGAGCATTGGAAGTCTACCAACACCTTGCATTTCAGACTTCTTCCCCAACAATGAGACAATGAATTTCTGTTGTTGTAAGCTACCCAGCTATGGTACTTTGTTACAGCAACTCTAGGAAAATGAACCCTGACCCAGCCTATCCTTACTGTGTGACTAGATGCAAGGTAATTAATTTCATCTGTTTCCTCCGAAATATGATAGAAATTGTTACTACAAGGATCTTGAGTTCTCATTCGAGGGCTCTTATGAGTCTGAGAGATTTCACTGGCTCCACCAGCTCCAGGAACTAAGAAGGTAGCACAGCCAGTGGTAAGCAAAAGCAAGTGAGGTTTATTAAAGACAGCACATCCTTTAAGAGAAAGGATAAGGGTGGGATATATTCCAAGACCTTGAGGAGCTTTGGGCTGAGGTTTTTAAGGAGGCTGGTAACCCCTATCCCCACTCTGGATCATCCTAGTCGTTCTCCTCTTAAAGTGATTGGAGGAAGTCAGAATGGCGCCACTCATGGATTGTCTGCTGCCTTTTTGATTGGAGGACCAACTGCCTCTGCTCCCTTCTCCGCTGCTTCCCTGCTCATGGCTCACTACCTAGCAAAACGAGATTGTTATCAGATTGCTAAGGGCATTAATTACCTAATATGTGAAGTTTTGAGGCACATAGTAAGTTTTCGGGAAAGGCTCATTTGCATTTCTTACATAAGAACTGATTTAGGTATCCATTAATATTCAGTTATTTCCACCTTATTGTTTACATACTCGTTCCACTGCATTTGTTGACAAAGCATTTCTTGTGTTTATTTCATGTGTTTGGGAGAATTCAGACCTTTCTTTTTTAAGTTTCCTTAGAATTGTTAATTTTTAATAATCTAAGTTTTTAGTCATACACTTGGCGGTAATGATTTTTATAAAAATAATTTTTCATACTTAGTGAACTATAGGCAACTTCTATTATATGCTTTAGGGGTAGGGGAAACAACCAATATGAACAACTAAATAAATGTTTCTTCCTCTTCTCTCTTCCTGCCTATTTGCTTTCATTCTTGCTTATACCTTTGCTTTAAAAAAAAAAAGAAACAACAGCAACTTAAAAATAAATAAATAAAAGTTAAGGGTGGAACCCCAGAAACGTCCAGATCCCCGCTATCCCCTGCTCAGACATGCCCAGACCTGTCCATCTAGTTCATGGATGTGGGGTGGACAAAATAAATAACTACCTCAGATTTCCTGGGATTGAAACTCAAACACTTGTCTCTTAACTAACGATATTCAATTTGCATATTATTGGACCAGTCAGAACCTGACTGACTTCTAGCCTTATTTGCATAGTGCCCCAGTGTGGGAACACCATCCTGACTTTTCTTTGTGTCTATAAGTGCTCCCTCATTTCCACCATCATCCCTGCACTCCTGAAGATTAATTCAAGGATTTTTTGGGTCTGTATCTTCCAGACTGAAGTCCTAAAGCCCCAAATACACATCTTTTCCTTGATTAAGCTTGACTAAGCTTCAGTTCCTTGTTTAACAAAGATCATTCTGATAGATACCCATGTTAGAGAAACATGAATTTGCCTCCGTTCAATCCGCCCACTGGCTGAAAATGGAGCTGGCTTCCTTTGGCAATTTATGACCTCTTAGAGGAGGGTAGAAACCTAAAAATAATTAGAGTTCTGTTAGGTGAAATTTGGTTGGATGCTGGGTAGAAAACCATTAGTATCTGCCTTTCCAAAAATGAAGACACTTCTGATTTTCAACCAGAATTAACCTGAAGATTGTGTTTAGCTTTAGAACAGATGTAAAGGTCATGGTCATGGAAAATATGAAAGTATAGAATGGCAACTGAGTAAAGGAAATCAAGAGGAGAAATGAAAGAAATCTGAAAAAAAAAAAAAAAAGATCATTTCCATAGTTGACATAACTAGCTTTTCTTGTTATTTGAAATGATAAAATACACCCTGGTGGAGTAGCAGTTTGGTCTATTGCCTCCAAAAGACTGCAGATCACATACCCCTGGGTTCCATTGTGGGGGTGAAGTGGGGGGACAACTGGTGTAGACAACTGAATCGAAATAAAAATAAAACAATTTTTTTTCCTCTTTCTGCCTGCCTGCCTACTCACCTTTATTCCTGCCTGTACTTTTTCTTTAAATTTTTTAAAAATAAATAAATAAATAAAATGATAAATGTAAACAAAAGAGGAACTCAAAATAGAATTTGACTCTCTTGGGAAAAGAGGCTGGGGGAAAGGTAGAGGTAAGCTAAATCATCATCTTTCCTAGTAATAAGTCAACATATCATTTCAGAAAATACTTTATGCAGAAATATCAAAGTTACTATTTTATTTAAAGCTATAAGGCAATCACCAAAAGAATAAAATGAAATAACTGAACTAATTTAAAATTTCCCTCTTGAAGTAAAGGCTGCTTGTTATTATTAGTCCTTAACCACTATTTGATTTTTTTTTTTTTTTAACTTAGGGCATATATTTCTTTGATGTGAAGGATAAGCCTCCCCAGAAGTCCAGAACCATTTCTAAGACAAGTCACTTTGGCATGTAGATTATTTCAAAATAAGTTTAACTGAGGTCCTGCAGTCTCAGGAAATTTTTAGCATACCCTTAGCTACCTAAAAAAGAGTGAAAGTGGGAGATAGTGCCCAGAATTCGGATTTTGACCAGAAACAAACTTTCTAAGAAAATTTTATGGCAGCACAAACATCTAATTACAGTGCATCTTTGTCATATAAGTCACCCTCTCCTCATCATGTGAGTCCGCCTCCTCTCTCCTTGAAACTCCAGACCCCTATCCCATTCCTTAGCTCAAGATATATACCCTCACTTTGCCCCCATTTACTTTAGAATGTATAACCAGACATAGATTCTCCAAACATACGTGATTAAATTTGTTCTGTTCTCCCACTGTTAATTTAACAGCTTTACCAGTCAGAGGGAAATTTTCTCTCTGCCCTTACAGATGAAACATTTTGAAAGTATGTCTTCAGAGGAGCTACATGCAAAGTGGGACAGAGCCCTACTCAGAGCAACTTTGTACAATTCTGCTTTGTCCAGGAGTTGGGTCACTAAAAGCATCCAGGAATCCCAGCCAGGCCTATCTTCCAGAGCAATTGGTTGCACTGGAACAGGGTTTCTGACAACAGGGCCTCTGCCATTGGCATGCTCCTCTGGACAGCTGTACAAAGGCACAGGTGGCTGGCATGAAGAGAAACAGCTGGTCAGTGGTCCTGGTCTTGCTGCTGTTCCCTTTTGTATTATTCTCTTTCCCTCAACTCCTGTTTTCTCACTCAGATGTGGCACAAACAGCTTTAATGGGTACTGATGTGTTCACCCGGAAGTTATCCTCGGTAGTCTCTCGATTCTGATCAGGCAGATGAATGTCTGCATCATGTATCACATTATTTCAATAATCAACTGAACCCCAAGCCAGAGTGTGTGGTAAAGATGATAGTAAAGATAGTAAAGATAAATAAAGATAGTAAAGATAGTAAAGATAAGAGGGTGCATTAACTGTGTCTGTCTTTACATTTGGCTAGTATGTGTCCTCTTACCATACACTCATTTTTGTGATTTACTCTGTGCCCCAAATTACTTGTCCCACAAGTTGATGTCAGACTCTGTTTTAAAACTGGAAGAGTGAAGTGGTTTGGGAATAGTGTAGCACAGGGCAGTGGTTTTCAGCCTGTGTTGGGTAGAGCCCTGGGGTACAGCAAAGACAGTTTCAGGGAGATGCTCTAGGGAGGCGGAGGGAGCGCCAAGGTCTCTGCTGCTAGTTCACTCCCACTTGAAGCAGAGCAGCTGCTCCTAATGGGACTTAGCACCTAAGGTGGGAGGGAGCCAGATCTAGAAAGCACTCCCAGAAAGCCAGGGGTGCTGTAAGTAAACACTGGACTAGCACTCAGAAGACCTGATTTTGCTCATGATTTTTCACATCTACTTGATGGCTCTACAGCCACAATGCATATTACTTCTTAAATTCAGTTTCCTCGTTGGTAAAATGGAGTTAATGGTAGCGTCTTCCCCTATGAAGACTGGCTTCGTGAATCAGATAAAAAAAAAAAAGCAACAGCGCTAAATTCTAGATTATGATGAAAATGATTACTGCTTAGAATAAAGATTATAGTTTCAGAAGACTTCATTGAATTTGGACAATTAACATCATGTATTCTTTTTTTTTTTTTTGAACACCCTTTTCCCCCAATTCGCTTTAACTTGTAAATAGAAAAAAACCCATAGTAACCACTTGCTATTGCTTTGTTGAAATTAATTCTCAAAAGACAGTGAGTAGCATCCTGAAGTCCATGAGCTGAGTATTCTTCCCCAGTTCCAAAGACTCACTTAATTTAAATTTAATTTTTTTTAAAGAAAGGTGCAGGGAGGAATGAAGGTGATTAGGTAGCTGTTCATCTTGGTTGTTCTCACTGGTCCCAGATCTTGAACTTGGGTCCTTTGCTTGTACATGAACTACGTCCAGTGGCCTTATCCGCTAGGCCATCAAGTTGCCCCTAAATTTAAAAATTTAAATGCCGCTTTCAGTTCCTACAACACAGAGGAAATAGAACCTGCAAGTCTGTAAAATACATAGTTCAGATGTCTAAAAGAATTCGAGCTAATTTTCCCCATGACTGCTCATTTACAAACACACCTCCCCTTCCACACTGACCTGTCTTGACTTCTCAAACTGGATTTCATCTCTCTAAAATGTTTCCATTTCTTCCCACTTAGATGGCTTGTTTCAATGCAAAAATTTGGCCCATTCAAAGTTCACCTTCCATTAGGGTCCATTAAAGTCTTATCTGGTTAAGTAAAATGTCTTTAGATAAAGTAATCTATTTCTTAAATGGAATCGCCTGCTCTTTCTTCCTCCTGGAGAATGGGCAGAATTTGCTACACCCTCTTGAAGCCTATGAGATAAGAGTGCTTAGAGGGTGAGTGTCCAGGCACCCTTGGGCATCAGAGGCAATGTCCCATGTCTGATAGGTTGCTACTGGCCCTGCTAGAATTGAAGGTGAAGTGTGCTGCCTCACTAGACCTTCACCCAGTGGATCTACCAATGCCTCTGCTGTCATGACCTTTTACCCTTGGGACACACAAGTTCCTCTTGCACTCAAGTCAGTCGCATGAGTCATCCCTAATCCATGAGTCCCATGGAAGTTTCTGGATCTGGGGGCACTTTGTAGGAACCAGGAGCAATTTAGGAAACTATACCCCAGAGGAGTCTGCCCCAGACATAGTATATAACCTTCTCTCACCCCAAAAAAAGAAGTTGGGAGCACATCGCACCATCCATTCCCTTACCTCCAGCTCGGTTTTTCTCTCCACCATGACTCTAGAAAGAAGGGAAGACTTTACCTTCCTCTTCCTGCCTGAAAGAAAATTCCCTTTCCTCATATCCTTTCTTCCTGGAGGTAGCTCCTGGCCTTGTCCCAGGGTGAGAAGGATTCAGGAAGCAGAAACTGGGTTTCAGAAGGAAACAAAGCCAAACAAAGCATCAAATCTTTTAAAAGGGGAAAAGAAATTATTTGCTTCAGCTAGAATAGGCTAGAGCCTGGTGGGAGCTCACAGAGGTAGGTGGTGGCACCCTGCTAAGGAGACTCAGGTAGGAGGGGGACTTGGTCTTGTTCTGTGGGGTTCAGCACCCCCAGCTTCTAGCTAAGGATCTGCCTTTTTAGATCTCAGGGAATGTTGTATTAACTGGAATGGGCTAATTCTAACCTTTGCCACTGACATACTCTTTGACCTTGTCATACTTCCTTGCATAAGTCTCAGTAGAGCTAAAGTAGAGCTAAAGTAAACCTACCTCACAAAGTTTTTACGAGCATGAAAAAGAGAATGTTCACCTTTAGTGAACTCAGAAATACAGGAATAAACGAGTTTTAGTTCTTCAACACACTCAGCTATTAATCTGGTGTGGTAACTCAAAAAGAATATTCATTTTCCCATTGACACTCTTCAATAACATAGAAGGAATAAGTTTTTTGAATAAATTAATTTCACTGAAAGAGGTAAATGTGGTAAATGAACATTTTAATTCGTCTTAACTTGGCTCTTATGCAATAGTTTGCTAATTACTGTCCAAAGATCACCTGGTTTGCCTATTGTCCTTCCAAAGTTTACAGTCAGTAGGTAAGGTTCTTTTCCAAAAGGTGAATTAAGATTTGACTGGAAATTTGTTAAACCCGACATTGTATAAGACTGAGTCTTACCATTTAGGAAGATGGCCATTTCATTCACTTATTCAAGTTTTTGCTTTTCTCTGAATATGTTTTAGAGTTTTTTCATAGAGACTTTTGTGCTTTTTTTAAAATTAGTCTTAAGAATTTCCTGAGGCTTTTTGCCTATCATAAAAGAGACTTCATGCCACCATATTTTAGCTGCTTATAGATGGATAATATAAAGGAAAGTTACTAATTTTTTTAAATGTGCCCTTTAGCTACCATTATAAAAATAACAATGTGATAAAAATTATAGTAGTAGTGCCTCTTTGCCAAACGCAAGCACTGTTGCTGTGAGTTTACATGTCTTTCTTTTCCTATCGAATCCACAATAAACCTATTGGTTAATTATCATTTTTCTCATTTATAGATTAAAAAACTGAAATTCTTCAGTAAGATTAAGTAATTTACCCAAAGTTACACAGTTCATTACCAAGTATTTATTATTTCTCAAGTTTTCTAGATGCACAACTATAGTCTTTATCCAAACTGTTCATTTTATCTACCCTCTTCCAAGGGTCATGTCTCCCATTTTTGTTTCATATTGCATCAAATTGGTCTTAGTTATGGTAAAATGTTAAGTAACAATTCTAGTCTCTTAAATTTTCCTGAACCCTCATCCGCTTAATGGACACGAGTAATGATGCTGTAGTCAGTCACATTAGTAACACAATAATCCTCAGCATGCACACGCATCTGAATGGCATGTAAGCATACATAATATGTTATGTCTAGAATATGTAATATATTTATAATTGATTTGTTATTATTTATAATTATAATTGTATCATAATATTATATATTTAAACTGAAACAGGGAGTTTCAATCACACTACTAATTCAAGAGCTACTCTAGCCTTATCTAGTATATTCCATGTCACTTTAGCATAGTCTACATGCCTCAAAACTTCTCCAACCACCTTCCTGAAGTTTCCTAGCTTTTTATTTGGGTTTCATTTCTAAACCTAGTCCAAACTGGTTTGGTAATTCTATTTATTCTACTGTTACCTGGTACTTCCTTAGGACACTGCTTCCAATAATGGTCAATTAGCTCTATCAATAAAATTAAATAAAGAGGTGACCCAACTTTGTGTCCTCTTTGAACCTCAGGACCACATCCTATTTAAACTCAGTTGGGGTATCTTACAGCTTTCCTTTAAAATATCTTTGAGGGACACCCCCGTGGCTCAGGTGTCTAAGGTGCAGACCGTGTAAAGTCTATGGACCCGGGTTTGAGATCCAGAGGCAGGGGTTTAAAAAAAGTCTTTGCAACAAAAACGATGAGACCTTGGCATGACTTTTGGTTAGTTAAAAATCCACAACACCTAATATAAGAAAGTTATACCCTTCTACATTGCAGTTCTATATTGTTATCTAAGGACCAATTTGACAATATCTGTAAAAACTCAGAATTTGACATATTCCTTGACCCAGAAATCTCACTTGTTGAAATTATTCTAAATAAGCATGTCATCATGGATGAAGACAAGTATCTATTTTAAAATGATATTTATTTCAATATTATTTATGATGACCAAAAATTTGCAGCGATCCAGAGGCCTAGCGATGGGCGACTGGTTAAACAAATTATACTGCATTAAGAGGAATACTTCATAATGTAGAAAAGTTCATAATATGCACTCTTTTTTTCTTTTTTTTTTAAAGGAAAGGTACAGGTAGTAATGAAAGCTAGTAGGCAGGCAAGCAGGAGAGAGGAGGAAGAAGCACTTTTATTTATTTGTATTTTGTTGTATATCTTGGTTGTTCTACCCAGTGTGGGATGCAGTCACAGTTCTGGGGTGTATGTGACCTGCACTTCAGCTGGAGGCAGTTGGCCAAACCACTACTTCTCCAGGGTGTGCCTTTGATATATACTATTAAGTGAAAAAACTATGTCATATCTGAACATGTACAGTATAATTCTATTTTGTTATACACAACTATACCCATTTCTATATACCCATATGAATATAAATCAATTCCCCTTCGATATAGGTATAGATACATAGATAGCTAACACTACAGAAATCAGAACAGAAAATATAAAAATATACGGTTGTACAAAATACTTGTATATCAAATAATTATTATATTGATTGTGTAGTGACTGATAATATTCTGGATATATTGACTTGAGTAAAATATATTGTTAAACTTAACTTCACCTCTTCCTTTTTACCTTTCTAAATATCATTATTAGATTTGGCAGAGATTTTGGAATTATCAGACTAGGAACTTAAAATAACTATAGATAATATGATGAGAGATCTAATGAAGAAATCACCCACATGTAAGAACAAATAGGTAATACAAGCAGACAGATGCAAATTCTAGAAAGAACCAAAAAGAAATGCTTGAAATCAAAACTGCTGTGGCAGAAATGAAGAACGTTTTTGATAGTCTCATCAGTAAGCTTGACATGATGAAAAAAGAATCAATAAGCTTGATGATAGATCAATAAATTTCCTAACTAAAAAGAAAAAAACAGAATGAAAAATATAGACCAGGCTAATCAAGGATTTAGAACAATTATAAAAGATGAAACCTATGAGTGATTGGAATATCTGAAGGAGAAGAAAGAGAGAATGGAAAAAAAGAAATATTTTAATGGATGGCTGAGAATTTTCCAAAATTAATGCGATACTAAACCACAGATTCAGAAAGTTCAGATAATATTATACAGGATAAATGACAAAAATATGTACACCTAGACAGATCATATTCAAACTGCATTCAAACAGAAAAGCAGAGACAAGAAAAATCTTTAAAGAAGCCAGAAGTGGGGATGGGAGGGGAAAAGAAAATAAAGAAACCCATCTTATCTATAGAAGAACAAGAGCAAGAGTTACATTGGCTTTTTCTTCAGAAGCAATGCAAGGTAGAAGAGAAGGGATAAAATAATTAAATATTGATAAAACCAAACAAACACAGCACCCCAGGATTCTGTCTCCACCAAAATTATCCTCCAAAAGTGAAGATCAAATAAAAACTTTCTTAGACTAGCAAAAATTGAAGAAATGTATCTCCCATAGATCTGCCTTGCAAGATATTTTAAAAGAAGTTCTTCAGAGACAAGGAAAATGATTTTTTATTTTAACTCATATAACAGGAAACATGTTCAAAAATAATAGTAGCAACAATATGTTGGATGATTATAACTTATGGATAAGTGAAGTATATGACAGCAATGTTAAAAGAGATAAAAGGAAGCTGAAAATATTCTGTTATATGGTACATACACTACCTGTGAAATGGTGCAGTGGACTTAGATTAACTGCAAATTCTAGAATAATGACTAAATTTTTTCCAGTTATATTTCTTTTTATTATAGTTAAAATATTCTATTTCCACTGAACTTTGATATTTATACTAAAAAGATAATTTTCTTCCTTTTCCCCCACTTTTAAAAATTGCTTATTGCTTTTGTTTACATTACTGTATGATTTTCAGGATGCTGAATTTGCAAAACAATCTATGTGCACATCACAGCACACTCACCACCAGAGTTCTAGTGTTTATTGCTGCCACTATATTTACTCCTTCCTTTCCTGATTCCCTCTCCCCTCCTTTCCCTCTGACAACCATCATCTTGTGTCCTGCGAATTTTTTTTTTTTTTTTTTCTGTTAGGTCATTTTGTTTCTTTGTATTCCATACATGAGTGAAACCATTCAGTACTTTTTTTTTTCTTTCTAGTGTTTTGCACTTAGTTTAATCACCTCAAGTTTCATTCAGATTGTTACAAAAGGCAAGATTTCTTTTCTTTTTTCTTTTTTTTTTTTTAAGGAAAGGTACAGGCAGGAATGAAGATGAGGAGGAGCAGGCAGATGGGAAAAGAGAAGAGGAAGAAGCATTTTATTTTATTTGTATTTAGTTCACATTGGTTGGTGCCTCTGGATGGAGGATACGAACCTGGATCCTTGGGAAATACATGAACTACACTCCTTCAAAGGTGGCTGACTTAACCATTACTCCACAGAATGTGACAAGATTTTATCTTTTCTAATCATTGCATAGAATTCCATTAGGTGTATATACAACAACCTTATCTTTGGTCTTTATCCAGTCATTTGTCAATGAGTATTTGGGCTGCTTCTATATCTTGGCTATTGTGAATTGTGTTGATATGAACACAGGAGCAGAACATTTTTTTCTCATTAGTATTTTTGTAATTTTTGTGTTATCTAGAAGTAGAATTGCTGGATTGAATGGTAGTTCCTTTTTTTTTTTTTTTAAGGCTTCTTCATGCTCTTTTCCAAAGGGGTTGCCTAATTTACATTCCCACCAATCAGTTCAGGGCGATTTCTTTTTCTCCACATCTCCACCCCCTTGTAGTTTCTAGTCTTTTCTATATAAGCTATTCTCACAGGTGTGAAGTGATACCCCAGTGTGGTCTTTATTTATACTTCCTGGATGATGAGTGATGTAGAGTGTTTTTCAGGTGTTTGTGGGCTGTCTTCTCTAATGAGATGTCAATTTACTCTTCGCCCACATTTTGAGTGGGTGATTTACCTTTTTTTGTTGATGAGGTGTATGGACTCTTTAAATATTTATATTTTTTAAGTAATATAATTGAGATACTATGAAAGGAGAGAAAATTGAATCACATAAAATGTTCCATTAAAATCAGAGAAGACAGAAAAAGCATGAAAAAGCAAACCAAAAAAACCCCAAAGAATAAATATGGTAAATATTAATCCAACTGTATCAATAATCACTTTAAATGTGATTGGTCTACATGCACCTATTAAAAGGCAGAGACTATCAGAGTGGATGAAATAACAAGAGACAATCCTATGTTGTCAATAAGAAATCTAGTTTAAATATGACATAGATTAAAAGTAAAGAGATGGAGACAGAAATACCAGGCAGACACTATTCAAAAAAAGGTGGTGTAGCTATACAGGCAAAATACCTCATATATCTTGGAAGATCAGATCCAATAGATCCATCAGATCTATCAGATCCATCAGATCCAATCAGATCCACAGTTTTAGGAGAAGTGTTTGAGAAAAGTAGGAGTATGTGTGTTTGTTGACTGCCTTTAACTAAGTCCTGTGAGAGAGGTAAGCCCAGGCAAGAGTCGGCCAGTTTGAAAGCAGAGTAGAAAGAAACACATTTCCACTAAGCAGTTTCTTAAAGTTTTTCTCATGTATTCTTTACCAAACAACAGAAGACAACCAGATTAATAAAGTTAATTTTCAAATCTTCTATTGCTTTGCATGATCTCTAGGTATCCATCATAATACCTTGAGTTTGACATAAGAACATTTTCTAGACAAGATGTATGACTGTGGCTACTGGAGCAAGGAATTAAGAGAGGGAATTATACCAGAAATGCATTAAGAATCCACAAGAACCTGTAATTTTTCAACCCCTAAAGCAATCTCTAAGGCCCCTGCAACTGAATCTACATGAAAGCATATTTTTCAATACCATTTCAGAAGTGGTTATCGGGGATAATTGATGGAAAATCCTTCCACAGACAAAGCCAAAAGCCTCAGAGGATAGTGAACAGGGATTTTCCTTGGCAGTCTGGGATTGATGAAGAAATACATTTTATTGCCAGGGTAAGGAATCTTTCAATTCAGCGGGCATTACATCATTGCTGTAGACCAATAATCGCTCTTTCGCTCGCTTCCTTTTTTTCTGTTTCTGAAAGATGGCTTTTTTATGAGTGCATTCCTAAATCACCACTATCTTTTGAGTAGTTGAAGGCAGGCAGGACAGATAACTTGTTTTTCGGAAGATGTGTACATGAGTCACAGGTAATCCTCGTGGGGGGAAGGCATGTCACTGAGAGGCCTGCGATTTTAAACTGAAGTTAGAGTCCAGATGGAACTTTGTGTTGTCACACCTAAACAGGGAGAACATCTGTGGAAAGAAGGGTGAGCATGGATATTTGAGTGATCAGACGTAGACTGGAGTTGAGACTGCTAGTCACCTCTCTGTATTATGCATTCCATCTTTTCTCTAGGAATAGAATTGGGCACGCCCTGGTGCCTCAGGTGTTAAGGCTATGCCTGTGGGCCAGGGGGGCCACACTGTCCACCTACAGACCGAGGATCTGGGTTGGCATCCCAGGCTGGGGGGAATGATTAATATGAACAACTATATAAATAAAAAGCTTCTTCCTCCTCTTTCTTTCTTCCTCCCTGCTGCCAGCTTACCTGCTGTCATTCCTGCCGACTTCCTTCTTGCTGTCCTTCCTGAAAAACAAAACAAAAAATCAATAACAGCAATAAAATCTCCATAGCGAGAATTTTGTTTCGACCTATGGACATTCAGTAAAAAGCTATATTTCTCAGCCTCCTTAGAAGTTGGGTTTGACTATGTGAGTTGTTTCTAGTTAATGGGATGTGAAAATGAATCATACATGATATATATTCTTGGGTTATTATTCTTATGCCATACATGTATGTTTCCCTTTGCTCCTTTCTCTTTTCCTAGTAACTGAGAGATTGATAGACTGCAGAAGCTAAAGCAATCATCTTTGTTGCAAGGAAGTAGCCAGAGTAGAACGACAAGATAGGAGTCTGGCCCCCTATACCTCAGAGGGGCCCTGTCAACCTGGAGTGCCTATGCTCACACTGTGACTGTTTATTTGGGTCTTGATTAGAGCAACTCAGATTTAGAATCGAATTAATACAGGTTTATGATCAAGTATTATATGTTATTGTGTTATTACTATTTTCTTAATTATGATTATTTTTATTATAAGTCATTTATCAGTATTAATAATATCAACAACTACTAACACGTAGCAAGTCTCTACCATAACCCAAAGGCTGGAAGTTCAGCCAAACCTTGAAAGCTCTATAAACAGAAAACAGAAAAACCTTCAGAAACTGAGTTTATTCTCATCTCTGCTGCTGCAAGCCTCTTTCCTCTACTTTGGTTGGTATAGAACCAAGCTTGATGGAACTGGCCCTGATATTACATCATTTCCGGACAGAGATAGACGGGGACGGCAGTCCTAATTTCAGAGTTTCCAGGATAGGGAATCTTTGTCTAGGGTTCACATAATTGAGTCAACCCATAGACTGACGGTGAAGGAGAATGGTCTCAGAAAAGGCTGATGCCAACTTTGTAGGTGATCTATGAGTCTAATATATGTTTGATTTACATGTCTTTTTCTACATTATGTTTTGTTGCTAAGAGAAATGAAAATTCCCATTCATGACTGGCAAAAATGTAAACTGGTACAGCTACGTAAAGTGGAATGGGCAATATCTGACAAAAACCACATAAGTGTTTATTTTCCACACAGTACTTACACTTCTAGCAAGCTGTACCCAATCATATTTTCAATAATATGAAAATACGTATGTCCAAGATTGTTCATTGCAACATTGTTTGTAATTGCTGTCCAACTGCCCAAACAGAGGGAAGTAATTGATGTCTTACCCATGCACCCCAGGAGGTTGGGGGAGGGGCTAAGGTATAGACCGTGTAAAGCTCAAGGACTTGGGCTGAAGGACGGAGATGTTGGGGCAGGGAGGGACAGAAAACAAACAAAATCAAAATCATTAAAATAAAACAGTCGAAGTATGGTACATCCATATAATGGAATACTATGTAATGGTTTTTTATTATATTTATAAATTTATATAGAGTAATTTCCAGAATATGTTCTTTTTTCAAAGGAACAGGCAGGAATGAAGGCAGTAGCAGGCAAGCGAGCAAGAAGAGATAAGAGGAAGAAGCACTTTATTTCTTTCTCATTTAGCTGTTCACACTGGTTGTTCCCTCTAGGCCTGGGACTCACACCCAGGGGTATGTGGCCCGTGTCCTTTGGAGGTGATTGATTTAACCGCTCCTCCACCAGGGCATACCCAGCAATGTTCGAAGACAAAAGAAAAGTATCTAAAAGTATCTCTCAGGGCTCAAAATGTGGTACACACAAACTTGGGTTGGGTGGGGGGAGGACCTGAGACAATTTATGGTGGTCCATGAGAGTACTCTTTACTGTCACACACTCGGGGTGTGAAAAAGAAAAGACAAATTGGTGCACCCTGGTGGAATAGCTGTTTGATCCTCTGCCTCTGGTAGAATGCAGTCCACATACATCCTAAGGACCCCAGTTCACATCCCGGGCTGGGGGACCACCCAAGAAGAACAAATAAGTAAAAACAAATAAAGTATTTCTTCCTCCTCTCTCTTCCTGCCTGCCTGTACCTTTCCTAAAAAAGGAAAAACAGAAAAACCAATTTTACATAGGAATGTAAGAAGCAGCAGTAAAATATCAGTAATTTATTAAAACTTGAACCTGACTACATGTCTTTTTAATATTCAATGTGACTAAATAGTTAGCATGAAGCACTTCTGATGCACATAGAGTCTGATAGTTATCTCGAGGAAAAGTATTTCTGCAACTATTTGAGTTATAGCTGAACTAGCCACTTTTTCATGGAGCACCATTTTTCACTTGAAAGAGAAACTGATAGACAAATGGTTGTTATTCCAACATGGGTATTTGATAATTATTTTCTCATAGCTGAGTAAAGTTAGCCTCTCGCTTCAAGCAAAACAACTAAGAGGATATTTTGCTAAAGGTAAAATCCAAATTTTCTAGTGAAAACTAGAATTTTGGAAAAATTTCACCCACTGCTATGGGCTTTTCAGTTTCTTGATACTTAGAGACTTTTTTGATGAGATCAGAGATGACAGAAAATTAAATAATTTCTGATATTGTGCAGTGACAGGTATCAACATCTGAGAGAGCTGCAGTTTTCTGTGAACCACTATGACCAAAGCATGATGGTTCAAACGTACAATCACATTATGGGCTGGATACATGCATTGTGGTGTATTAAATAACAGAGTTAAGTGCTCGTTTATGTGATTCTACATTGCAGCTAACTTTTTCTTTTCTTTTTTTTAAGAAGCCTTTTCTTTTATTTTGTTTAGTTATCATCTTGGTTGTTTCCATGGGAGCACTGGGTCACGAAACTCTTACTATTAAGTTTTAGGGTGTTAGCAAAGAACATTCATAATATCTAAAAAGCCTGCTAAGACACTCTTCTCTTTTCCAGCTATATATATTTGAGACCAGATTTTCTTTATGTTTCTACCAAAATAACACACTGCAAGAGATTACTTGAAGAAGCAGATTGAGAATCCAGCTGTCTTCTATTAAGCCAGAAATTTCCATAAATAGAAAAATACTACCCTCTTTCTAGATTTTTTATTTGAGAAAATAGTTATGTTATTAAAACATTATGTTTACATTTCAGGAGTTTATTATTGTTCATTTATTCAATCTGACTACAAGGAAACATGAGACAGTGCCAGGGTAAGGGACATGCTATCAAGTAAAAAACCTTTACTCTAAAAATGCCGAGGTCAGGAATGAATGAGTATGGAATGAATGAGTCAGGAATGAGACAGAGTACTTCAGATTAAAAAGGCTAAAGAGAGATGCTAGCTAAATACAAGTGATCCTGGTCTAGAATTTTTTGCTTTCTTGTGAAGAACAACTAGGAAAATAAGAATCCAGTTCATGTATCAGGCAATATCATGAAATGTATGTTGGGTTCCTAATTTTGATAGTTGTCTTATGTAAGAGTATGTCCTTGTTCTTAGTGTTCTTAGGAAACACACACTGAAGTATTAAGGCTCAAAGGACAACATATTTGCAACCTATTCTCAAATGATTCAAGAGAAAAAAGGACTTAGGTGGGAAATGAGTGTGTGTGTGTGTGTGTGTGTGTGTGTGTGTGTGTAAAATAATAAACCAAATCTGGGTGTTGAAGAGTGGATTTATATATATATATATCAACAGGCAGGAAGGAAGAGAGAAGAGGAAGCAGCATTTTATGTATTTAGTTGTTCCTTTTAGTTCTCTCTAGCCCTGTGCCACAAGCCTGGGTCCTTGGTCTGTATGTGATGGGCTGTTCCCCAGGAACAGACTTTACACCTCAGCCACCAGGGTACACCTCTTTGCATTATTCTCATCATTTTTTGAAAGACTAAAATTATATTAAATTTTAAATATTACAAAACAAAAATAAATGAGAAAGTGCTAAAATTATGACACATATAACATGGATGGAACTTGAAGGCATTATATGAAGTGAAATAAGTCAAACCCTGGACACATACTTGAAATACATGGTGGCGACAGTTGTACAGCAATGTAGATACACTTAAAAAGTGGTTAAAATGAATTTTATTCTATGCTTATTTTACTACACATACAAAATGAAGGTTGACCATCCGTGATTTATACTTTCACCCCACAACATCAGTATGCCTTCCCCAGAAATGATTACCAACTGCAGTTTCGTTCTACAAAAACATTTAAGAAACGGCCTCCTTTCCCATCAGAGATCTTGGTAATAGCTTGCCAATCAAAGTGAGAACCAACCTATTTAAATAATAGTTATTAGCTGGTTCAAAAGGTAGTCTTAATCACTATAGTAATTAGCCAACAGCCTGTTTGTAGGTAAGACTGCCCAAGGTTGTTGGTGACACTGAGAAAGCAAGGATTTTGCAAACCTTTCTCTTTCACACCCTTTGACCTTGGCAGTGTGAACAAGGAAAATAAAGCAAAGTAAAATAGCTGACCTATGTAGTTTAATTTCTGGCACTTGCATGGCTGAAGTGGGTTCATGCTCTCATATAGGTTACTCATTATTTTTTATAGTATAAACAAGGATAAAGTGTTTTCTATACTTTAAGTGTTTATAGTAACTGCCTGTACAGCATTAAACATCAAGGCACAGTATATCTTGTCTTATTTTTAGAAATTTAAAGTACCAAGCAAAAAAGTCATTTCCATCTTCACAAGTACAATAAAATTTCAGGCCTTTAATCTTTTAAAAACTTACTAACCCATCTATTTGCCTCTTCATCCTGGAGAAAACTGTCACCTTCCTTTTCCTAAAGGGTTGCCACATAGTTCTCATTTCCTACAGAATAAGGCCTAATCTCATCACAGCCTAGTAATCTGAACTAAGTATACCTTTTGAGGTTTACTTTCAATAACTCACTTCTGTGCCAGCTAAATTAGACCACCAAACCTTAGACTAAATGCCCAAGTGTGTTTTTGAAGATCAAAGAGTGTTCCCATTTTCCAGACTTCAGACATACAAGGCAAGTTGCTCTCTTACTAGCTTTGCGCAAAGGTCTCCTTTCCTCCAAATCCTTGACAACTCTGCTTCCTTCTATTTTTGAAATTCACAGAAAGACTCTTCTTTTCCCTTCCTTTGAATTCCTGGACCCATTCATCCGTTGTTCTTTGCTTATGTATGCTATTTTCACCCCAACTAGCTTAATGCTTTATACATAGTGAGCACTTAAGAATATTTGTCAATGTTTTTCAGGTGCATAATATCACTATTTCAATTCATACATGGAACATGTAATTGTACCTAGAACCTGAAGTCAAGGATAGGCAACTTTTTTTTTAATTTAAAAAATAGCATCACTTGTTTTTTATGATAATACTATAAGTAAGACAGTTTAATTTCCCTGCAGAAAACTTGCAAAAGAATGGGAAGGTATGATCCTACAACACAGGCATAGGCATTATTTACATTTAGAGTGACAAAGAGTTACATTTGATGCCACAGATAAAACGTGAATCCTAGAAGAGAAGTAGGCAATATGTGTTTTGTGTGTCCTCTATGAATAGTCAAATGATGTCTAGAGTGGATGTAGGTTAGAGTGTAGATGTATAAACCCACAGGTAAAAGAAAGTCTCCAGTTTCATTGCACAAACTCTTTGTGCACATCCTCCAAACCTCAGCTTTATTTCTCAAAAACAATCAATAGCTTGGGGAACTATCTTGGGTGAGTAGGTGATGGTCCTATAGTTTAATCAATGAGAAATGAGTGTAAACTTCTCTTTCCAGTATATTGGCTTTTTTCTAACTGAGACCCTGTTACTAGATAAGGATTCAATAGTAATTTAGTTAAATCTTCTGTCAAACAGTACAAAATTTATATTATCTTTTGCTGTACTAAGTTATTTTGAATTTTTCATGCAGAAATGGTTGACTGCATTTGTAAAATAATATGGAATATATTTGCCGATTGCATGAGGGAGAAAGAGGAAGAGCATCTAAGGTTTAAGTTCTATAAGAGATGAATTTTTTTCTAAACAACATTGTTTGTATAAAAAATAGGGAGGATATTTTGTGAATTGAATTTCAAAGTGATACAAAGAGCTTGTATTTCAGATTGGAGAGTGTGGTTCAAGAATTCTTGGAGGCTCGATGAATGATGACAGAAGGAAAAACATTGTGGTCACAGAATAATTAATCTGGAAATGTACTTTGCTGTCAGAAAAATAAGAAATGACAAGTGATTAATCAAGGAGAAGTTTGCCCAGGTTTTTCTATATTTGACAAAAAGAAGCTGTGAGGATGAACATAATTTTTTAGATAAAAGCAAAATAAAACAAACTCAAGAAATCTAGATTTCATCTTTTTTAAAACTGAAGTGATTTTGACTTACAAAATAATATAATTTAGATGTGTTTTCACTATTTATCAAATATATGACACCAATTAATTATTAAATTATTAAAATACCAAAAGTCTTCTAACACTGTCCACTGTATTCCCACCGCCACTCGTGCTATCCTGATAGCCTCATTCTCTGCTGGCAGCTTCAGTTCTATTGTCAATGTCCAAGGGTTGTTTTTTCTGTTTATTAGCTTTGTTTTGTTATATTCCACATAGTAGTGAGATCGTCCTTGTCCTTCTGACTTATTTCACTAAGCATCATCCCCTCTAGTTCCATTCATGTTGTAGCAAAGGATTTCATCTTATTTTAGGATTGTGTAGCATTTCAGTATGTGTGTGTACATACATATATACACATATATAGATATATGTATATGTATAGAATTATGTGTATGTATGTATATATGTATATGTGTATATCTTCTTTTTCTATTCATCTGCCATTGAGCACATAGTTTCTAATTTTTGGCTATTGTGAATAATGCTGCAATAAACATGGGGGTACATCTATCTCTGCAGATTAGTGTTTCTGTATTATGGGGGCAAATATCCAGAAGTGGGATGACTGAGTCATGACATTTCCATTTTCAATTTTTTGAGGAGTCTCCATACTCTTTTTCATAAAGGTTGCACCAATTTATACTCTAACCAACTATATAAAAATGTTGGCTTTTCTCTACATCTTTGCCAAAATTTTTCATTTTCAGTCTTTTGGGTAACAACCATTCTCACAGGTATGAGGTAATATCACATGGTTGTTTTGATTTAAATTTCCCTAATAAGAAGATAGGAAGAAATTTTTTTCAAGTGTCTATTGGTCATTTGTATGTCTTCTTTAGATGAATGCCTATTCAAAATTTTTTTTTTTTTTTTTTTTTAAGGAAAGTTTCAGGCAGGACGGAGGCAAGTCAGGAGGCAGGCAGGGAGAGACAGGAGGAAGAAGCATTTTTTAAAATATTTAGTTGTTTGTCTTGGTTACTCTCTGGGACCCCAGAATGCAAACCTGGGTCTTTGAGATATATGTAGACTATGCTTTCAGTCAGAAGCAGCGGACATAACCACTACTCCACCCTGGCACACCCCGCCCATTTTTTTTTTTTAAATTGGGTTGTTTGTTTTTCTGTTGTTGATTTTTATGAGTTCTTTATATATTTTGGATATTAAACCCTTCTCAGATGTATGGTATACAAATAACTTCTCCCATTCAGTAAGATGTCTTTTTGCTTTAGTAAGAGTTTTTGTTGTCGTTGTTTTTGTTTTTTTCTGTGTAGAAGCTTATTAATTTGATGTATTCACATTTGTTTACTTCTGTTTTTTTTATCCTGTCACTAGAGTTGAGTGCCTGAAGACCTCTCTAAGGTCAATGTCATGGAATATATTGCTTGTTTTCTTTCCAGTCTTACATTCAAGTCTTTAATCCATTCTGAATTATTTTGTGCATGCTGTTAGAGTGGACTAGCTTCTTTTGTATGTGACTGTCTATTTTCCCCAGTACCATTTGTTGAAAAACAAGTGCATGCTCTGGACTTCTTTGTTATAAATTAACTGACCATATATGTGTGAATCTAATTCTGGTAATTCAATTCTAGTTCACTGATTTGTATCTCCATTTTTATTACAGTATCATACAGTTTTGATCACTATTGCTTTGTAGTATAGCTAAATGTCTGGAAATGTGATACCTGTGATTTTGTTCTTTTTTCTTATGATTGCTTTTGCAATTTGGGGTCTTTTGTGATTCTATATAACTTCAAACTTTTTTTTTGTTCTATTTCCTTGAGAAATGCCAGGGAATTGTTATGGGGATTGCATTAAACCTGTATATTGCTTGAGGTAAGATAACCATTTTAACAATTGTAATTCTTCCCAACCGTGAGCATGTAATATCTTTCCATCTCTTTGTTAGATCCTATTTTTGAAAGTGTTTAGTTTTTAAAACCAAATGGGATTCCTGTAAGTACAAAATATTTAGGGCAAATCACATATTTGTGATTTCCAGCGAAGGATAATGTGTTCAAGAATTACGAAAGAATGAATGAGAGGGAGGGGTGGGTGATACCACAAAAAGATAATTATCATTGTTCTCTCTGGAGAGAAGAACATAGTTAACCACAGAAACAAACAGAAAAAAAATACCATCGGATATAATTCTGGAAGTTTTTGGCCGCCTTGGTAAACAAACCATATAGATTCAACAAGCCAGAACATTAACTATAAGAGTTTAGACAGAAATGATATGTCAGGAACTTGATGCTTCAAAGCAATGTAGGCGGGAAAGAAGCCTGTGAGGGTACAGATGCAGCAAAAGTGGCCACTAATGGATATTTGTTGGGTGATGGGTCTATGGGATTCATTATTCAAGGATCTCCACTTATAGATAATACTTAATTTTTTTCCATAATAAAAAGTAAAAAAGCAAAACAAAGACATTTTGGTTATAACAAAGTACTTGTCAAAAAAAAAAAAAAAGGTTTGTTTTTTAAAGGTAAGGTGCAGAAATGAATGAAGATGCATAGGCAGGCAGGTAGGAAGAGAGAGGAGGAAGAAAAATTTATTTATTTTATTTAGATGTTCATCTTGGTTGTCCTCCCGGATGTAAACCCGGGTCCTTGGGACGTATGTGAACTGTGTTGCAGTGGACTTAGCCACTAGGCCACCAGAGCACACCTATTTTAAAGGTTTTGTGGTTTTTTTAAAAATATTATTCAGGACTAGTACACATGTGAATGAATTGTTGCTAAGGCAGAAGGGGAGAGCAAATATGCACTTTTAGATATTAATTTCATCCTTGAAGAGAAGTTCTACTAATCTACTTTGTAAATGTGTTGCTGAGGAAAGTTTCCAAAACATGTTGAGGAAAAAAAATATATCCAAGTTTTAAAAATAAAGTATATCTAAGTAGCTTGGAAGTGAGTGTGTTTTCCTCCCTTTTAAGGTAATATGGAAGCATTGTTTTGGCTTTTGCATGGCAGCCTGATGAACACTTTGG
Organism: Solenodon paradoxus; assembly: GCA_004363575.1. Classification (NCBI taxonomy): domain Eukaryota; kingdom Metazoa; phylum Chordata; class Mammalia; order Eulipotyphla; family Solenodontidae; genus Solenodon; species Solenodon paradoxus. The sequence goes on from RJWH01001122.1 coordinate 432,828, forward strand.
GAGATAACAGATTGTTATTCTCTTTTACAAATATTCCTCTAGAGAATGCCTTTGCATGTCCCATGTCTTTCAAGGGGTATGCTGACTTCTGCCATACATTGCTAGCATCTATTAATTCATTATGGGGAAAAGAATCTTATTACTTTTACAATGTCATGGTCAGTTAGAAACTGGGTCAAATTTTCTATAAAAATTACCTGCATCAGGAAAAACATTTACAATTTTGCAGATTTGGGCATCTCATTCAACAATGTAAATGACTTGTTTTTGTTAATTCTTATAAAAAGGCAGTGAAGAATGAGCTCCCAGGGTGTCATTGAGGGTTATTCACACTTGCTAATGATAACCACCCATGGTTCCTGAGCTACAGTCAGACTTAAATGCCCCCAATACAACTGCATTCCATTTCAGATTCCCTGCTCAGATTTTTATATACGACTTGTGAAAATCCCCTCTAATTTAAATCAGAACAAAACCTATATATCCAATAGTTGGGAATTGCTACATAAATGATATCCATAGTGATAATGGAGCCATTAAAGATGATGGTAGACCTGCTTTGCAAATTTTAAAAGAAGTTCTTTAGAGAGAAAGAAAATATGGGTCATACACTAGGGTCTACATAAAGGAAGAGCATGGAAGATGAAATAAATGAAGGTGTTTGCCAACTCCACCTACTGAGACCTCTATCACGTGCCACAAATATTTTAATATTTGCAGCCCAGTTCGATCAATCACCTCTGGAGTGCAGGCCACACCCACATGCCCCTGAGTTCAAGTCCCAGGTTGGGGGCCAAGGCAAACAGAGAACAGCTAAATAAAAATAAAATGCTGCTTCTTCCTCTTCTCTCTCCCCCCTGTCTTCTCCTTTAAAAAACAAACAAAACAAAAACAATTGGAAGGGATTCCCTTGCACTCCCTATACACAATTATTCTCTTTCAGAATCTCCCTAACTAGTGTGACATGTTTAATTTTGTGAACTGTGACATTTTTGGAGAAATCTTGTTGGTTCATTAATGGAAACTGCTTTGAATTTGAAGATTGATTTGGGGAAAATAAACATCTTTACACTGTCCGAGAAAGCTTTATTTCTTTCATTTTATTTAAATCTTTATGTTCCTCAGTAGGGTTTTAAAGTTTTCTTCATAAAACTTACACATATTTGTTAATTTTATTCACAGATATTGCATCATTTTATTGCTATTATAAATAGGTCTTCTACAGCTTTGGGAAGAGGTTATGGTGATAAATGGAAACATGTGCATGGATTAACCCTTTGAAAGAGAAGAAAAGGAATATATTAGAAATTTGTAGCATATTCTGAAGATTTTACTTTTATTGCACACATAGGGTACTGATCCCAATTTTATTTTTTAAATAAGGACATGTTGCCCCCTGTATTGATTATTCGTTCATGTAACCCTGTTTATTCTCTTATTAGTTCACTGAGGTTAGTTGTTTGCCAAATGAGCTTTAAGGGTACTAGGGGAAAAAAAACAACCAAAAAACAGGCTGACTCAGTGCACCTTCTGGCCTAGTGGTTAGTACACCTAGGAGCAGTCCCACATACATCCCAAGGTCCCAGGTTCAAGACCTGGCTCAGGAGGAACAACCACTATAAACGACTAAATGAAAATAAAGTAGTAGTATGGTGTGTGAGGCACTTTGCTAAGTGCATAAAGATTTAATAAGCATACATTTTAGTGGGGGAGTTAAAGGAAAATGAACAAGTTTACAGTTAAAAATAAAAACATAATCTAAAATTGAGATGTTATGGAAGAAATAAAGGACTGAGCTAGACATGTAGCTCTAAAAGTTTCACTGCCTGCTCCCATCCCTCCCTCCTCACCACCCCTCAGCCCCTGGATAGAGGCCTATCTGGAGACCTTTGGGGAGAGGGTGTTATTGGCAGGTATTGGTTAACTGCCAAACAGCTACTCAATATCCTACAATGCTCAGGCCAGCCCCATAAAGAATTGTCCAGGCCCAAGTAGCCATGAGTTAGGTGGTCACAGAAGACTTCGCTAAGGTGACATTTTGATGGAATTTTGGTGAGAAAACAGGAGACAAGCTGCTAATGGTGCAGGACCATGCCTGGTAGAGGGCCCTCAAAATCAACAAATAAAAATGAAAAATTCCTTACACACTCACAGATGGAGGGTGAAGGAGGCAATTACCAGTTCTTTCATATTTTACTTTGTATATTTCTTTATTGCCTGAATTTGTGAGAACAGCCCTTTAAAAAAAATTTGAGGAAATTAAGAATTAAAAAAATGAGGAGAGAAAAAAAGCACAAAAACCTGGTGGGTTGGAAGAGTCTCTGGTAAAACTACAGGTAAATTTTATAGAAAAGATAAGAATCCAGAGAGCAACCCCCAGGTGTTCAGGAGGCCCTGGTGTTGAAATCTGCACTTTGAGGTTAGTCTCAGCCTACTTTACCTTCCACATCCATCAGCCCCCAGCAAAAGAATGACAGAGAACAGTTGATTTAGAGCCAATACTTGGTTTTAGAACTTGTCCAATACTTGGTTTTAGAACTTGTCCAATACTTGGTTTTAGAACTTTTAACTTTGTTATAGTGGGATATGTTATCTTGATTTTATGAAAACAAACGAAAAACCTACCTTACTAGTTTGAGTATTGAGGTAATTTAAATATGTAGTTCATAAACCACAAAGCACAGTCCAGATACATGCAGCTGAAAATAAAATAAAAATTGCTGTTAGGTTGATCTCCTTCAAAGGAATGCAAGGCCACAAAACCCCTGAGTTTGAATCCTGATTGTGGGGTGAGGGTGTTGGGGAACAACCAGGGTGAACAATTAAAAAAAAAGGAAATAAATGAAATGCTTCTTCCTCCTTTCTTTTAAAAGAAAGAAAAGCAGACAAAGGCTGCACTCTATAAAGTATCTTTTTGTTTTGTCCCCTGATTCCAAACCTTAACCAGGTAAAGAAAATCAAGGGCTAGACTAGAGAGGAAGAAGAAATGTGGAGGGAAGCACAGGCCAGGAGCAAGTGACTACAAACACAAGTAGTAGCACCAGCTACATTATTCATGTAACTGAGAGTAGACTAATCCTGATGTGGCTGATAAAATCACCACAAGATGGTTGCCGCCCAGCCCCAGACCCTTGAAGACAATGGTCATCTTCTCCTTAAGCAGCCCCAGACCCCTGACCTGAGATGTGAAGAGATGACTAGAACCCTTGTGCTGTGCTTGGAGCTCAGCAGTCTGCATATTTTATTAAAATATCTGTCCCCTAGAGACTAGGAGCAAAAGGGATCCAATGACTGTGTGTCACCATTCCTCCACCCAGGGTAGTGAAGACATGAAGAAAGCTTAATCAATGGTTGTTGTAGATGAATAAGATACTTTCACTTGGTGGACCTGGTATCACCCCCCACACACACACACACACCCCCGCACGCCTGTATGTTTGACACTTTCTCATCTTATTTGCTGTTAACAATTTCTATTTTGAGTTTTTGCCTTTCAAGGGTTTGCAGACTGTAAAAAGTAACTTCTCCAACGCTTTTTTTTCTTCTCTCTCTCTTGTCCTTGAGGTAGTTTTAGAAGACACCAAATTAATAGAACTAAGTGAGCCTGGAAGGGAAAAAAACAGTTAACAATGTACTTCTCAAGCACCAAGCCTTCTCAAGCCTTCTCAAGCACCAAGTATCACGCCACTTTTCGACTATTTTCCACTTTAATTAACATTCATCTGAATTCAGCAAATAATATGTTGAAATGTGAATTATACATTCTTTTTGGCACTGGTATCTTAAGTCATTGAATCGATTTTACAGGGAAGCCCGGTCTGGGACCTTAAGGGCCTAACAGAGCCAGAACTGAAGCTTGTTTTCCTACCTTAAGAAAAGCAAATAAAAACATCCTAAGACACCGTTGGTTTTGCGAGCCCATTCTGGGGTTTTCTCTTCCTGCGTGATGCAGACTCCAGGCACTCTTCCCTGAAGGCACCGACTACCACAAGCTCCACTGGGGTGTGGGATCAGCCTGGGTGGCGGTGGGAAGAAATCGTACGAGTTGGTGCGGGTGATCGTCTCCAGAGCATCCCTCCAGCTTGAATAATTGCTTCAATGGGCTGCGCTCAAGTTGGGAAGGTGAGCACTGGCCAATCAAGTCGAACATCTAGCCCCACAGTTTAAAGTTCGACTTTTTCCACCTCGATATTTGAAAGAAGCTTTTCATTCTCTCCGCCCCTCCCTCTTCCCCCGTAAAGTTTTTTTTCTGACTATAAACTCGTTTCAACTCTCGGTTGCCCGAGATTCGCAGCGGTTAGCCAAGTTCACGCAGCCTAAGAAAAAGATACCTTTGTGTACATAATGCGAGCCACTGCTTGGCCAAGGAGCACGAGGAAGTAGGAAACATTTTTTGTCACGAGCTGCAGAAAGCAGGCAAGGGGAGGGTTAAACCGTCCTGCAGGTTGGTTTTGTGAAGCGGCTTCGAAAGCTGACCAGGCGGACCCAGCAGCTTTCGAAGTTAGCAAACAAAGCGTCTCCCCAGTAACCGCCCGGGACCCGACCAGGCTCCTGCCACTCAGATCCCGGAGTCTTCGCGTCGGCCGGCCCCCGGCTCCTCCTCCTGGCGTCTCCTCCCTCCGCTGGCGTTCCCCAACCTATTTGAGCCACCAATCCCAGCAACAAACAAGCCTTCAAATGCAGGCACCCGGCGGCCTCTAACGGGCGGCCCCCACCCTCTCCCCGCCCCACATCTGTGCCGCTCTGGGTCGCAGCCGCTGATTCATCTCCAGCCAGACCCGGGGAAGGAACTGCGCTCCAGCAAGTGGCGGGGAGCATCCAGGCTGGTGGTTTTCCCCCGGGACTGTGTTTCCTCTCTTTACCGTTTAGATCTGTGTTTTCTTAGGGGCTGAGCAGTCGGCCAACCACAGAATTAAAAATCTCAAGATTACTGCCTTCCTAGAGTGACGCTGTTTTCCTTGTGTATTCATTTTAAGCCCTGTAGTTAGAAAATCCACCCAAGATTTGTACACTGACTTTAATTCACTCTTGGGGGTGGTTTTTTTTTTTTTTTTTTTTTGTGAGTGGGTGGGAGGCTGGCTTTAATTTTCAGCGTAATCCTAAAACAGTCTCCAAAGTCTAGTCATCTTTTGCCTGCCTTTGTCCTAGGGTTTAACCTTATTTTCACTGAGCTTTTACCGGATTCTCCATCAAGATTACTAAACAAAAACTGCCCGGAGCCGAAAGTGGAGGTCGACGAGTCAGTGACGTCTCTACGAAGCTTATTTGCATTTTTTGTTTTTGTTTTTATTTTTCTAAACGATGGGGAAAGTTTCTGTGGCTTTTGACAGTTTGTTTACTTCAAAACAACCGGACAGACACGTGAAAACTAGACCCACAGGAGAGGACACGCGTTTCCTGAAATCAGCCAAACAGAATCGGGTCTCTTGAAAACGTGTTTCATCAAGGACTCCTGTCGGAGTGAAGCAAAATAAATGAACAGGAACATGTGTTTACTTAATGGCTACTTTCTGTTTGAAATACCGGATGGGGAGCTGGGGTCCCCAAGCAGGGTTTAAGTACTAAAAGTAGGCTCTGTTTACCGAAACAGATGAGCAACCCCGGTGGGGTCGCCCCTCTCCCATCAAAGGTGACCGTAGCCCAAGTTCGGGGGTGCGGGTGTCAGAGTAGTAGCGGGGCGGGCGCGCGCCGGGGCTGTCCCCAGGCACCAGACAGAGACTTTTAAAGAGCATGTGAGCATGACAAGTGTCTGCCCGCAACGTGTTAGATTTCGAAACTGCTTTGCAATCCAGTCCGGAACTCGCTGCTTTGGCCCGGGGGAACAGACATTCACCTGAGGCGTCAGTCTCATCCCCCGCTTCCCTCCCCACCCCCACCAGTCGCAGTTGAAGGAAGATCCCCGGGAGGAAAAGGGTGCGCCGCGCCGCGCCCGCACGTCCGTGGAGGCCACGCATTCTGGAAGAAGTTGGTTCTTGTCCGGAATACTTTTCCTACGGTGCCCCGCCCCTTGAATCAGAGGCGGCGGTCTTCTCCCGCGGCTACAGCCGACTCCGTGGAGTCGGGACAGCTGTCAAAAATCAGAATGGAGCCGTAGTCTCTTTGGAGCGGAGGAGGGGAAGAGATTCGCCCCAACCCATAGAATTTCCAAAAAAACGCACCATCGCGGCCGGGTGAAGAAAGGCCGGTAGGAGAAACCCGCAGACCTCGGCGGGTGTAGCCGCCTTGGAGCTGGAGATGCAGACTACGTGCGCGCAGCAGGGAAGAAGGATCGGGTTTCTGGGCTTGGCCAGCCCCACGAGAGACGGGTGACAGCGACCCCGGAGGCGCTGAGAGGCGGCGCGACCGCGGCACCGAGTGCCGTCCTCGTGGACGGGAAGGTGCGGGGGGAGGGGCAGTGGAGCGGCGGGCGGGCGGGCGGGCGGGGGACGGGGTGGGCGGCTGGGGGCGGAGGCAAGACCTCCTGTACCTTCCCTCCTTGCCTTTCTCACTCTGACAGCGCCGAGGTGCGCCGCGCCGGAGCTGGGAACAAAGGAGCAGAGTGGGAGGGGAGTGAGTTGGGCGAGCGAGAGCCCCCGGCCGGTTGCCAGAAGATCCCCGCAGGAGGAAGCCCAAGTGTCACTTGAATTCCACCCCAGGAGCGGGCGCCTGGGATCCGAGCGCCTTGTTTAGCGATAACGGCTGGAGTACTTCCTACAAGTTACGGGAGCGTCGCTAGGAAGGAGGACAATCGTTTGCCCCTCTCCGTCCCTACTTCTACCCCTCAAGATCCCGGCACTGCTCGGTGCTGGAAGGGGAGCTCCATAATGAAAAGCAAGAAAGGTAAGACTAGGTGGTGGGTGCGCGCTGCGGGCGCGAGTGCGGGAAAACATACTCGCCCCGCAGCGGTGGGCTGGAGAGGGAGCGACTTGGTGGACTTTTCCGCCCGGGGTCTCGCTGCTTGGAGAGCGCAGCCTCTCTCTTTGTTGAGGCTGAGTCTGAAATGGCAGTTGCTGTCTTCCTTCTAGACACAACACGAGGGGCTGTTGTGGGGAGACGGGCCTCTCCACGTTGCTGGCACGTTGTCAAGAAACACGCTCGTCGCCTTGTTTGTGCGCCTCCAAGTTTCATTGTCTCCGACACCCCACGTTAAACGCCGGGCCGCCGCGTGGCTGCTTGCAGGCGAGGGATTTAAAAGGTTTAAAATAGGGTCAGGGGGACCCTTGACTCGCTTTTCCGCGTCGGAACCTGGGGCGGCTGGAACTTGGGATCCGCGGCCCCTTTGTCTGGAAGTTGAGCCCCCGGCCCCCCACTGATTCTCATCTGGGCCCGGGCATGTCCGTCTTTAGGGATGGGGTGTTTTCACCGTCGAAGGAATGCAACTTTGACCCTTCCACCGCTTTCGAGTATCGTTCGCTTTGGAAAGCTAGAATTATTAAAAAAATAAAATAAAAAAAAATTCCCAGCCTCAAAGTTTTCCCACGATGAATTTGGGGCACGATGAAGTTAGAGCTGAGGGCGAGCGTCCTAAAGCAGCGTGCGAGTCCAAATGTGACAAGCAGGCTTGGTTGTGAGTGCAAAGAGTGAGTCTGTCATTGTTTCCATGAAGCGTTACCACTGAAACTTGCCGTCAGTCTGGTTTAAAAACAAAATACACAGAGGGAAAAACACACACACACACACACACACACACACCCACCACGAAAGGTCAGAGAATGTTAAGCCCCCTTTATAGTGAACTTATAGAGTTCTTGACTGGGAGGTACCCACATGCCCCACGGCGAGCCCGAGCTGGCGTTTCGGTTGTGATTTGTGTGGAGTGGTTCAAAACAGAAGTTAATGGCTCGGGGAAGCCGGCGCGGGGCGAGGGCGCTGCTGCGCATGCCCAGGAGCGCCGGAGTTTGAGTAACTCCACATTCTTTCAGACGCGACAGCCAGCCGGGTTAAAACCCAGCAATGCTGGAGTGGGGCCGCCTCAAACCCAAGCAGCTTCCTTCGGCTCCGCTTTCTCCTTGTATCCTAACTGTTCAATTCTGCGGCCGACTTTGAAACACCCGCAGCTTCTCCCCTCGGGCTTTCCTGGCGAAAGTCACATTAAATGTCAAACGCTGGGCCTCGTAGTGGGTGTTGGAGCCCCCTAAGCCCCCTCCCCTAGGGACAGTGAGAACGTGGGGGGCTTCGAGGTGTGGACATTTAACTGTGCTCGTGGAGAAAAGGCGCGTAGGAGCGCCTGGGTGGCCTTTTGGACAAGGTGTCACCTGGTGAAGGACTGACAGGTCGAGATCTGTCTTTGGAGGCGTTCTCTTTCGCTCGGTGGAGCGGACTGGTATCAACTTGGGATTTTGTTTTTGAAGAGTGACTCTTGTGGGTCGAATCTAAAGCTGGGCTTCCTTCAGGGGCGAACTCCCCCCATTGTTAGGGATCTGCCAGGGGAGGCGTTGGTTAGCCTCGCAGACCCTCCCAACCCCCCTTTACCCGGCGCTTTCCAGGTCCCCCTAATCTGGCAGTCTGGTACACCCTCACGCCCCTCCCCCACACTGGGGTACCCTCCCCGTTGCCCCTCGCCCCTCCTCCTGCCACCCCCACTCCCCAGCCCACCCCCACCCCGCCCGGGCGCACTTTCCCTGCTGCTAAGCGACTGGGCTGGGCCTGGAGTAACCCGTTGGTGGGAATATTTGGGGTCTGCAGCCTTCGGCGCGCTGGGTCTTACTTACGGACGGAGACTGACTCGGAAACAATGAAAGGTGACGTGTTGGACGGGAAACTTTGCCTCTGCTTCGAAGGTGGTGCGGGGGAGCTGAGATGGTTGCCTGGGGTTTCTTTCCCCTTTTTAGGTTTTCCTGGCAAATCCTGTGGGAGTGGGCAAGCCCCTCAGCACATTGAGATTCACCGCCTCATTTTTAGTTTCTTGTAATCTGAAACTCTTGAAGTCCCCCGGGTTGTACTGACTCGTCCAGTTGGAGGGGCCGATTTCGGCGGAGGCTGGGGAACTCGCCAGAACAAAAGCTCCTTGACTCTCCCTCCCAGCTCCTCCCTTTGCTCGCGCCCTCCCTGGCCTTCCCACTTTCCTAAAACTTCCTTGAAGGGGGCCTGTGCGTGGGGCTGGAGGGGAAAGTTTGTCCCGCCTGACATGTGAATTTGGACTCTTGTCTGTTTTAGAAAATCTGATTATTTCAAGTTTCCTGCAAACAGAAGCAACTTAAATCAGTCATAGAACCAGGATTGGTTAAGACTGGTTTGTGATACAAGTGGCAGGTTTTAAAAAAGTGAAAATATCCCAATGATCTCCCAGAGTGGAATTAAAACGGGCAGAAAGGAGATTCGAGAAGAGAAATCTCCTGTTCTTTGGGTGCCTAGTTTTCGACCCTGGAATTCTTGTTTTAGAATTGCTCTGTGCGGAACTCAACCAGGAGCACCTTGGAGTTAAGCGTCAGGAGTGCTAAGTACGACTCTTGCCGCTTCTCCTGAAACAGTCTGATCAGGAAACTTGTTTGGTTAGGTGTTTTTTCCTAATTGTGTGCTTAAATTTTAGTTCCTTATGCTTTTTTCCTAGATCCTTCTCTAATCCCTTCTAGATTTTTTTTTTTTTTTTTAAAAGGAAGGTACAGGCAGGAATGAAGTCAGGAAGAGAGGGGGAGGAAATAATTTTATTTCGTTTGTCTTGGTTGTTTCTCCCGGGCCCTAGGTTTTGAACCCGGGACCTTGGGTGTGCGAACTTCGTCTGGCGAAACAAACTATTAGGCAACCAGGGCGTGCCAAGATTTTTTAAATAGTCTAACTTCACTAGTACTGTCTCTGTCCTTCCACCGTAACCCTCACCACTTCCACTCCCAATTACTATAAGAAAAGATTGCTTTTTAGAGCTGTGTGTGTGTGTTATCCTTAGGCCACCGTGTGATGTTCTAAACAAAATTTCCTTGTATGTGGATGGAGTAAAAGATGCTTGTGATCCCCACCCCCCGCCCCCAATACATTTTTTAAAGGGTAAGCCAAGCAAAAACGTTTGGAAACTAGTCATAACCGGGAAACTTTTCAAAAGCTCTGTTACAATAGGAAATGAGTAACGTGGAAAAGTCTTTTTGTTTTTCCAAGTTGAACCACCATCCCAGGGAGAGTTTTCAGGAAAACACTCCTGACAGCAGCAAGCGTGGTTTCTGCGGAGGAATTTCAGCTGGTGCCACCAAGGAACTGGTCTTCACTTCCTGTCCTTCAGCTTTTGTGCACATATTGGAAATATTTGTGAAGAGATCCGGAGGCCTGACATTCATTTATTTAAATGAACTGAGAATAGTAAAGTTGTACTGCAGTTTGGTTAACTGAAACCTGCTTTTGTGTGTCACTAACCTATTTTGAAATATCAGGCTTCTTGTCAAACGAAGTAAGCTGATCAAAGGGCAGGCTTCCAGGGTTTTTGTTTTGTTTGTTTCAAACTCTTTGCTATTATCAATTTACAGTTGGGAATTCACTGTTCAAAGAACAAATGCCCACACTTTTTTTTTATTAAAAATAGGGAGGGGAAGAATGGCCTTGAGAAGACTGTCTGGCTTTTCAGACGTTAAAGAGTTTAAACAAATTGCTTTATTCAGATTTGCTTTGGTCAGTCAGTTACTTGACACTTTGAAAAGGTAGGTTTCTTTAAGTACCAAAGCAAATGTTAAACAGGAACTCATGATTTCCTAAGTTTTTTGTTTTGTTTTTTACTGGTAGATTCACTCAGATTTTGATATGGGTTTTTTAAGTTCTCATTTTCTCTTCAGTGAAAGCAGTTTCAGTTTTAAATGTGCCTTTTTTTTTTTTTTTTTAAGTAGTTTAGTGAAATTTTCTGGGTAGGCAAACTTCCTATACCCGGTCCTTAAAATTTAGGATTCTTTGTTGGTTTATTGATAGCTGTTTGTTACGCCTTGAGCTAAAGTAAATTTGCAAGATCATCCTCTTTTGTTATAACTTGTTTTACTTCATCTTTAGGTGGACACTCCCTCCAGCTCCTCTGCCCCCTGCAGTCCAAAACTAAAAAATGTGTCATCAAGGAAAGTCAGACTCAATTAACTGGGGAAGTAGCTCATCAACAAAGAATGAGTAACTTTGAATTTTATTGTGTGAAAATATTTTAAAAGGGTGGGTTTTTAAAAGAAACCTTAAAAATACATTGAGGGGTAGTTCTGTTTTTATTTACTATCAAGGCAAACCACTCAACTAAGATTGAGTCAATAAAGCTAAAAAGACATGTCTTTACATTTTGTGTTAATTTAAATTTCCTTTTATATAAAAATACTAGTATTTTTAAACATGACATAATCTATAATTCATGTGTATTTTAAATTATAGATTTTCTTCAAAAGAGAAAATGTATTTCTTTAATCATTCTGAGTTGCCCTTTGAAGTTTTGAAGGGAGAGAGAGAATTAATAGCACTTACTATTTAAATGTTTTAAAGTTCAAATGTATGTTTAAATGTCTAGAAGGGCCAGGTCTGAATTTTTATTGAATCTAGTCTATGTGTGATTTAAAATAGTCTCTGTGACTTGTAAATACTTAAAATTTCTGGTAGGATTAAAGTACTTCCAGACAAAAGAGAGTTCCTCTGCGGGTGTATGTGGGGGCGGGTCATGTTCAGTTTTTTTGGGTTTTTTACCATGTAGTAATTTAAGACTGAACACTGCTTGTTGCTCTTTAGTTCTGGATTCAGATTAAACTGGTGGTTGGAATTTATGGAAATTTGAAAAATGCATTCTGTAATAGGCATCTTTGGATTTCTGACTAAAGTACTAATAGTAGAAAAATAATTTTGTGTAAGGAAACTGAAATCTTAAGTGGCTGTTTGTGTTTAGTAAAAAGTGATTAACCCTTTGCGTTCAAAGTAAAGTACCTATCTAGTTTTGAATAAATATAGGTGGGAATGAGTAAGGAAGGATTGTGGGACTGGTAGAAAATTTTGAGATACATTTTATCTTTAGAATGTTAACTGGATTGGTGTGCCCTGGTAGATTAGCAATTAGGTAAGTCACCTCTAAAGGTGCCCAGGCCACATACCCCTGAGTTTGAGTCCCAGGTATTTAGGGGGGAGGTGAGGGAGAGGCAACCAGTGTGAACAACTGAATAAACATAAAATAAAATGCTCCTCCCCCTCTCTTCCTGTCTGCCTGCCTACTCACCTTCATTTCTGCCTGCACTTTTCTTTAAAAAAAAAAAAAAAAAAAAAAAGGATCAAATTTTCCTCTCTGAGTGGGCAAAAATGTTGTTTTTTATTCTCCCTTTTATTCTGTTGTTTTTTATTCTCCCTTTTATTTCAAACTTCAGTGGGAGGAGGAAGAAAAGCTTTTAAAATGTATGTTCAGACACTCGTTATGATTGTTTTTCCTAGTTAGCAGTGACTTTAGAGATGGCTGTTAGACATTCTGCCATCATAGCGCCCTCCCTGCCTCACATGTGGCAAACTACTCACTTTGGGTGCAGCTCTGTCTTCTCTGTTGGAAGAACTTCTGAATATCATTCAAAAAGAATATGAGAAGTTAATTTCTATGAAAAAGTGAGGAAGAAAAGGGCACCTAACGGTTGCAAAGCTAGCATGGGCCGCTATTCAGGTGTGCTTTGGTGTTTCAGGACAGACACAGGCCCTTCACTGGTGTCTGCAGTTGAGATAATAGGGTTGCCCTGCATGGTCAAAAGAAATATGCTATGCAGCCGGTTCTGTGCTCATAAAAGTAGGTTGACTGCTGCCCTTTGTCCTTTCCTAGGTGTTGTTGCATTGTCGGGCAGCGAGACTGAGGATGATGACAGCATGGACATCCCCCTGGACCTTTCCTCTTCTGCTGGCTCAGGCAAGAGAAGGCGAAGGGGCAACCTGCCCAAGGAGTCTGTTCAGATTCTCCGAGATTGGCTGTATGAGCACCGATACAATGCTTATCCGTCAGAGCAAGAGAAAGCATTACTGTCCCAACAAACACACCTCTCTACACTACAGGTAAGGAGAAGAAGAACATGATCTGTGCACACACAGGTTTTTTGTTTCCTGTGGAAAGTTGCAGGCAGGAATAAAGGCAAGCAAAGGCAGACAGACAGCAAGAGAAGGGAGGAAGAAGCATTTCCGTTCATTTTATTTGATTCATCTTGGCTGTCCCTCCCAGCCCTAGGATGTGAACCGGGGATCTTGGGATGTATGTGGACTGTGCCCAACCTTTACTCCACTAGGGTATGCCTGGTGGTGTTTTTTTTTTCCAAAGTCATTTTTATAGCATTCCAGTATGTCAGTCACTAGCACCTCTACTCAAAAAAAGAAAGAATATATTTATCTTGTAAACTTTCTAGTGTTAAAAGCTAATAACTGGCTATTTAGAGAAACAAATTTGACAGTCAACTGTCAAATAGTTCCTTTAATGCCTGAAAGAGCCTTTCTTTATGGAACAAACAAAAAAAACGGAGGCTAAGTCTTACTCTATTGCCCAGGAAGCTGGTTTGATATTTAAACAAGAACAGACTTCAGTGAGGTAATTCATGTTATGTGTGTTGACATAGTCATTTGAACTGGGAAAAAATCAGTAACTGGGAGGAGTGGCCCTTTTCATGCAGGAAAGGTCTTCCTGTAGTTGATTAACTTAAATGCTGGGCTAGTAGGTAATAGGTTAATATGGGGAAGAGTTGAAAGGTAAAACTCTTTAAAATCATTTTCAGACATTTGAGAATTATACCTTTTTCTTCCTTCTGAAAAGATTTAAGGATAATAAGACAAAAAGGGGGATTTGTATTAGACGAGGAGGAAGTTTATGACAGGAAGCAGCTCTCTTGGCTGGGCTCACATACCTTGAAATAACTTTGTAAATTCCGATAAGCCTTTTCATGCCTTCTGTAGTGCAAAGAGAGAGATCAATTAGGCACCCTAGAGAAGGCTCTCAGAATGTGTTTGCTGAGTGTTGTATACCCCTACGATTGCAGGTCTGTAACTGGTTCATCAACGCCCGCCGCAGGCTCCTCCCTGACATGCTGCGAAAAGATGGCAAAGATCCAAATCAGTTCACAATTTCCCGCCGTGGGGCCAAGGTTTCTGAAGCGAGCTCTGTGGAGTCAGCAATGGGCATCAAAAACTTCATGCCAGCTCTAGAGAGTCCATTTCATTCCTGTGCAGCTGGACCAAACCCAGCCCTAGGGAGGCCACTGTCCCCTAAGCCACCGTCCCCAGGATCAATTTTGGCTCGTCCGTCAGTGATCTGCCATACCACTGTGACTGCATTGAAAGACATGTCTTTCTCTGTTTGCCAGCCAGTTAGTGTGGGACAAAACACAGATATACAGCAGGTAGCAGGCCACACCTTTACAGACACCTCACTCATGTACGCAGAGGACACATGTAAGTCTGGACCAAGTACAAACACACAGAGTGGTCTTTTCAACACTCCTCCCCCTACTCCACCGGACCTCAACCAAGATTTTAGTGGATTTCAGCTTCTAGTGGATGTTGCACTCAAACGGGCTGCAGAGATGGAGCTTCAGGCAAAACTTACGACTTAACCCTTTTTCATGCAAAACAGTTCTCAAAAATGTTGTGATTGCCGGGGTGATGGCAAGAAATGAATTGCATTATTTTATATATTTTTTTATTAATATTTGCACATGGGATTGCTAAAATGAAGCTTCCTGTTACTAAGACGTCTTCAATGGAATAAGTCATTCCAAGAACTATAAACTCAAAAACTACTGTAGAAACAAAAGGGTTTTCTTTTTTAAATGTTTCTTGGTAGATTATTCATAATGTGAGATGGTTCCCAAGATCATGTGATTTTTTTTTTTTTTTTCTTCCCTTCCTTTTTTTTTTGTTTTTGTTTTTTTTTGTTTTTGGTGTTTTTTCAGACTGTGCAATACTTAGAAACCTATAGCATCTTTTCATTCCCATGCGGAACAGGATGCCCACATACTGTCTAATTAATAAATTTTCATTTTTTTCAAGCAAGTATAAATCTAGTTGATTGATAATGCCTTTTTTCATGACATAATAAAGTATTTTCTTTAAAAATTACTGTAATGCAGAGTATTTTATTGAGGGAGCCACTTCTTAAAAGTAGGTAGGAATATAGCACCCAATGAGCAGAAAGTTGGGGGTGGGGTGGAGTGTGAGTTAGGGGGTGGTCACCAGCTCTTTGAAAACAAGCTGGTATGTATAAACAGGATGTGTGATATTTACTCTTGATAGGAAGCATAGCAGGCCCTTAAATATCTTTCTTAACAACTACATGACAAATTGAAATGAATCATTTAATCAGTGTTTAGCTAACTACTAAATCCCTTGGTGATTTGTCCTGCATATTTTAAGACATGCCAGTATTGAAAGATTTGGAAGCACCTAACTATGGCTTAAGTTTTCAGACACTGCCTTCCTCGCTGTCTCCCTCGGTGGCGCCTGCAGCTAAGGCACATGCTATACAACCTGTTTGAGGGAGCCTGAGACCCTTGGGCTGGGGAGGGGGCGGGGTACACTTGTGCAGGCTTGCACACAGACATTTTTCAGAAGCAAACAATAGTCTAAGCACTCTTTTAGTATTGCAGTATTGCTCCTCTTTCATGTTACCCTTTAAAATACTTTATTCAGTGGCATATTTAGGGAAGGGCTTTATATTCATATACAGCATTCATTGTATAGAAATCACCTTTTTAAAACATCTTAAAATATATTCTAAAGTGGTTAAAACAGTGATGTTCTGTCTACTGTGTGATCATTAGCTTTCTAAGGTCACAGTTTGCAAAAAATGGTGCCAAACATAATGGAGTTGGTTGGGATAGATAATTATGAAGCCAGGGTGGCCAGAGAGAAATGGCGTTCCTTTCACTTACGTGGTTGAACACATTTGTCACATGCCACAAAGCCATTCTTGGTTAGTCCTGCTTAGTATGATATTTCTTTGTTATAGTCAAATTCTTTTTAGTCCTGCCCCAACATGAAATGTCTACCTTTGTGGGAGCATCGTAGCTTCAGTATTGTTTAAGAAATGTAGGAAAGTTCTTGCACATTTATCTAATTTTGAAACCTTATTTAGAAAGTCTCTACTATAGAATGAGCTCAGCTCATTGTAAGGGAAGAGAAAAACTGGTAAGGACAACCAAGAGGTGTAAGAGTAAGTGAGGAAAAGCTGTGATGCTCTCACCTGTGAGGGTTGCTGCCTCACCTAAGATTTCATAGAAATGGATGAAACCAAAAAAGAAAAGATGCATAAATGGGGCAAAGATAATCAAATAATGAAATAAAGGTGCTAAAGAGCCATTACTTGCTCCAATAGCTAGATCGAAGACCAAAATTCTTGTACAGATAAGGGCATCTGAAAGGTGTTCCTTTTAAGATATTTCATTACTCATACTAGAAGAACGACAAAGGAGTCAGAGGAGCGATTTAAAGGAAAAAATGAAGTCCAGAGGTTTAAAAAAAAAATCACACTAAATTGCCTTTTATTTGATTTTTTTTCCACTTAAAGTTGATCTAGACCCTGGTTGATAACAGTGTTTAATGTAAACCAGTCTTTAAATACAGGTAAATATAATTGGAAAGGTAAATGTAAACTACTTATTCATATTGAAGCCAAATAGAAATTATGTCTATGCTCAATATATACATAGTACATTCTTTTTCATTTTTTTCTTTTAACCTATTTGTGTTTTTGTGTTTAAAGTATATGTGTTTTAGTTTTTCTATTGGCTTGCAAACTTCATATTTTTAATACTTTCAGGAGCTACAATATACATTTTATGATGATCTACTTAGGGTTAATATTATATAACTTCATACAAATGATAGAACATTGCAACATGTAGTTCCATTTGTTTTTCATATATATTGTAGTTACATGCAATATGTATGTATCTTTTATATTTATAAAATGTAGCATTTCAGGTGCTCTTCATTCCTTTTTGTGAATCCAGATGACATGTCATTTCAGAAACTTAGAAATTAAGAGATTTTCTTGAAAAGTGCAGGTCTGATAATGACAAGTCATCTATTTTTTGTTCATTGCAAATGAGTTATACCTTCACCTTTGAAGGATAATTTCATGAAGTTTTTGGTTTTTGTTATTCACTTTAAATGCATGTATTGTCTTCCACCTACATTGCTTCATTTGAATCATTGTTCTCTTATATGTGATATCTTTCCTCTGACTCTTTTTATCCTTGAATTTCAGAAGTTTATGGTGTGCCCAAGTAGGGTTTTCTTTGTATTTCTACTGCTTGGAATTTGTTGAACTTGGATCTGTAAGTCTACATTTTGTTGTTGTTGTTTTTTTACCAAATTTAGAAAATATTAATCATTATTAAATTTATTTCCTGCTTCCTCTACTAGAATGTCAGTAGATTTATATTAGATCACCTGAGATTATGTTGTCTCTGATACTCTCTTTTTCAATCTTGTTTCTCTATTCGTATTCGTCAGACTGAATACTTTGTAGTACTTTATTTTCAACTCATTAACCCTTCTACTATGTCTAATTAGCTGTTGAGTACATCCAGTGGATTTTAATTTCAGATATCGTGTTTTTCACACACATGGAATTCTCATTTTTTTTTTCCCATTGTTATTCTCTGCTGAGATTCCCTATCAGTTTATTACTTATGAGTGTTTTTCCTGCTTCCTCTACTAGAATGTCAGTAGATTTATATTAGATCACCTGAGATTATCTTGTCTCTGATACTCTCTTTTTCAATCTTGTTTCTCTATTCGTATTCGTCAGACTGAATACTTTGTAGTACTTTATTTTCAACTCATTAACCCTTCTACTATGTCTAATTAGCTGTTGAGTACATCCAGTGGATTTTAATTTCAGATATCGTGTTTTTCACACACATGGAATTCTCATTTTTTTTTTTCCCATTGTTATTCTCTGCTGAGATTCCCTATCAGTTTATTACTTATGAGTGGATTCTGGATTCTGCTATATTTCTCTGAAGAGTGTTAATTTTTGTTCTGGTAGGCTGTTAATTTGTCTGGACTAAAATGTCAAATTTTGTCTTTCCAATAAGTAGTAAGTAAGTAGTAGCTTAAATCTCATCAGTTCCTTCAGCTTCTATCTCCTGCCTTTCAGTGAGCTCCTGTGATCTCCCTGCACAAACCAACCAAAGATTTGGACAGAGTTTGGATTCATAGTTTTGAGGTTTATTTCTACAGCTCCCTCCATTCCAGGATTCCTCTACTCTGTTCTTAACATCTCAGGCCGCTAAGTCCAAGCCTTCTGTCAACTACAACCTGAAGAATGAGGTGTACTCTCAGGCTACAAGTCACACCTACACATCTTACACCTTGAGGTTTCCCTCTTTGAGAGGAGATAAACCTCCAGTTTCTGCCTACCTTTTGCTAACGCTTCAAGCTTCCAATTACCTTTTTGTTTGTTTAATTGTTGTTCATACTTTGTCATCATTCCCTGTAGGGAGGTAAGTCTGAAAAGAAAATGGTGGTGACTTCACTATTACTAGAAACTAGAAGTTTACTATAGTTATTTTTAAACTCTAAATAAGGATTTCTCAAATTTATCTGCACATTGGAATCACCTGGAAAGCTTACACACACACACACACACACACACACACACACTGGTTTGGGGTTATGAATTTTTGAAAGCTCTCTTGGTGATTCTAATGCTTAAACAGTTTGAGAACACTGCCCCAAACAATTCCTTAAATTATTATCTATTGCTTCACTTCATAATTAGAACTTTGGGAGTTGATCATTTATTCTATTTCTAAAACTAAAAAGCATTTGGCTTGTTAGTCTTTTGTTGGGACTCTAGATAATTTTTGTAAAAGAAAATGTAATTTGCTGTAGAACTGTCACCTGGGTCAACCTCTCCAGTTAAGGGTTTAACATAAATTTGCTGTTTGGCACTGGACTCGTACTATAGCGTGTAATGTAGTGTATATGGTGCATGCAGTATGTAAAGTCACACCTTCAATGATAGACCAAAATCTAGGAAGATAAATATGCATTTATATCAACCCCAAAATAAAGTTTATCTCTGGAAACTAGCCAGAGATTGGAAAGCAATGTCCCGAGATCAAGATTTTAGGCCTCACAAAGATAATTCAGAGACTATGGCAATTCTTGACCTCTAACTAAAATCAGATTGTCGTCTGATATTATGATCTATATATGTACATATATATACACATGCACGTGTATATTTATAGAGGATAGGACTTTCAGAGATTATAAATTGAAATATAGCAAAAGTAGTCATTAACTTTTTTTAAAAGAAAGGTACAGGAATGAAAATGAGCAGACAAGCAGGCAGGCAGGCAGGAAGAGAGGAGGAAGAAGCATTTCTTTATTGTATTTAGTTGATGGTCTTTGTTGTTTCTGCCCCGTCTTGGGTCTTGAACTTGTGTTCTTGGGATGTTTGTTGACTGTGTTTGGTTATTTTATTTTTACTTAGCTGTTCACGTTGGTTGTCCCCCTATCCCACCCACCCAGATCCAGGACATAAACCCAGGTCCTTTGACATATATGTGGAATGTGCTTCTCCAGAGATGGCTGGCCTAAGTACTACTCCACAAGGGCACACTTCATTTAACATTTTTTTTAAAGGAAAGGTACGGACAGGAATGAAGACAAGCTGAGGCAGGCAAGTAGGAAGAGAGAGGAAGAAGAAACAATATTTTATTTAGTTGTTCATCTTGGTTGCTCCTTTGGCCCCAGGTGGCAAACCCGGGTTCTTGGCACGTATGTGGACTCCGTGGTGGAAGGTGGCTAACCAAACCACTACTCTACCAGGGTGTGCCTCATTTAACTTAATGTATATGCCTTCATAAAAATTATCTTGTTACCTTTTGACTTGCTACCCTATCTGACCATTAAAATTTTATTGCTTTAAAGTTCTTTCTAATGATTTTTACTTAGAAATTTGATTTACTCAAATGATTCCATGAATAGCTAATGTGTATTATATCAGCATTTTTTCTACATGCACAGTAATCTCCACAATCTGGAACATCACTTATTTTAAGTTCTTTCATCAATAGTCCTTCTAATTATATTGCTGTTTTCTGGTACCATCTACAAATCTAGTATTAAGATGAAAAATATTAGATTAATTTGAGAAGGAACAGATACAATATTTACTGAATATTTTATTGTATTTATTGAACACTTTATGTGCATGTTCTATTTAGTACCTACAACTTTGATGATATGATTCCCATTGTGTAACTGAGAAACCTGAGACTCAGCAAAGTTCATCTTGTCTGGGCTTAACGGTAACAGCCCACATTCCCTGGGTGATTCTGCAAATTCAGTTTCCACATACTGTGTCTGAAATGAAACAACTTGGAACCATCCCTTTTTTATCATACTGTTCAGTGAAGATTTGCTCTGGAAAATGATCCCATGCAAGTTTTTTTTTCCCAGTACCTCAACTTACCTTTCTGTCTATTGAGCTCCCTTCCCATTCTCCCGCATCTCATTTCCCTTTGTCTGCATCTGCTTTTCAGGGAGACTTACAGGATCTGACACATCCTCCTGGTTTCCTAAATCTTATGACTAGCCAGGACTTGAAATAACAAATACTCCAATGCCAAGAAATCTGTTATGCAGCTTCTCTGTTGTTAACAATTATTTTTTTATTAATGCATTCCATTTACATTTCCCTTTCTTTTTTTTTTCTTCTCTATTTTTTTTTTTTAAGGAAAGGTACAGGCAGGAATAAAGGCACGCAGAGGCAAGCAGAGGAGAGAGGAGGAAGAAGAATTTTATTTGTGTTTATTTTGGTTGTTCCCCATGGTCCCGGGACACGAACCTGGGACCTTGGAATGTATGTGGACCGCACCCAACCCCTACTCCACCAGGGTGCACCCCATTTTCCTTTCAAAGTATCAACTTTCTAAGCCTAAGATCTCGGGCTATTGCTTTTTAAGTAAATTTCTGCTTTACATTTTGACTGATAATCTTTGAAGTAGTGGCTATAGTCACTCTGCATGGCTCCCGTGTATTTCCTCTCTATAAAAATGATGTCTTTTAAGCTATGTTTTCCCAAATGGACATGAGGAACTGTTTTGGGTCAAAGGTATTGCTTCATTGAATAATATCCACAGTTTTAAAGGAAAGTGAAGATTTCTGACAATTCCTTTACACTCTTCAACCCCAAACATCCACCGTTTTAGAACAAGGTGGTGTGTATTGTGTCGACTCAGAAGTTTTAAATGGTGTATACCATGGGGCAAATACCTTTCAAGTAAATAAATACCTCCAAGTTGAAGGAAATAAAGCAGAGCATTATGTTGCCTTCAGAGGCCTGTGGAAGTTTTGTCAAAGGACTGTTGCCTCCAAGCTTGGCTAAGAGATTAACATTATTTGGTGAAATGTGTTGCTATTTGCAGGCAGGTGATGTCCTGATTCACCAACTTCGTGTTAATTTGAACCTGCAGAGGTACCTTTGATCAACTCTCTCAGCTCCTGAGTTCGCTCAGTAAACATCAAAAGAACTGTAAAGCTAACTCTAATCTCAGCTTTCCTGTTTCTATGTCTGCCCACTGGGTTCACACAACAGCCTGTTTTCCTTGAAGGGTGTTTTCCATCATTATACCTGGTGTCACAATGTTAAATCTGCATTCACTTATAGGAGTTTATGCCTCTGTGACTCAAATAGAGAATCCAAACTCTTAGGCACATGCAATGATATGTATGTGGATATGTAAATTAATGTCTGCTGCCAGAGGAAACAATTCTCTTTAGGGGAACTCTACTATCAGAAAGCAACTACTGAGTGCAATTAGTTGGTCCAGGAGACTGGTTTTGGGTGATATTAATCGGTACTCTGATTGGGATTCTGAATGGTTACTAAGCATATTTATACAAAAGTGTGACAGGTCAGATAACACCCAATTTTTGTTTTGTTTTTAATAGACCTCTTATCTTTTTTACAACCATATTCAAGTCAACACTTTTCTTGAGTTTTATTTCCCTTTAATGCCTATAACATTTTGGCCTCCAGAATTTTATGCATCTGTATTTGGAGTTTTAAAGAGCTTTATTTTTCACGTTGCGTTTGGGAGGTATTTAGAACATCCAGGGGCATAGGTGAAAGAAGTTTGAACTTGGATAGCCTAAATTGGGTAAAAATAAATACCTTAATCTCAAGGTTGTTGAGACGATTAACAGCAGTAACAAAGCAGAAAACTTCACACTTTTTAGAGCAAGGTAAATTGAACTACAAATGTATGTTGCTGATCCTCTACACACCCATTGCTACCTGGGCAGGTTCAGAGTCTTGATGCCCCAGCAGGTGAATGATCATTTTTCACCTTTGGCCTTGGTCATGGCTATTCTTCGTAACTTCAGTTTCCTTTGCTCTGGTCTCCTACAACAGCTGAAATTGAGTACCGTTCCTCCTTCCTCAATGCTGCCGCTATTTCCTTCTCTACTAGGATGTTACACAAGGGAGTGATGTGGGCTTAAGAAATGGGCACTGGGCTGGAGAATGGCGCCCCTTATGCTAAAGGCTAGGTCATTATCATCTCTTTCAGACAAAGTTGCTCGTAAGCAACTGGCATCATTCTGCATGTGACCGATTCCTTCACAATCCAGAAGCTTCTTGTTTCTGGGGTTGGACATACCACTGAAGCTGCCACTGATGCAGAAGGAAGAACACTGAGTTTAGCTTCAGAAGAACATGTGTAACATGAGGTCAATAGAACACAGTGGGTGGTAGGAGTCAACTCACTTCTCTGGTTTTCTCACCAGTAAAGGAGAGGGCTGGACAGAAAATCTCTTCAGTCTCTGAAAGCTCTTCCTTCCTTCCTTTTCTCCTTCCTTCCTTCCTTCCCTCCCTCCCCCTTCCTTCTTTCTTCTCTTCCTCTTAAAGGAAAGGTGCAGGTAGGAATGAAAGTGAGTAGGCAGACAGGAAGAGAGGAAGAACTATTTATTTGTTCATCTTGGTTGTTCCCCGCAGCCCCGGGTCTTAAACCCAAGTCTTGGGGAAGTATGTGGACTACATCCAGTGGCCTTATCAGCTAGGTCACCAGGGCATGCCAAACTCTATTTCTAAGTGCATAAATAACAATACATGTGTATGTAATAACAGTATAGACTACTTGAGTGCCATAAAAGTTTCATCCTGATCGTCATAAGCCCAAGTAAAAAGGTTTTACAGATGAAGAAAGAGAAACTCAGACAAGATCACGGAGTCAGGAAATTGTAGTCAGGTATTAGAGACTGCTCTCCGTCTCCAGGAGGAGCCGCTCATCTGCTCCTGGCTGCTGCTGGAGTTCTTGGTAGCAAGCTACCCCTGTGTCTCCTGGGGCTTCTGGTAGGTCGTGGTACAAGTGGCCAAGACTCAGCCGTGCCGGAAACTCGCCAGTTAGCCAGCGTCAGAAACTTGACCACTTTGCTTTTTTGCACCACGTGGGCAGAGGCAATGAGTCTAACCCAGACCAAACATCTTTCAAGTGAATGGAATTTTCGGATAAAGATTTCCATCCTGTTACTGGGAAACTCGAGTGCTTGTTGTAAAAGATATGTGTGAAAATCTGTGTCTGTTAGGGTACAGTCAGTTACAATCAAAAGATGAGGTAACTAGGCCTAGTTTAAGCTTTTTTTTTTTTTTTTTTTAAAGGAAAGGTTCAAAGGTTCAGGCAAGAATGAAGGCAAGTAGGCAGACAGGCAGGAAGGGGGGCAGGGGAAGAAGCATCTTTATTCTATTTATATTTAGCTGTTCACACTGGTTGCTTCTCCTGGACCTGACACTTGAACCCAGGAGTATGTGGCCTGCTCCTTTAGCAACAATTGACCCAACCGCTGATCCACTAGGGCACGCCTAAAATAAAATAATTTATTAGATTCTTGAAAGTGTCAAATTTAAAAGCTATATAAGCTTCAGGTCTGGAATTATATAGACGTTTGTGATAAAACCTGGGTTTCTGGACTCCAGTCACTTGCTCTGTTCCCTTCCAAACATCAGGATATTTAGCCTGCATAGAGACGTCTGCTCTCACAACCATATTCATGATGTCCAAATGTGTGATCAAATACAAATTAAAGTGTAATATAAAGGATCTCAAAATGATGAAATTACTCCTTTGGGCAAAACAATGAAAAGGGTGAATGTAAACTTTAAGGATGACACTTGAGGAAAGACTTCTTTTTAACAGTTTAAGTTGGAGTGTTTTGTTTCTGGTGGGGAATTGTGCAGAATGCAGAAGGGTTCTGGGAGGGGAAGGCACAGGAGTCATAGGATGGATGAAAAGGAGGGGAGGCGAGAAGAGGGGCTGCATCATGGCCTGTGGTTAGAGTCCCAGGCCAGCCCTCCAAACCAGGTGTGATGTTCTCCCTGGAGCAGACAGGGAAAGGCCAGAGTGCTGAGAGAGTGGCAGATGACTGGGAATTGATGAGGAAAATGACTGTAACTGAAACAGTGAGAAGTCAGAGGGGCATTTGGAAACCAAACAGGAAAGAATCTCATGACTTTAAGGAACAAAAATGTGCAGCCTCTGAAGTCAGGATGTAGTGCTTTTGAAACTGAGCTGTCCCTTCGAGTAGCTGAGCCAGCTGTAAACTCTAAAACAAAAGACATTTGAAGACTATGTCAGTCTTACTTGAGAGAGAACTGCAGCTCTACAAGGCAGTAACTCTGGGACACAGAGAAGCTTTACTCTGCTTTCAGGATGGCTCTGAAAAAGGAGGAGCACGCTGGGCTGCTGGTGGGAGGCAGTGGTCCAGACTGGTTGGAATAGAGCACCGAGAAACCTATGAAATACAGTCCAGGAGCTCTAGTCAGGATGTGCTGTGTAATTCAAATACAGAGACTGACCAAAAGAAGCATGTAGGGCGCCTTCAAAAACCAGGAAAAGGTACTACTAGGGGTAAAGAAAGCCTTTTCCTTTCAGCTGACTTGTCATGTTGTTTTCGATTTGCTATTTAAATGTTTTAAATAAAGAAAAATAGTGATTTTAAAGTGTTAACATGAATTTTTGCTGTTCCTCTTTCTATTGTGAATGCCAAATTTAAATGGACTCTAAGTGTGTAATTCATATGTGGAATTACCCAGATTACACAAATTTTAGTTCATAGCTTGTACAAGCATATATATTTTGCTCTTTCTAGAACGGTGGAAATGCTGTGTCAAAGTAGCTAAAATGTTGTTTATTTATTTTTGCTTAATATATTCACATCCTAGCAAACACTCCGCTTTCATTTTACTGAGGAGTAGGAATGACTGAAAAGAGAAGGAACTACAATTTATCCTTTTTCTTTCATGTCATCATTTTCAGCAGAAGTGGTTGGCTAATACAAGGAAGTAAGAGCAAGAAAAAATATGACAGGGTTCCTTGTTTGTTTTTGGTGTTGTTGTTTTTTTTTTTTAAGTGAAATAACTTTAATTTATAAAATAAGTCAAGAGTGCAGGTTCACCCTTTATCAAATACATGATAGCACATCATGCTCATCACCACCCTTCTAAAGGTTCTCCTGCCCTGTCCTTTGGAACTCTGCCCTGCTATGCTCCCACCCACTCCTCCTTCCCCTCTGGCAACCTCAGGTTTATTGCAATTTCCAAGGATTGGTTCTTGTTTTTTCTGTTCCTTTGCTTTGTTTCTTTATATTCGACATATGAGTGAGATCACCCATACTTGTCTTTCTTCCTCAGACTTATTTCTCTTAGTATAATCCCCTCTAGTTCCATCCATGTTGTCACAAATGGCAGGATGTCATCTTTTCATTTATTTTTCAAATGTGTCATTACTTTTTTTCAGGGTAGAACAGAAGCATGGCCCCTTGGAGCTGACAGCTATTCCAGTTCCCCTGTTGTAGACTCACACCATCCCTGGCACCCCGCTGGATCTCACTTTCTCCTGTGCATGGTGGGTCCATGGGATCCTGTTTCCTGTGACATGGGGACATGGGACAGCTCTCTGACAATGGCACATTGTTGCATCCTCACAGAAGTGCTGCAGACACACCTGTGGTATGGATCTGCACTGTGGTCCCATCAGATTTCACTTAACAAAATGTAGCTCACTGACACAATGATTAAGAGTTTTAAGTTGAAGTGTCATGATTGGAAAAAATTAATTAATTTTAAGATGGTTAGAGCACAGCATACAGCCCAGCACAGGGCCCGTCTGAGGGTGGATCCCTGCTCAGGGGCCCGATGTAATCCCTGAAGAGCCCTGGTTCCACTTGCATATTTCCCATCCCAGAGTTTGCTTCTAGCTGGCAAATAATCAGGATTCTAGGCTGAGGGCCTCTGAATGAAGGCAAAGCTAGCAGAAGTGAGAAAGAGCCAGGCCCCATCTGGGGCTCTAAAAGTCAAGGCAATGAGGTGGAAGGGAAAAGATCTCTGGCTTCTCCCTTCCTTTCCTGACCTCCTACATTGTCTTTGTCATGGTGAGTTGACAGATCAGCTCTGCAAAAACTCCAAAGAGGTGCTGACATTTTATAATTCTGAGAGTCAGAGAGGAAGCCAATGAGTGTGATTTGGTCAGGGATATATACTTCTCTGCATTTATATACTTCCCTGCATTTTGCCTTTGCCCTTGGAAGCTAAAGAACAATGTCAGGGTTAACTTGTCAGACCCCAAAGTAGGAAACCCTGGTTTAGTGGGGACTGGTGTCACACGTGGTTACATTCAAGTCTAGCCCGATGCAGCCTGCTAGAAGCCGGTATTTGGGGAAAGTTGGTGAAGAATTCCATGTACTCCTGCTGTCAATATCAGACCCAAACCTAGGTTAGGTGGTATCTGTTAGGCTGGCCCAGGGACAAAAGCAGCAGCGGCCATGCCCGGGAAAGGCCAAGCCCGGGAAAAAGGTGGATGACGTCAGAATAAGGGATGCGACCCCCACACCTGGATTCACAGGGCCAATCCCAATCGCCATATGGGAAGCCCGCGAAATTCCTCTGCTTAAAGAGCCGGTCCCCCTTTGTTCTGGGCGCGACTTCCAAGCCCGCGACTTCCCGGCCCTCTGCGGACTTGGGAGTTTCGCCCGGGTGTGCAAACCCCA